>VXAY01007396.1:35662-156691 GCA_013399855.1 Oxyruncus cristatus | reverse complement strand
CTTCTCAAACCTTCCCAAACCTCCCCTTCCCCGTCTTCTCCTCTTCTTAACCTTCCATTCTAACCTGTCCTTCTGTATTCCCCTCCCCTCATCCTTCCAGTCTCCTCTCCTTCCTCATGCTCTCTTCCTCTCCCTCCAGTTTTTTTGCTCCTCTTCTCTTTATTCACCCTCTGTAGCTATTATACAGATGCTGCAAATTTTCCTAAACATTTCTTTAAGAAACAAACGACCCCTCTCTTTTTGAAGAAAGCACCTGCCTGAGATAAAATTACATCTAAAGAACTTAATTAAGATTCTTTTTAAAATTATTTTAAAGAACACAGGATATTTATAGCTGCAGTAATGGAATGCATTGAAAACAAACTGTCACATAGTTGCAGCAGAATGGAAAGATTAAGCGTCTGGTAGCAACTGACAGATAAGGTATGTAAGAAAGACAAGTAGTGAATGTTATGTTCCAAAAATAAAATAATCTTCTGTTTTGGAGACAATAGGAAATGGTGTGATTCTGATCTGGATTATATGCCAAGGTTTTAAGGAATATTTTCTTTTTTTCAGGTGAAACTAACTTCATATACACATACGAAATAATTTTATATATCTTAATAAACAAATAGATCACCTCCAATTTATTACTTTCTCTTCAAGAACCAAATAGCTAAAAGACATGAAGAATATTCTGACAGCTATTTCTAAGAGTTCCTACAATTTTTCTGAGTTTTATAATTTATAATTTGTTTTAACTGTTGCTTTAGCTCCCGTTTCTAGATAGAACTACTCACTGCTATTTGCAAGTTCTTTACAAGCTCAACAGACACCAATACTGAAAGGCAAATAATGTTAACCTACTTGTAGATTTTACTGAAAAGGTATTATATTTCATACTCCATAAGTTTTGTGGACTTTATTGTTGACTGAATGTCGACTAAACAATTTTAGTTCTTGAACTATATAATTACTACTAAAGAGTGATATAATACTGTTATTAACCTATGAGTACATGGGGTTCTGCTTAGGAGCATTTACTTTTATTCAGTGTTTTCTGGTGCTAACAAAAAAAAAAAGGCTTGGAAGAACAATGACTCTTAAATAGAAAATAAGAGAGTGTGACAGCTCTTCCCAAGACTTACAGTCTCTGACTAGTCAGAAACTGGCATTATTGGAGATAAAATTATCATAAAATGAACATCAGTATAACATAAATTTTTATTAGAAGAAAAGGGATTATTTCAAAGAGGAAAAAAAGTGTTCTTACTAACAAAAGTCCACTATTCTACTTCCCAAAAATCTATCTATGGGGGTTACCACACAGCCACACACGTGGAGTATGAAAATAGGCTAAAAATCAGAGGACCAAGTTAAGAATTTACACACCTGATATCATTTCATTAAGTCTCAAATAAAGCTAGAAATTTCTTTCCTCTTCAGTCAAGAAAGAAAAAAAAAATAGAAAAAAAAAGGAAAGACAATAGGAAAAAGTCTATTCACCTATTGAGAAAAGAGCCATCTCTTCACTAAATCATTTTTGATAGTATTATTTTTATAAAAAATTCAGAACCTAGTTCAGGGAAATTACTCCCACCCCTAGGGTATGAGGAGCTGATTTAGCTCTGATGGAACACAGGGAAACTATATGAAACACTTTATTTTGTACTCCAGTTTTGAAGTATAACCATCTTGTAATATTTCTATACCAACATGCTCCTGTCAACATTCCTTCACTCAGGTTACCACAGTGAGTGGGTGTACTGCCAATGTAGTCTGCTCTGAATTCCTTGGAAGGTTTTATGCCCTCTGGATGGGAAGATAATCTGTACTTTGATGATCTGATATTAACATTACTGCAGTTACAATAAGAGCTGCAGAAAATGCTTTAATATCCACAGTATGATCCCTCATTTTTCTTTGGACACCTTGCAGTAGACACCACCTCATGCACCCCACTGTCATGGGTCTCCAGCTCCTCTTTGTGGATGACAACAGTGGCTGCAGCTGAAATAATTTGAGGAATTCCAGTATTTTGACTCAGCACCCCTTCTACTTGTTCTTCTATGTAACACTGCTAGCAATCCAGAGGCTGTGTTCGGTTTTGATTTTAATCAGGGATATATACTTTAACTCCCAGGTACTTTCTACAGCTCCAGATGTCCCAAATACTAAAGATCCCTTCTGAAATTGTGTGAATTCCTTGTGTGCAGTTGGGTACAACAATAACCCTCTGAGATCATTTTGTCATTTGTAATTCTGCATTTAAACAAATCCAGAAGGAGAGTAAGCATACGCTCTGTGAGATATCTGCACACGCATGCCAAAAAAATCAGTAGAAAATCATTACGCTAAACAGTCTGTTTCACAGAACAACAATTGCTTATCCAAGCCATTTGGAGAGTAGTTATATGTCAAATGCATTTGCAATGATGAAGGCTGTTTTGTATATTCATTACAAAAATAAAGTGACATACTTCTGAAATATATTCACAGCATAACTCCCGAACACAATTACTCAGGGTTCAATTTTTGTTTGGTAGGTTTGGTTTGGTTTGTTGTTTTTTTTTTTTTTTTTTGCTTTCTTCTGTTTTTTATTTCATGCAGAAAGTGCAAGACAGTGTTTATTTCTGACTTTCTTTTTCATCTATCATACTCTGTTCGTATAGTTAATCAGGATCAATTTTTTTCTTGTACCAACCCAATATTCCTAATATCATTAGTTTCTGTCATGCATAATTTTATATTCTGCTAAGAAGCAGAATTTGAAATTAGCATATGTGCAGAAGCATTAAGAAATAGAAGCTTTTTTCTCCACTGAAAAGGTCAAGTACTTGTAAATCTTCATCAGAATTGTAGCGGCACAAATGCACTGCAGTGTCAGTGGTCCAGAAATGTACTGCATTTAATGCCAAGGTACTTCTTGAACATCAACAGTGCAAAAAGCTGTAGCAGCTTGTAAAAATCATAGAATAAAAAATTACCTGCAGTCATCAATATAAGATACGATGCAGGCATCCTGAGTAATAAAGTAATAAAAGTAAAGATACTTAATTTGGAGAATATATTGAGGCACCAGAATACAAACTGGCAAAAAGTAAGGTGGTGAAAAGACTCTGGAGAACCTGAAAAAGGGTAATTCTATTCTGACAATGGACAGATAGTTATCATCCCTACTTTATTATCCATACTTTGAATATGTAGTTAGGACAAATATTCTTCATTATATTTTTTCTTTGAGGTGTTTTGAAATTTCTATTGCAGATGTTCAAAATCGATAAAATCCTACACCATAAGTCTTTAATCTAAAAATATTTTTATCTTTTTCAAGTAATATTGAAGTAGGGACCATACAACTAAGTGATTTTTCACAGGCTGAAGTGAAAGGAAAGAATGCTAGATCAGGAATCAGGAAATCATTTATTTTTGGGCTTAAATTAGGAAACTACTGATTTAATAACTTCTTTCTTGAAATTAGCTTTGTTGACATAGCATATCTCTGTGGTCAGAAGTTTTACATAACAGTTTACATTCTATGCTAATAAATTAATTCATAGACCTCTTTTAAAATTATACTTAAATGGCAAAGCATAGAAACAAATTTCAGTATCTTTTATCATCTGGTTACTGAGAAATAAATGTTCCTCTTTTTGCTATAACTAAATTGTACAATTTTTGTTAATTCAACTACTGCAAGTATTTTTCATATTAAAATTTATACTTTTCTGTCATTGGCTAGCATCAGAAATCAACCAGATAAAATAACTGGTTTTCCCTACTTATGAATAGCTAAGAATTTTTTTTGTCAAAGTCTGAGATGCTGAAACACCACAAAGACTGTATTTATGAAACCAGCATCCTCTATTTTCTTCGCATTACACACGGAGTACAAAGAGTATATAAAGATCTTAGCTCATGTCTTGAGAAGCAATGATTCTCAGTGCCTTTCCACCAATACACAGAGCATTTTTAATGTGGTGAATTTGTAGTGTTCATACTAACAGTACTACCAAATACATGATATTACAAAGACAGATATTACATGGAGAATCACTGAGAAAGGAGATAGTCCCTTTCTGCATTTGTGGTCAATTTCAGTTTTGGAAGCATAAGGCCTTTGTTGCCTATGGCCTATGGCCAATGTTTCTTGCTTCTTTATTTCTTCTGAATAAAAAGATTAGTCTTCATCACGTCATTTTGGTTTTGACTGCTGCTACACATAGACTTGGCAAATTTTAGAGCTAAGTAACTATCCACTCAGATGGTGACTGGTCCTGAGGACAGGTACCTAAACCAGCTGCCTGAACTCCTTAAGCGCTGCTCTAATTTGCTTTTATATCACTGTAGTGCTGAAGTTCACAGAATCATGGTTTAAGTTGGGAGGGACCTTAAAGATCATCTAGTTCCAGTCCACTGATATAAGGATGATCAGGATGACTAGTCCAGGTTGCTCAAACCCCCATCCAACTGTCCTTGAACACTTCCAGAGATGGGGCATCCACAATTTCTCTGAGCAACCTGTTCCAGTGCCTCACCACCCTCATAGTAAAGAATTTTTTCCTAATATCTAATGTAAACTTACCTTCTTTTAGTTTAAAGCCATTTCCCCTCATCCCTACACACCCTTGTGAAACATCCCTTTCTGGCTTACTTGTAGGCCCCCTTTAAGTACTGGAACTCCACAACAAGGTCTCCCCAGAGCCTTCTCTTCTCCAGGCTGAACAACTCCACCCAACTGTCTTGGCTGGTGTTCACAGGAGAGGTGCTCCAGCCCTCCAGTCATCTTCATGTCCCTTCTCTGCACTTCCTCCTGCAGGTCCATGTCTTTCTTATGTTGGGGGCCCCAGAGCTGGACACAGCACACCAGGTGAGGTCTCATGACAGTGGAGTAGAGAGAAAGTCACCTCCCTTGATCTACTAGCCACACTTATTTTGATGCAGCCCAGGATACAGTTGGCTTTCTGAGCTGCAAGTGCATATTGCCAGTTCATGTTGAGTTTTTCATCAACCATCTGCCCCCAAGTCCTTCTCTGCAGGGCTGCTCTCAATTACATCTCAACCCAACCCTTAGATGTGCCTGGGATTGCCCCAAACCAGATGTAGGGCCTCACACTTGTCCTTGTTGAACTTTATGAGGTCCTCATGGGCCCACTTCCTGAACCTGTCAGGATCCCTCTGGATGTCATTCCTTCCCTCCAGAGTATCAATCACACCACACACCTGGGTGCCATTGGAAAACCTGCCAAGGGTGCTCTCAATTCTCACTGTTCATGCCCCTAAAAAGAAAAAGTTAAACACAACCAATGTCAATACCAACCCCTGAGGGACACCACTCATCACTGCTCTCCACTTGGGTATCGTGCCATTGATGGCAACTGTTGGAGTGTGACCATCCATCCAATTCCTTATCCTCCAAGTGATCCACCCATCAAACCCTTGTTTCTTCAGTTTATAGACAAGGACATCATGTGGAACAGTGTCAAATGCTTTGCACAAGCCCAGGGGAATGATGTCAGTAACTGCTTCTGGAACTGGCATAGTCTCAGAAATGAGGGTCTCCCTCATGTCTGCAGCAGATAAAGACTCAGAAGTAAATCTTTTGATGATCAATCAGGAAATCACTATCCCCACCTCTTCTCCCTCCCCCCTTGCCAAGATGAATGCTTTGTTTTAAATCAGACACAGAAATGATCTCTAAAATGGTGTTTTGAGATAGTAAAAAATAATTACTGTAACTGACTATAGCAAAGACTTTTATTATACTAACAAATTAACTGTATCATACAAAATAAGCTCTTGAAAGAGACAGAAAAGATTTCTGTCAGACAAGTTTCACATCCAAGTTTTTATCTTTTAATAACATCATTTTTTAAATGGGATTTTATGGTTTTGTTTTGTCAGTGTTCAGGCCTCTTAGGACACTTATCCTCATGTGGGACAATTCTGCACCTAAAACATTCATTTAAGAAATGAAAGACTTCAAGCCCCTCAGATTCCAATCACACACTGACCTGCACCCACGTACAGATTTTCTTTTTACGTTATACCTTCAACATTTGTGAGATTAAATGCAATGCATTAGTAATGAGCAAACAATTTTCGTAAATATTATTTTCCTTCTTATGTTGTCTGGTGCAAAAATACCCTCACAGTCTAGAAATAACCTGTGTGCTTTTCTTTAAATACTTTGTTTAAGTACCCATACTCAAGAAGTTGTAGGCACCGATACTCCTGCTATGTCACTAAGTATTAGGCATGTTGCTTACCTTGTCAGAGGTGCCAAGTTTCTAGTGCACATATTTGTCTTTTCTGAGCATAATGTAATGTCCTTGACAACCGAAATATCACTTGTCTTTTACCTTACAAATTCTTGAATAGTTACGTTTCTATTTTTATTCTTCTGTGACTAATAGTATATTAATAATGTTTAATGCTCAAATTATGTGATCTACCATCTGCAAACAGGTAATTTTATTTAAATAATAAACTGATTGAAGTTAATTGAACTGTAGAAGTAAGAGTAATGTATTTTTTCAACAGTAGCTCAATTTATATTTTATTTTTATGGTAAATTCACTTGATCTATTTTCATTCATTTGCTTTCCAAAATAAGTACCAGGAAAGACCTTTGCTTCTAATATACCACATGAAGACCTTACCCATAAGCTAAAAGCTGTTTAATACTTCTACATTTTTTAGGTATATAGCTACTATAAACCAATGGAAATTTAACTTACCACACCACAGTAGCGTATTCTTCTTAACTTTGGGACAACTTGACTCAAAAAGGTATAGCATAATCAGTAATGTTCAGTGTTGCTATGCAGCACTACCTTTCAATGGCACACAAAGGTAGTCTCAAAAGGAGGACTACCACTTTTTAGGAAGCCTTATAGCTACTATGATTAATATAATTTAAGATTCATGCATAGGATTTTCAGTGTGATCACTGTAAACCATACAGAAGGATTGGGTTGTGGTCCATGGCTCTATGTCCAGGTGGAAGCTGGTGACAACTGGTATCCCTCAAGGCTCTGTCTTGGGACTGGTGCTCTTTAGCACACAGAGAAGCTATGGATGTCCCAAAAAGTGTTTAAGATCATGTAGGATGGGGCCTTGAGCAATCTGACTTAGTTCCTAGAGGAACTAGATAATCTTTAAAGTCACTTCCAACCCAAGCCCTTCTATGATTCTGTGATGATTTTACAATTATCTTACACCAGCTATTGGAACTACACTAATCTGCAAAGATTACATATTTGATTTGACTTACCTAAGAAGTACCTACTAGTATTAATAACACTATATTTGTATATTTTTTACCTCATACTCAGCAAGGAGTTTCTAAACATCTGGTTTTGAAAATATTTTTTTTTTATGAAAAAATCTCTTTACTGGTTGAGGAATTCAAGAATCCCATGGAGTTGAAAAGTCTTCTACATTACGCTGAGAAATCTCACCTGTATCAGAATATACATGCAGCAACAATGTCCTGAATTTATAGATAAAACATTACATAAGGTTTTTGAGTTAGAGAAAATATGATCTAGAGGATTGTTTTTAATGCTAAATCAGCTATAGCTCCACCTCTTTTTTTGGTTAAGCAGAGTGTAAAGTTCAGACTTGTTTGGCATTACCCTGGAAAAAAAGGTCTTTCACTTTGCATCTTAATCAGAATAGAATTTAATTGTTGTCAAGATCTATTGAGTATATTAAAACAGCCAATTGCAGCATTGCAAATGCGATCACTGAATTCAGCACAAAAGCGATTAAAATCATAGCAAATACACATATTTCCTGGTTTCATAAATATTCCTTAATTCACTCACTCCTGGTGCAGATTATATCATGCCCCATGACTAAGTCAGTAAGTGTAAATTAGAAATAGTATTTACACTGTATTGTATTCTTTTAGTGGGCATTTTTGATGCAGAAATGCTGACACCAAACCTGCTTTTCATCTCAAAGGATGAAACAGGATACCAGGATAGTATGCACAAGACTAATTTTTGGTCAGTTGAATTGCACATTGAAAAAAAGAGAAATAATTTGATTTTGAATATAAAGCAATGGTCACTTCTCATTGATGTGTGTTCTCCAAACAGCAATCTCTGTTCATTGAGAGAAATTAGTGCAATCTTCTGTCAGTAGTTGCTGTTTACTTAAGATACTAAAATTTGTGGGTTTCAGTTTAAAGTCATGTACCAACTAGTAGTTAGACACAAAAAATTCCTATCCAACTGGGAGATGCCAGAAATTCTTCTCATAAAATCTGAAGGTATATTTTCTCCTTATGCAGAAGTATTTTCATGGTTAAAAAGAGAGAAGGAGCAGTCTATAAAAAATGTAATTCCTGCCCATTCCATTCTCTTCTGAGCTAGTAAAAAGTAGATGTTTACATTCATCTATAGTAAATTGATATAATTGTTTTGTTACCAGCTGTGTTGTGGTTTGATTTGCCAGCTGTGTACAAATGCATACCTTTTAAAGACAGAAATATTATCTTTCAATGTATTTGCAGAATATCTAGAAAAATAATATTACTGAGGATATATTTAGCAATCTTGAAAAACAGACATAAAAGTGTTTCGGCATGAAAGGAAAGCCTTACAATCATTTCATACTTTAGCTAGGAGAAAAAGAGAGTGAAGATCAACCTACTTGAGAATAAAAGCTTTGAAAAATGAAATCTGCTTTTTCCCATTTTTCATATTTCACTCTTATTTAGTTCACATTCAATTAGAATATACACTGCAAGCCTATGAGCAGACCTGGATTCAATACAGGATTTATAATGAAGCATTCTTTACTGCCAGATATCCTGGAAATCTTGGACCATCTGGTTTCACAACATACTTGTAGCTGATTATCTGCTTAAGAATTAATTAGGAACACATGTTAACTGTTATGATAGCAAAATTGTTGACATTTGTCTTATATGTCTTTTGTAAAGCAACCATTTTCCAAATCAGATTCCAGTATAGGATGAAGTAATGAAATAAAAGGTTCCACTAGGATTAAAATGCATGTTCCCTGGCCAAGAATAAGACCTCGAAGAATTACACTGTAATTTTCAGTGACTCAGGTATCAAAAATATGACATAGATGAAGCTCCTTCCCATATTGGTTGTATCTCTCCTCATCATATGAAAGATAATATGTCTAAGTGTAGCTTAACTTAAGGAACAAAACCAAAATGGCACAACATAAAGCAGAAAACCCAATGAGATTCAAAGTCAAGGACAACTGAAATACATATTTATTTTCTTGGCGTAGTTCTCTTTTCCTTTTTTCACATTGAAGAAATGCTTGTGGTGTTTCTAGTTAAATAATTGCCCTTAGAAAAACACCAACTGTGGAATTTTCTAAAAATTTTCTAAAAATCTTGACTTAAAAGTTACTTTTTCTTTCACACTTTCATGGTGTGACTCTTATAAACAAAGCATGTTGGTAGCTTGTGTATGTACGAACAATAAATTATTGTGACAAAGTAAGTCATCAACTGGACCACTTGTTTGCTCTAAGTCACTGAGAAATAAAATGCCTAAGCAGCTTAGGCTGTCATTAGATTGTTAGGGGTTTTGGTGAATATTTGTAAAAATGTAGCTCAGTTAGAATGAAACATCTTTTGAAACTGGAAGAAAGAGCAAATGTATAAACTTTCTGACCTCCACATTTTGTTTTCAAACTGCAAATAGAATCAGTCATATGACAATATCTTTTTAAAAAATAAGCCATTAACAAAAAAACCCAAACCAAAACAAACAAACAAAAAAACCCCAAAAACCCAAATCAAACAAACAAACAAAAAGCAAACCTTCCTATCTCTAATACTAACCTTGCTCAATGGGCAAAAAAACAAGATAAAACACTTAAACACTTTTAAAAACCCACTTTAAAATTCAAAGGATTTCTCAGTTCAGTTTATTATTTGATAAAACTATTTTTTTCTAATAATGTTTTGCAATCTGGTGTTTCACATTTCAGTTTCTTTAGTCCATGAAAAAAATAGTAGTTTCATTCAGTAGGGGTTAAACACTTGAAATTTGTGATGATGGAAATGACCACAAGTGAAAGGACTTTTAGGCTTTAGTTTGTGTAACTGCTTAATAATATATTTTTGTAAAATATTAAGCCTGAAGGCTACATGGTAACTTATCTTTGCAAAGCTTGGCAATTTCTGCAAAATGGTAATTGCTGCGGAGCTTTTGGTTTTATACACTGGGCAAAAGGGCTAAATTCTTTTCCCTCAACAGCCAGGGATAATGGAATGGCTATCTTGCCACTTACATAAGTCTATCTCCTACCCTCTTCTCACTTCCTTAGGTACAGTATTAGTGCTTGATGCCACTAAAATATCATTCAATCATAGATGAGAAACATTGAGAGTTACAATTCATGCCAAAAACTTTGGCTACTTTTGAAATAAGTTAGAAGAAAGAATGCTGGCATTTTCTTATAAGCAAACAACTTTATATAAGCAGCCTTATATAGAGGATAACACAACACACAGAACAGCAGAAAATCAGTTTATTCATCCTAAATTGTGTTTCCAGCTTAAGAATTATTTACAATTATGATGGTTGAACCCAGTCTGTAAAGAAATTTTCAACAGCAATAATCATTAGTTAAGGGCTGGAGAAAGAAAAGGAAAGATCACAATAACGTACATATATTTGTATAGATATATATATGTACACATACAAATTTACAATTCCTTATCAATTCAATAGAATTTAAAAATGTATAAATTATTATACATTATTATCTGATTAGTTATATGAATTATATCAGTGTCAGTTATATCCATCTAAATATACTTAATCTTCCTACTCAAACAAGAAAATCTGCAGCAACATAAACCTTCAAAATGCCTAATCTTTGTCTGACAGTGCAAAGTTTTCACACTTTCTTAACTATATTACTTCAGATAAAGCTACACAATTTTCCAGGCATTCGCTTCAGCTGTGACGTGTATCAAGACTTAAGTAGCCAAAATCTACATGAATTATTTTTCTAAGATACTGAATGAATTTCAGTCTGGTCAAATATAATACAGTGTTAAAAATATGAAAATGATTAAACATTATATGGACAGAGAAGTTCCGTCTGCCAAAAATATAGAGGACACCTACATTAATAGACTTGTCCTCAGAAAAAGGAAAAATAATAAATTATTCACTTAAGCAAGTCTAATATCTTACAGGCTTACACAGTAGTTGATATAAAAAGGATTTGCCATTTTAAATGGATCTAGAAATGACCATTAGTACTAACTGTCTTTTTACTGACATATCAAACCAATTATCTAGCTTCTCTCCAGAAAGAAAAGTGATACTGTCATGCAGTATATGCCAAGGATTCATTTCAAAAGAGTTTCTCCAGCTGATTTGTCATAACAAAGCATTAATGTTTGCACTGAAAAAGCTGGAGAGAGAACAAGAAAGAAAATTGTGGTCAAGTCACACTTTAGTCCTTGTAAGTATAAGCCCATTATCGTAAATTGATATTTCTCTTTCACCAACTTCCATCAAGTGAGGGTATTTCAATATGCAGTGCAGATTAAGGCACTTCTTTCCTTTTAACTGCTATTACCCAGCTTATCATCATGATTATTGTTGAAAGATGCTATAATTCTAAAGATTAATTACTAGGCAGAACAATAGAATCACATATCTTACATTAGCAATGTGTCAGATTCCAAGAATGAAGCTTTCAAATAGGGAAAAATCACAATGCTTGGTAGGTCAGGCAAGAATATGAAAATGTATTTTTTTGTTATTACAAAGCTTTTGTGCTGATATGTAAAAATGGTAATGAGTCGTCCCCTTCTTCTGCATAAGGACATCTTTTTATGTTTGTAAAAACTCTTTCAGTGCTAATTAGGTATGGACCCATCAAAAATCAAATTAGGAACAATTAACACTCATTGCTACTGCTAAGGAGAAAATACAAAAAAGAAACATATGTGGCATCATGCAGATTTTACTGAGGTGTTTTACTTGCAATGAGGGCACATTAAAGTACTTCACTGTGCAAGTATTGAAAAGCCCAAAGTTATAGCTTTTCCTTTGTAACAATTAATCATTATTCAAGCAGAGAACAGAAGTTCTTATCAAGAATAGCTGAAGATGTACTATGTTGAATGTTGCCGTTACTAGAAATGAAAATTTTCTAAGTAAGCTAAAACTCTTGGAAATACTGAACAATACAGCCACAATTACAGTCAAAGATCAGGTATGTGTGTGAAGGAAGAGTCTGAGCAGGTTTTCCTGTTCTTTGTTCAAAAGAACTCAACAGAATGGTGATAGGATGCTGCATGTCTGCTATTTTCTCTTAAAGCTCCTTGCAAACTAATCTATTACCTGTCAAAATATTCGCTACGTAAGCTCAACAGGCACATACACCAGTAAAAAGACTTCTGTATGTCCTCTGTCATTAGCAATTTCTACTCATTTGTGTATTCTTCTCAGTTATCTGGGATGATGAGCAAATTGATTTTGAGAAGACAATGAACTTTCATGAGGAGCAAGAACACTTTCTTACAAAAACTATTTTGCAAGCCAGAAAGGAAATTGGATGCTTCACGATTTCAGATACCTTCTTTAGAGGACCTAGCCTCTTGCCTAGAGATGGCAAGGAACTTGCTGATGCAATATAGCCCTTACAAGAGATTTTATATCATAGAACATTCTGTATCAAAAAAGAGACAGAAGACATCAACAAAGAGCCAGGCAGAATATGATTGATAGAAACAATTAATAATTTAATACATGACCTTGTTGCAGTTTTATGTCAGTGACCCCTGATACTTCTGTATACGATTTTATTTTCTCTTCCCATTGTCTTCCTTTTTTTTTGCCACTTACTGGGCTGATATTCACTGAAGTTAAGTATCTTTTCAAATAATTAGCACTATTGAGATACTACACAGTATTTAACTCTGAAAACTATATTATGACGGAAGCTGTTCCATTTTATCAAAGAATGCATTTAAACCTCCTGCATATTTTGCAGAACCATATGTCCTGCAAAGCACATATTTATCACTTAAGAGCTTTCATCTGCAGGACTCTAGCCAATCTGAAGTTTTCTAAAGTATTTCTTCAAGTTTGTTTTCAAAACTTAATCGGGTCATCTAAATTAACTAGTATCTATAGAATTTTCATGTCTTCTATAATTCTTCTAACTAACTACTGAAGCGTTGAAGGTGTTTTAAACCCACCTTCAGTTAAGCAGTGATGCAAGTCCAAGGACAAATGACAGCAATCTATATTATATAATCTTTTCCCAGGACTTCTATCCATATTCACTTCAAAGTTCCAGAACTGTAATTCATTCATTCATGCCCTAAGCAAGCTAACAAGACCAAGGAATCTTCTATGTGTAACACAATCTCTACCTGTATACATTTATTTAAGGTCAAGTATTTATACAGAAGTTGATCAAAAGGTTAGAATTGCTGCTTCCTGAGAAGTTAAAAAAAAAAAAAATTCTATTAAAATATAGAAATATATACAGAAATTTAAAGTAACTCATTAAAAAAAGAATCTAATCCTTTCTTTCAACCTCCACTGTCACAAATTTCATATTAAATGAAGCAAAGCCTTAAGGCAATTGTAGCTTGACTCTCTCCTTAAAGGTTAGGTTTGACAGTGACAGCTGTCTGTCATTGCATAAAAATCCTCAGAGTTTGCAAATGATATACATTTCCCTGCTAAAAGCACCAGTGAAGTCAAATGTAAATTAATCATTCTTCAAGAGGGTGGGGGGAAACTGATCAGTCAAGGGTAGTCTTACTTGCCCCTGATGTCCACAAGTCCTTTAATAATGAGAAAATAAGTAAGAATCTTGTTAGATTTCTTGCTAAAAATAGTTAACCTCTTTAACCGCTTTCTTTATGGATTAGATTGATTAATTGCTCAGAGGTTACAGTTTTAAACTTTTAATATTTATGATAACTTCTGTTGTGAAAACAAGAAATCAGAAAAATATGATAGAAGGAGCAGCAAACGGGAGAAAAGGGTCAAGACGCTTCATTTTAGAACAGCAAAAGCATTTGTAGAAAATTGGGCTTTTAGTACTCTTCCTCTTCATATTATGTTTCTGTGGAATCCTCAATACAGATTCCAAGGCTTAGGTTAAGAGGAAATTGAGGATGCCATATTATTGTTTTGTAGCTTCCAGAATACATTTATTCTACTTATGCTAAGTGAATTTCTACTCAGACTAAGAGTGCACTCTGACATTATGACTTCATATAAAAGCCAAACAGCAGATGACTGACTTTTCCAAGACTAGGAAAAAAAAACTGTTTAAGACAAACCCAAACTACCAAAGAAACCTCCTATCCCAGGTTTTTTATAATAATTGCTTGACACCAGCATGGAATTTCAATAAAACTGTATTATAAATACCCATTTTTAGCATTTCTCAGGGGAATTAACTTCTGGCTTCAGTTAGTGAGTTTGCATGGATGAAATATGTCTGAATTGATTCAGAAAGTTGTCAATCAGTTAAGTTTTGACAAAGTGGAAGGTTCAAATTACATCATATATTTGTGTATATTAAATCATCAGTATTTTAGAGCTAGAAATACTTCTGTGTCAGCTGTCAAGGTCTATTCTGAAGTTTAGATAAGAGATAACTTGGGAGCAGAAACACATCTCCAGCAGAAGTGTTTTATTTCACAATCTAAATTCAAAACATGTTTTCAGCAAGCCTGTGGGGGAAGGGACACATGCGTACATTCAGTACAAAATAAGTTGACATTTTCTTCTCTCCTTTACAATTTTTACATTACTTTACAATAAGAACTCCTCAGTAGGTTACAGATAAAGGTAGTTTCACTTTCAGAATGATCTGTAACACTTCAGTTGTCAGACACAACGCTGTCAGGATACATCCCTGTTGCACTGAATTTATTTAATTTACCTGAAAGAAACTGATCTTTATTAAAAAAACAAACGAAAAAAATAACAGCAAAAACCCCCCATAAAAATGTCAAAAGCCCATTAAAATTTAAAAAACTGCCTTTGGTAATAAAGAAAGATAAGCATATTCCTTCCTTGGGGAACTCAGTGAATTCTATCGAGACCCTCACAAGGACAATGAAGACATTTTTTATGGCCCATACCTTGCTTTTCCCTACGTTTGACACAATGTTTTGGCCAAAGTTAACCATGTGTTTGTCACCTTACTAACAGAAAATTTTAATATATTGTGTGTGTAAGTATATGAAGAAATGAGTGTCTGCATATTCAAAAAACAAATCACCATTGAACCGCCATGTCCATATTCATACTCTGCTCTCATTCTTCCAATTCATCCCATTCTAATTCTAGTTTTTATCTCCAAGACGACCAGCACAGTTGGTTGATATAAAATCTAAGAGGAACCATCATGCTGAAAGACTACATTCCACTGCCTTTTCAGGCAACCAGATCATACAATCTGATTTTATGACATAAAAATTTAGGAGGGAAAAAAAACCCCAAACAGTACTGATTCTTAGTGGATTTTACTGTCCCAGCTGCCTGGACAAATCACCTACACCAAGAAACATACCAACAAAATATCATTTTCTAAACCACTATGCATTATAACATTTAAAAGGAAAAATAATACTTGTTGTTGTGGTGGGCTGTCCATGGCTGGATGCCAGATACCCACCAAGCCACTGTATGGCTTCCCTTCCTCAACTGGTGGGCAGGGGAGAGAAACTACAATGAAAGGCTCAAGGGCCAAGATAAGGACAAGGTGAGATTGCTCAGTTATTGTCCTCATGGGTAAAACAGACTCAGCTCAGAAAATTTAATTTATTGCCAAAAAGTCATAATGGGGTAATGAGAAGTTTCCCTCCACCCCTTTGCTCTTCCCAGGTTCAATGTCACTGGCATACTGACACGGTCTGCCTCGCCATGGTCTTCACTACAGGCTGCTGAGGAATTTTTGCTCTGGCATCTGTAGCACATCCTCCACTTCCTTCTTCACTGACCTTGATGTCTGCAGAGCAGTTTCCTTCTCGTATTCCCACGCCTCTCTGCTGGCTGCTGTGTGGCAGTTTTCCCCCTTCTTAAATGCATTATCCCAGAGGAGCTGCCAGCTTCACTGATGGGCTCAGCCTTGGCCAGTGACGGGTTCCTCTTGGACCAGGCTGGTATTGTCTTTATTGTCTTCACCACTGCTGAAACTTTGCCATTCAAGGTTTTTGTAAACAGATATGTAATTGTCATAACTGCGGAAGACAATTGTTTGTTGCACACAGATACTTGTTAGCCTGATAGAAAAAGCTAATGGAAGTGAAGAATCTATGGGACTTTAGTCTTCTTCAGGGAAAGACATTTAAGTATAATCAATTCAATAAATACTGTTCTTATATGGACATAAATTGTGTGTAATTTGTCAATTAAACAGACAAACTGTTCCTTGAAGAATGTAAACAAAGGGAAACTAAATCAGGTCCATTTCCTTATCAAGCTCCCTAAATAGATGACTAGGATAATTAATTTCATTTTATCTACAGACTGTTAAAAATTATCCTTTATTACATTTTGCACCAGTGATACAGCTGTCTGTGGTACCGATCTAGCAAATTGATTTCTTTCAAGCCTTTCACTTTTCCCCGGTCAGAGTTACAAATAATGTGGGATATAAACCTCTGCACTTCCCATTCTAACTTCCCAGCCTGGAAGGACATTAATCTGATGTTCATATTGACCTGCTCTAGTCACAACTTCTAAAAAAGCTCTCCACTGAGGCAATAGACAGTGGATTTTTAGGAAATTCCTAAGTTTTTGTGACCATCATACCATAATATATATTCTCCGTTAGAAGCTGAAATAAAATTCAGGCTGCCACTACAAAAATCAGTGCATCAGACTCTTGAGTTTCAGAGTCTGACAAATTACAGAGAGGTCCTCAGTGGACTGACACATCTATATTGCACAGTATTATAAAATATTATAGAACAATATATCTGCACAGTCTACTTGGAACAAGTGTTCATGAATATTTGGTTTCATTTTCAAATGTCACTTCAAGAGATCTATTACATACTGTTGCTATAATCTCAGCTGAGTGATTCTTCCTTTAAAAGTAAGTGTGCTGACTTACATTGTTAGCAAGAAATTTAAGGGCTGCTCAGTAAAGAACAAAAAATCCTTTGAGGCCCTGATGTTCTGAGAAATAGTCAACATGCAGTGTAAAGCTAGTACTTTCTCGCAGCAAACTCTCCCCCACCTTTTTTTTTTTTTCAACTCTAAATGCCTGTGTTCCAAATGCGATCAATTATTTTACTATATCAGCCACTGACTACACTCAGATGTTATCAGCTCTCTGTAAAGGAGCCTGCCAGTTGAAAAGATACAGACTTCTGAAGAAATAGAGAAGATGTCAAGGTAACAGCAAGGATAGACAATTCCTTGATCATATGTGCTCACCTATAAACCTGTACCGTATGTAAAGCTTTGGAAATTCTTTACAATTCAAAAAACTGGATATTAATGAAAGGTTATTTTTGGGGGGCATGATGAGAAATAGAGTCTGACTTTTGGAAATTAAAGTTTTAAAAATGTTTGCAAACTCTAATTAAAACTTTCTAAACTTGTGGAAACTTTGATATTTCCCAATATCACCATTGATCACGTTGACATTGAAACAATCCTGAAATGAACACAGCAATTAACATTGCTTTAATCACTATTATAAACCTCCTGAGAGCAGTCACTGCAATAAAATTGGCATATTAAATATATGAAAAAATAATTGCAGGTGCAACTAAACATGACTAATGATCAGACAACAGCTTCCACATGAGAGGAATATTAAATAGTTTTGCACTCTTGTAAAGTCAGGATTGTTAACTCATTGGCTTCTTTGAACAGAGCATAGGGCAGGGGGACAGAGAATCTCCATAAACACAAAACACTATTTTCATGCTGTTTTATAAAATCTTTCACACGTGTAAAACATAGGTATTTGTAAACTTCACTGGATCACAAAATATGTGTCATAATAGAGCCCGACAGGGAGCATCTGAGACCCTGTATGACAGTTTTCATATGACCTTTAATATACTCTAACATTTCCTTTATGGAAATGAAGATCCGGTAGACTTCTGTTGGAAAATACTTTGTAAATAATGGCATTTACTGTCTTCAGGCTTGCAGACAGTGTTGTAAGCTTGTTATTTTGAGGCCTGGACTTAAATATCATAGAATGGTCTGGGTTGGAAAGGACCCTTAAAGATCATCTAGTTCCAACCCTCTTGCTGTGGACAGGGGCACCTTTCACTAGATCAGGTTGCTGAGGGCCCTATCCAACCTGGCCTTAAACAGTTTCAGGAATGGGGAATCCACAACTTCTCTGGGCAATCTGTACCACTGCCTTATCACTGTCACAGTAAAGAATTTTTTCCTAATATCTAATCTAAACCTGACCTCTTTGCATTTAAACACATTCCCCCTTGCCCTGTCACTACATGCACTACATAGTCTCTCTCCATCTCTCTTGTAGGTCCCCTTCAGGTACTGGAAGGCCACAATAAGGTCACCCCAAAACCTCCTCTTCTCCAGGTTAAACAAAGACAATTCTCTTAGCCTTTGAATATGTGCCTGATCATCTTGTGGCAAGTTTTTTCTGTATAAAATGTTGCAAAAACAAAGAAAAAACCATTTAAATGTTTCTTTTCCAGCAAAGAGGAAACAAAAAATCGTAAGTGGTAAAATTCAATAATTTTTTTGCCTCTTTAGAGTACTTGACAAAATGAAAGAAATTGTTGTAATCAACTCAAAAATATTTTAAATAAAACCAAAACATATCTACAGAAGTTGTTTTATTTTGCTCTTACTTTTTGGAGTTCATGAGGAATTAGCTGTCCAATATACATTTTTTTAATAAATTTGTAAAAGTATTATCATAGAATATTCAATTTGTACCAATATATGTAGCAATACTATAGTATTGCACTGTGCTCTCTTTCAGGCATGACTGTAAAATATTTATCAAGTTCCTTAGGCAGATATTACTTTTAATCAACATCAGCATGTGGATATCTTATCATATTAAATGATAAATGTTAGATGGTAAATGCTTTGTGTGTCTATCAGTTTTACAACTCGAAATTATTGTATATACTTATATTGTTATACTTGATTACAAAAAAAATTCTTGTTAAGCTAAGGAAGCCAGCATGTCAGCACTATCTCCAAGCTCTCCATTTTAATGTGTCAGTAAGGCACAGCTCACTTAGACCATCTAATTCTTGAATGTAAAACTGAAGTTTATGCTTTCATTCCATCTTATCCTGATGGTTTTCCTAACCATTACCATTGTGACTTCATATTGGAACACAAAAGCAGGTTTGAATAATTTATATTTAAAACTTTGACTAAACACATGCAATTTTAACACTATCTTTAGACTACTAATACGTATAAAGTTAAAAGTAGATACAGCAATATATTTTCATGTCGACAAATTCTTACATTTTACAGACTTTAAAAATTAAACAATATTGGCAAGGAAGTCTTGGTGCGTGGTCATTTTTGTTTTCACATCGCTCTCTTTTTTCCCCCTATACCACTACTGCAACTATTAAGTCCCTTAGTACAACTTAACATTCAATAAAATACTTTTAAATGTGACACATTTGAATCAGGAGATAGCCATTCTATAATGTGAAATTAAAAAATATTTTGCAGTAGTGGGTAGGACAATATTGTTATATTTATTAAAACATCTGCTAAAAAAACTCATTGCAATTTTTAAAAATTCTCTTTCTAACCTAGTTCCTAACTAAGATCTACTCTTGGATTGGAAAAGAAACTACACCTATACTGTGCATGCAGGTGTAGCAATGGGAATAGAGCCTATTATGATGAGTTTACATTAGCCTAAATATGCTAAAGCACTTAAAATCAGATTTTTTTTTTGTTATTCTAAGTTAGAATAACTCATAGCATACTACTGTACTGTGGTGGTGGATTTTTCTACTTCTCTGCAGCTACAAAGAAATTGAATAATCTAGGCTGACTCAAATGATACTTCTAATTTAAGGCACATGCTGTGGAAGATTAAAGAACTTAATGAAACACAGGAAATGAAATTACCTTCACCAAACTTCACATATGTCTTCTATGTCATCTATTGACAGCTATTTTATTTTATTTTACTGAAAACAAAATAGTTTGATGAATATTTTTATGAACTCTTGCTAGTGAAAGTAAACTTAAATAGAGAACATAGAGAGAAAACAGAGATTAAAATTTTTATTTAGCTTCAAAATTACACTACTACATTACCAGATTGAGATTTTTGTTTACTTAAATATACTTTCAATTAATGTCACATCAGATTGACAATTTACCTACTAATCCATTTTTTTCAGAGGCACTGCAATATTTCCTGTTCATTTTCTGTGACTATATCTCCTGTTCTGCCATCTCTTTCTTTATACTGTAAGTCATACACTTGAGATATGAGTCCTTGTCACTGGAAAGCTGAGAACTTTGTAAAAGCAAGGATTGTTGCATTAAGGGGACAGGGATAAAGCATGGGCTTAAGTAAAAATGAAACACACAAATACACACACATCTGTACATATGGATACAAATGGAAGTGGGAAATGTTAAGAAACAAAAAGGATTGGTTTAAGTCTCTGGTTAGAGAGACCACAGAACCACAGAATATGGCAAGTTGGAAGGGACCCACAGGGATCACAGCCACAAGGTCCTGGTCCTGCACAGGACCATCCTCAAGAGTCACACCATTTGCACAAGATATTGTCCAAATGCTTCTTGAACTCTGTCAGGCTTGGTGCTGTGATCACTTCCCTGGGGAGCCTGTTCCAGCGTCCAACCGCCCTGTGGGTGAAGAACCTCTTTCCAATATCCAACCTAAACCTCCCCTGACACAACTTCAGGCCATTCCCTTGGGTCCTGCCACTGGTCACCATAGAGATCAGTGCCTGCCCCTCCTGCTGACTCATATTCAACTTGCCATCAACCACGACCACCAGATCCCTTTCTGCAGCTCTACTTTCCAGCACCTCATTCCCCAGTCTGTACATCCAGGGTTTCCCCATCCTGGGTGCAGAATCTGACCTTTTTCCCTGCTGAACTTCATACGGTTGATGGTTGCCCAGTCCTTTAATTTGTTGAGGTCTCTCTGCAGGAACTCCCTTCCCTCGAGGGAGTCTACTTTCACTGTTATTCTTTGTGCTCAACCCTTGAATCAGTTGCTCACCCACCACATCAGATGTTTATCCAGCTGTGTGCTGGACATTTTGTCTATCAGGATCCTGGGAGAGACAGTATCGAAAACTTTACTGAAATCCAAAAAGATAACCTCAGATGGCTTCCCTTGAACAACTAGGTGGATTACCTTTTCATAACAGGAAATCAGGTTTGATAAGTTGAACTTTCCCCTCAGGAAACTGTGCTGGCTGTGACCAATGACAGTGCTGTTTTGAAAAACACCTGTTTTTCAGTACCTCCTAGAATAATCTTCTCCATATGTTTACCAGGCACTGAAGTGAGACTGACAGGCTTGTAGTTTCTGGGGTCATCCTTCTTATCTTTCTTGAAAATCGGGACAGCTTCCAGTCATCTGGGACCTCTCCAGATCCCTAAGACCACTCAAAAAATCATCAAGAGAGGTTTAGAGATGACATCAGCCAGCTTTTTGAGGATTCTGGGATGAATCCCATCAAGTCCCATAGATTTGTAGGGATCCAGCTCGAGCAGCAGATTCTGCACAATTTCAGGGTTGACTGGGAGTTGATCATTCTCACAGCCATGGTCCTCCAGCTTAGGGCACTGAGATCCCCTTAGTCCATCATCTGTGTTGAAGACAGAGGCAAAGAAAGTGTTAAACACCTTGTCTCTATCCCTATTTATTTCTATACTGCCTATTGTTATTAATATGTTTGAAAAAACTCTTTTTATTGTCCCTCATGTTTCCAGCCAGCCTCAACTCCAGTTGAGCTTTGGCTGCATGAATTTTCTCCCTACAGCGGCAAGCAGCAGCTCTATATTCTTCCCATGTCACTTGACCATGTTTCCACTGGACATACACCTTCCTTTTTTGCCTTATTTCCAAGAGAAGATTCCTGCTCTGCCAAGCCAGTCTTCTGCCTCACCTGCTTGACTTACGACATTTGGGAATTGCCTGCTCCTGTGCCCTTAGGAAGTGATGTTTAAAAAGTGAACAGCACTGATGGACCCCAGCACCAGCAACTGCTTAGTTAAAAAGCTGGAGAGGTTTAACATTTAAAAGCTTAGTTCACTAGTGTGAAGCAGAGGGAGTTTTTTTGTTGGTTGTTTTTTTTTCTTGGTTAGTGAGTGTTTTGTTCACAGTATTGTCAATTTCCCCTAAAAATGTGAATTATTAGGTCAGATGGGTACCCCTGAAATGAGAGGTTCTGCTTTTTCTTTTGAGGGTAGCTGAGCATCTTGATGAAGAAAGTTTCAGAGACACAGGCCTGTCATAAGAAAGCATAAATAAATCATATAAAGGAACAGCAATCCTGCAGCTCATAGTGAGACAGATTTTGAAGAAAACCAACAGACAGGACTCAGAGGTCATGAAAAGGAAATTCCCAAGGTAGTGGGCTAAAGTTCTCGACACTCAGGAAGTCAGGGTTGACTGAAACAAAGTTTGAAGGCAAAGACTTTTTCTGAAAGAACATAGGAGGTAAAGTTATTTAAAATCTGGCTCTTCTTTCTTTCTCTCTCTCTCTAGGTAGATTGAAATTAAACTGTTAATTATTAACATATGAATTAAGTAAAAGTTCTGTTTGATTTGTTGTCCTATTAAAATAGTCCTATTTTCCTATAACGTTTGGTCTTAATTTACTTCCATTACTACAAGTCTTGGCAAACTCTCTAGCAGAACTGTACAAGTGTAGTTGTAGGGATTTTTTCTTCTCTACAGCTGAGTGTTTTGATCACTTTCTTCTCTCAGCTGTGGCTTTTGTTAATGTGCCAGCTAGAAAACTCTTAAAGCTAAGGGGGCGATGATTTTTTTCAAATTTTTAATAATGTGATCATCTATCTGACAAATTTATATGAATCCAGTATTTCATGTATGACCATAAAATCATGTTCCATAGCTTCCTAATAATTATGACTTTTCAGCTTGTTGGATTTGAGTCAGTGATTATATGAAAGGGGAGATTTGTGTTTTAATTAAAAGTGTCTCTTTCATAAGCTAGCAATGATATTCTTCAAAGAACAAAAATATATAAATCTATCCTAGTAATGTTATGAAACAGGAGGTGTAAACTGGCTCTTATAAAATACACATTAATGGAAATTCCCAAAGGAATTAAATAAGCCAAGGAAAGATGCATACCTAGGACCAACTTACTTGCTTTGACAGAAGGAACCGTAAAAGGCCAAGCAGAATTTGCTGCACCTTTTCCTATTCATAATAATTTTCCTTTTTTCTTTTCCTTTTTTCTTTTTTTTTCCTTTTGCACCAAGTTTTTCTGGTCAAAATTTTCATCCAATCATAAGCGTAATGGAAACAAGGTAAAGAATTATAATTGCCACCAAGGGAGGAGATGTTCATTTACAACCCACAACAACTATGTAGATAGATTGTAGGCATAATAAACTGCCACAGGAGGGAGGGAGAGACAAACAATTACTCTAATGGAGAGGGGGATATTGTGATTAACATTAAATACTCCCCACAGTAAGATATCTGCAGTAAGAGTGACATGTATGACAGCTACATAAGACACACTTGCCTCCTGGGGAAGCAAGACAGTGAGAATAAGAAATAGGATAGTCTACTGCAGTAGAGTAGTTCCCCATATTTATGAAGCTGTGAGAATATGTCTGCTTTCCACCAAAACCAAAGTAAATTCTTTTTGTTGAACCTTCCTTTTTATTGTCATTTTCAGTTAAGAAATAAAAGTATCTCACATTGCAAATAGTTGGAAAGGGAGAGAAAAGGGAATGGAGAAAGGAAGTAGAAAATCCAGTGCTAGAACTCCAAGACAGGCAAATTTGTTTTAGCTGCTCATTTCAGATCATACTGAAAAGTCCATCATTCTTTCATTAATTTATAGATAAAGACATATTTTCCAAATAAGAGGGTTTTTTTCAGAATTGATATATTACTAGCATTTGAGGTACAACACAGTTGCTATTAGATTAAGGTAAAGTAATTAGCATGCAGACAGGAAGGAAAACCAGATCTATTTGCAAGTGCTAGTAACTGTAAGCTTTTCTCATCAAATTCCTGGATAAAATAAATGCAAGATTAAAACAATGTACTTATTTAAACAGGAAATATAGGATGTATATACTATAGTTTTCTTGATATATTTTAGTACAATTGTGCACGAGTTCCACAAATATGGAAAATGATACATAATGGAAGACAAGGCCCTGTTTTCCCTTACATAATAGTTCACCCTAAGAAGTTAATGATTTTAGAAAAAGTATGCTTGAAGTACTCTTTAGGTAGAGCTGCTGTTATTTAAAGCAAGCAAAAATCTTCACAGTAATACAGTTTACTCAACCCCAATATTATAGCTGATCTCCCTTACATCTAATCTTTTATTAATTTGAATTAACTGTGAACTACCCACCACATTCAAAAGCCAATTTTGACTGTTGATTTATCAAAAGCTATGCTTTATTTTATTTCTGTGTATCTGGATGGAGATAAAAGTCTTATCTTCATACAAAATAAAGTCTAAAGAGTGATAAACAATGAATTTGGGAAGACAAGAGTCTTTAAAAGTGTAAGGAAATAGAGATTTTTTTGCTATAGTCAAATCTTCAACTATTTGACTCAAATACATTGTTTAAGATGGCTTCTCTGTCCTCACTGATTTGCTGGTGTTGAGAAAAAGAGAAAAATTCAAAAGCAAATCAGAATTTAATGTTAATTGAGACTGAATAATTTAACCTGTCTTTCGCTTCTGTGAAGACCCTAAAAATCCTAGACACCAAACTTGCGTGGTATCACCGCCCTCCTCTAAACCTGAAGGGGCTTTTTTAGTATTTTTAATGTTATTGCATACAGATATAAAAAGAGCTTATGTTACACATCAAAGTATTTTCCTTTGCATAAGATGTAAAAAGACCGGTGTGATGTGGTAGGTGAAAAAGAAAGGAAAAAATTAATCTTTCTTACACCTTGTTCACCTTTGTAGATGTTACGTCTCATGGATGTGCACCTTCTGTATATTGCAGGGGAGAGCAGATCGCAACATACTATTCTAACACAATATCACTGTCTTTAAAATTCTTCTGGATTTTGGATACTACTGTTCCTCTTTATGGTATTATTGCCAAATAGCCTGCTCTTCCATATCCATAATGATTTAAATGAGTGAAGAAAGCAATTTATTTTATCTCAGACAAAGTGCACATGTCTAAAGCTTTCCACAAAATGCTAAGTAAAGACTAGTAATATCTAACACTGGCAAGCCACAGAAGATCAAAGATACAATTTTAAAAATTGAACAGTAAACGCGCTATTAATTACCAGTTTTCTATTTTTTTCCTCTTCAGGCATTTTCATAGTATCTGATTCTGGATTCCCTTTTTTAAAACAAAAGAAAACAAAATAAAAAGAATTCTGTCAGCATTTGTTAATTAGGGGTTGATTTATCAAATTTGCTGCAATTTATTTTGCTGATTTTCCTCTGTTGAAACAGATCTTGTCTTTAATTAATGGATAATAACGCTGATAACAAGGACATTTTAATCACTGCGTACTGATGATAGATGGTTTGTCTGCTCAATTCAATTGTTACTTAACAGCATATTGTCTTTGAGAATACTATGATTTAGATTCAAAGATGGAAGGCACATTGTAAGATAGTGTGTGTTTATTTATTACAAAAGTCATTAGTTTGTAGCACAGAAACTACTGACTTTATTTCCAAATTTCAACTCAAAAACTGAGCATTTGAGTCCTATATTTTTCTCCTCTTGTTTATCTGGCATTTTATTTGTAAAAACACAGAGAACAAAGTATATTTGGACACCATTAATATTTGCTACTAGAAATATCCCTCTTCCACAACCACACAATTGATTATGGAGAATTATAAATTAATTTGTGGAATGTTTCAAAAAAAAAAGAAAATATAACATAAGAATTAAATTATTTTATTCTAGGTCCTTTAATACAATTTCTATTAACTGTTGGCAGTGTTATTTAATAGGCTGCTTCAGAGCACATTTCAATTTTAACTGTTTCATTACTATTTTGCCTAATTTGAAGAGATGATCTACATAAAAATAGGTAAATCTGTTAAAGTAGAAATAGAAAGCATTAGAAAAAAAATAATTGTAAGTGCAGAGTATTTAAATATCTGTATTAAACAATGTAGGAAATATAATGAAAAAAAAGTCAATGGAATCTGGTTTAGTTAAAGAGCAAGACAAAGTAGAAAAAATGTTGGGAAGGAATCTTTCACTGAATATCTACATTAAACAAACAAACCAAAAAACATACTCTAATCTCAGAAAAATTAAATGTAAACACATAAAAATTCAGGCCAAAACCAGTTTAGAGAACAAATAAATGAAGCATAGTATTTAATACAAATGTGTTTATTGAAATATGTTAAAGCAAGAAGCCTTCCAGAGAGTTTGTGTGAAGCCAACAGACAATCCAGATATAAAATAAATATACTACTATAGAAGAAAAATGCAAATGACCTGCTATCATGTTTATGGTTCGAGAACTTGAATGAGATTCACCAGTCTTCATGAAGTATTCATTAACTGATCCCTTCTAAATAAAAATAACTAGGTGCAGCTACAGAGCAGAGAGAGAAATGTAGAAACAGGACACCTGCCAAGAATAGGCAATATTTGACCTGTAATTGTAAATAAACTGAATAAGAACCTAATGTACTACTATGTAAAATGACACAATTGGTTTTCTAAGATTCTCTAAGTCTGAATAATTGAAACTGATAAGACTGATATTTCTATCTGGCAAATTAATAGGGTATATAATAAAAAACAGAGTTGGGGTGCTCATAAATGAACAGCATATTAAGCAAGAGTTGGTATGATTTTTAAAGCTGTCTCATAAGACTTCTTCAGTTCCTTGAAAGAACTATACAAATGTATGATCAAAGGAAACCAGTTAAAAAACGCAATTGTTGAAGTATAAGTTGACTTTTGATATGGTCCTTATTATCAAACAGCAAAGGAGGACATACTGAATAAGAATGAATGCTCCCACAGTGAAGGTCACCCGTGAACTTCCACAAGACATATGTTGTTAAATGCACACAAGACATATGTTGTTAAATGCACACATTCACTATGTGAAAAATGCTGAGAATAGCAGTGACAGAACTTGCTTATCATTTTGACTTACTTAGGAGAGACAGAATCTGAATATGAAGAACTGCAGTGTCTCCTTACACTACTCACTGATTAAGTAATAAAATATCAATGTGAAAATTGAATGTAGTTTAATATGAAGTATCCCTCTCCACTCCATCAATTTTAAGTTTATACATATAGTAATGTGCTCAGAGCCTAAGCCTCACAACTCAGGAATGAGACATTTCAGTTATGATAAGTAATTCTGAGAAAATACCAACTTGTTAGCAGGCAGAAGAACAAACTGAGTCCTAGAAACTACTGGGAAAGAAATACCAAAGAAAATAAGATCATTATGCAGTTGTATAAATGGATTGGCTCCATGGAAGCCCATATGCAGTAAATCTCTCTTCCTCTGTCTCAAGAAAGATACAGTAAAGCCGTAAAGGATTTACAGAAAATACCAAGGCTAAGCAAAAGTATATAGCATGTTCTGTAGGGAAAATGATTGAGCAGATTAGTTTGAAAAATTCATGAATGAGGGAGAAGACCATGGAAAGCTATTTAACAATCCAAGCTTTGGAGAGCTGAACAGGCATAATGAACCATCATTCCCTTCACCACATGAAGCATCTTCTAACTTGTCTCTTCCTTAAAATATTTTTGTACTGATTTTATGCCATATAAACTGTGTAAACACATTTGCTACATAAACCTTCATACCATCAGGTTACAAGCTTGTGTGATTTCCAGAGGCATATTGGAGAAACCTGTTGATGACAGATTATAGACTCTTTTTTCTACTAAAAATTACTGAACAGTTACTCCCTCATAATACTGCTTTTAGAATTTTGCTTTTTTTTCTGACTAATGAGAAAAAAAAAAGAAGGAAAAAGACTCTTTTTTTCTGTTTCTAGGGGATTGGACTAGCCTTGATGATGTTGGAGAAATTACATAATTTTATTCTTGTTTTCCAGGTTTCTCTAGTGCTAGTTAATTCTTGGAGACTCTTCCTGATTATTCTGTGATATACTCAAAGATGTCACAAAAGACATCTCATACCCCAAAAAGACAAATTATATTAATTTGTCTAAACTATTCTGTCAAAAAAGATAATAGACAGAGTAAAAATCTTTATGGGCATGTTGTCCTAAAATGCGGCACTGCTGATTCAAAAAAGATAATATTTTAGTCCAGAAATGTTCACTCCACAGAACAGTGATTTAAAAGACTCTTGTTACTGCTAAATATAGAGGACTTTACAGTATTGTGTAAGCAGGTTTGAGTCCAAGCAGTGTTCATTATTTGAAGATTACACCATTTTTTCCAGAGTGTTCGGTCACTTGTTCCTGTACTTTCATCTTTGACTGACTTATTACAGTTTTGGTGTTTTCTAAGCCAAGTAATAGTAAGTAACACTAAGCAGTAGTACCTATATCTACATTTACAATAATTTACATTAACCTCTTAAAAGGGATCATTCTCAAGACTCAAAAATAATTTGTATTGGAATGTTCACAGTTAAGGGAAAAAAAAAAAAAAAGGAAAAGCAAAAAAGCAACAGATTCATTAAAAATCCCATCCCCTCCAGAATTTGAAATTTCTGAGAGTTCTTCATATACAATACTCTTGCGATTAGCTTTTGCTAAGCCTTTTAGCACAAGAAGTACATAATAAAGGCAGGAACCAAGCAGAAATCTTCTGATTTACAGACTGAAGAGAATAAAGGCATTATTGTTTTAAGGGACAGCAGGAGGTTGCTCCTCTTTTTTCCATCTACATTAGTTGAGAGTCTATTTCAGCAAAAACTGATACCTCAGATCCAGTCTATTAAATAGTAAGCCAGCACATACTGCTAGTTTTATCTGTCCATTGGGGTTAAATCTACACTAATCTCTATTGTAGAATTGGAAATGGAATTTGGAAAGGGCCAGGAGAATTCAGCCTATTGAGTCATGGGCCAGGGTTCACCAAAGTTACTCTGCTACTAGCCAGGATTGATTAGTTTTCAAATGCACAAGGTAGGACAGACATTACTGTTCTCCTTCCACACACTAGTATGAAGTATCCAAGGATTTGGGGGGAGGGGTTCTCGATATCTTAAAGTTAAAAAAAAGTGACTTTCTAAAAGCAGCTTCTTCGATTTTTTTTGTGTGCTCTACAAGAAACAACTTTTCTAACATTACAGTATTTAGTATTTATTTATTTCTCATCCATTTCCTTATTTCTAACTAATTTAGGGAATGCCTTATTTGAAATTTATACTGAGTCGTACATCTTTAGTGGAGTGGTGAACATGGAAGGAAAAAGAAAGAGATAAACCTTGGAAATAGTTTCAGCATTTTAAATTCAAAGCATTGTCATTGAAGGCTTGTTTAAAAATGGAAATAACTACCTCGTTGGAGATGCATGTCTTTTGTGAATCATTTATGGCTTTATATAAGGCTTAACATGATGGCACTACAAACTCCACATCACTATCTTGTTAGTACAAATATAATATAATAAAAAATTATTTTGTGAATGTTCAAGGCCCTAAACATTACTTGTAAATAAACTATTACTTTTATTAGTATTCTGTATGGAGAAGAAGTTTGTTATATGGGATCAATCACCAAATAGAAACTCAAATTGAAGTTTCAAATATGCAAAATAGTACTAAGCCACCCATGAACTGTTCAATTCCTGTTCTAACTTGGGGAAAGCAGTATAGATGAACTTTCCTCTGCTGTATTTTTGATTTAGCATATCAAAAATAGAATCAAATCCAATGTTTTTTGAGGTTGATGAAGGCTAAAACATCTGAGATATTCAGTAGTACATGTAAAGCTTCCAAACTTTTTAATGGGGGGAAAAAAGACAAAGCTTTTCAAGATTTACCTATTGCAAATATGCTGTACTTAGTCCATTTCTGGGATGGGTGAAGGAAAGGATATTAAAGGCTTCTTTTTTAAAAAACATTTTGAAAACTTCATAATAACTTTCTTTTTTTTTTAAATTCATTTTTCAGAACCTATACAGGTAGGGAAATCTGGAAACCATATTTGGCATGAATTGGTTCCAGTAACAGCCAGCTGTGTTGAGGCAATTAAAAGCCGATCCTGGAACATCTATGACAAGGGACATCCTGTTGGTCTGGAAATTAGTAAATTGAAGTGAAATTATAAGTAATTAGCTGCCACACTCTCACAAACCCTATGAAAAGTATTTTAAAACATCTAACAGCTGTTGGCTAATAAAGAGTTGCAGAGTTGCTGCAGAACATTTTAAGTGCCACTAACAGAAATGTTAGAATTCTATGAAGGGTGTCTGCTACGTGACAGCAGGAAAACCAGAAAAGATGGTGCTGAAGAACAGGTGCTATCAAAATGTGGGTAGCAGATGTGTGAAACTAAACATGTAACTGTCACATATACTACAGCCTGAGTTTCTCTGAAGTGATTCTACACAGGGACCAGTTAAGCTCAGCTGAGGACTCTTCCCTCTTGTTAGTAACTTGTCAGGTTCACTACACTATTTAACATACATGTCACTGTCCCCTACTTTCTTCCTTCTTGAAAGAAACAAATGCTGGACAACAAATTGTTTGGTATTGATGAAACAGTCCTTCAGCTGAAACTCTGTAGAGGACACCAGTATTCCACATCTTGATAAAGACCGGTTGTTTTTTATTCTTTTGTGAGAATTCCTAAGCACTATTCTGTGGACAATGTTGCATGTTGGCTGAAGGCAGCATATAATGATTGCAATATAATTGTTACCACTGCTGTTTTAATTTACGGTTTGTGTTTGCTTTGCCCTTCCCTTGCATGTGCTAACAGCATGTTCATATCAGAAATGTGAGTTCCCATGATGAACAGCTAATTATATAAAACTTGACATCCCTCTCCAAATCCCAAATTAAAACAATTCTTCTCACCATACGGTTATGCTGTTGAACATGTAGGTCTTTAACTTAATTGTTATTACAATTTTTTTTACTGTTTATTTCACCTGAGGTTTAAGCAAAGAGCTATGAGGGTGCATTATGAATCTTGAGCATAAATGTTACATAGTCTCCATGTCATTATTTGATACTGGAAAGACTTCTCTTTTTCCCTCAATAAAATCAGAAACTTTCCTGGATAGCAATGCTAATCCTGAAAGCAGATACAAACAACTCATAGAGAGACAGGACTATTTCTGTAATATGTTACTAACAAATTTGAGAAGTATCTTACCAAGCAGGAAGCAATAACACTAGTCCTCAAAAAGGTCCTTCAATAATGTCCTAGTTGAAACTGTTAACATTTCATCTGTAATGTTTGAAATTCAGTCAAAAAGTGAGTTGTTTATATATCTAAAGATCACTGAAATGAGTCTCCCAGAAATTACCCTGAAATTCCTATACCTTGAAGAGTTATTTGTGATCTAATTGATGATAATTCTTTCAAATATAGGAGACTTTTTTCTCCAGAATTCTGCACAGATTGATTCCATATTAGTATTCACTGCTATGTAAGTCCAACCATTAATCCAGTCCCTCCATGTTCACTCCTAAACCATGTCCCCAAGTGCCACTTTCACATGTTTATTTAGCACTTCCAGTGATGGTTACTCAACCACTTCCATGAGCAACTTATTCCAATGCTTCAGCACCCTTTCAGTGAATTTTTTTTTCCAAATATCTAATCTAAAACTCCCCTGGTGCAACTTGAGGTCATTTCCTCTGGTCCTGACACTTATATCTGGGAAAAGAGACCAACCCCCACCTTGCTACAACCTCCTTTCAGGCAGTTGTAGAGAGTGATAAGGTCTATTAGAGACTGTTTATTTGGGCTTTGAAGTCTTTGATACCCTATTTTCTCCAGTCAATTAGTGTATAACGCTTAGTTAACGTAATCTCTCATAATATTTTAGCTGAAATTAACTGATCAGAATTGTGCAAAAATGCTACTTTTAGTCAGGTGTGTATCAGTTATTAAGGGAAATCTGAGATTGCACACACTCCAAAAGCAAACAGCTTTTGCTTTTAGGAGACAAGAGTTGTGAGAATGTACTTGGAAACTTTGTAGAAAAAGATGACTTCTGGTCTTCTACCCACCCATGTGTGGCTGAGTAAAGATCCAATAAAAACTCATCTGATATTGGCAATGATGAGAGAATACGAAATTTTGTTTGAAGGCAGAATTCTTCTTGAAATTCTCAGAAATAAAAATTCCTCCAGCTGTCTTCTCTCACAGTTCCTTTTCATGCCTGGACTTGTGGAAATTCCGTAATCACTTTATGAATGACATAAGTTTATTTTATTCCAACAAAATCATGGTCAGAGGGCCAAAAAAAACCATACTCATACTGTGCCTGCCAGTACTTCTATTAATTAGATATGAAATTTGGAAGAAACTTGCTCCTAAAATATAGGATCACAGCCTTTTCCAGCAGATTACACTGTACATCTCTCTGGAGAACACATTCTAATGTGTGTTCAGGCTCATTCTGACACACAGAGAAAATTAGACATCCATCTTTTGATACAGAAAGATGTTTAAATTTTTTTCAGCTCCTGCAATAGCTCTTCCAGGGAATATAGAGTTAAGTGTATTGAGGTTTTTATGTACAACCTTTCTGTTTGCCTTATTAGCACTGGGGTTATATATATTTGCTGAATGGCAATAAGGAATGCCAAATTTTATTTTCTGTGATTTTCTGTAAAATTTTTGAGCCCTTATCCAAAGACCTGTGAATATGAATTAAACAACCTGAGTGATTATCTGAGTACTACATCTCCACTACAAATACAGCTAAGAAAATGAATAAGGCAAGATGTCCCTACTGAGGCAAGGTAAAAGGGAAAAAAATATTAATAATGGCCATTTCAATTTAGAAAGACTCAGCCATCCATAGTATTCCAGGATACTTCTTTCTCTAGACAATTTTGTCCTCCTAAACTTCAGAACAGTGCTAGAGGAAGTAGATGTTTTTCTTCCTATTTTCGAACTTTACTTATCTTGTACTTCAGTGTCTGCATTGAAAGGTCCAGCTGCAGGCAGGACAATTGAGAATTTAGACACTGGTAAAAGAGTAACAACAAGACCATATAATAGACCCCATTCTCATATTTGCTGTTCTCCAGATGCAGAACCCATGTCAGAGCTGGTGTTCTTAATGCTTGGAAGCTGTGCCTGTCACTAAGTCTGTGTAAACCTTGTAGGGTGGAAAGGAAGTGTAACCATATGAGTTACATGCTTTCTCATCCCATGAGAGCAGATTGAGCAGATTGAGTATTACTTCTCTAAGGAAAAAGAGCTCTCTTTTTCTTCCCAGATAAATTCCCTAGGATATGAGCATTCAATTCTGTAAAACTGATTAACTGACATTTAGAAAATATATTTACTGTTTCCCCGTGAGGCAGAATACATAAGAAAAAAAATTATAAAACGTGTAGCGCGTGCAGTGAAACAGAAGTTATGCAAATTCCCTTCCCTTCCCCTTCCCCATTCCCAACAGTAATATTAAGTGAAAGCCTATATGAAGTATCTAAGTAAGTTTGCCAATGATACTAAATTGCAGACTCCCTTGACTGCAGAAAGGCCCTGCAGAGAGACCTCAACAAATCAGAGGGCTGGGCAATCACCAACTATATTGTAAGTGCCGGATTCTGCACCTGGGATGGGGCAAACCCTGAATGTGGATACAGACTGGGGAATGAGGTGCTGGAAAGCAGTGCTGCAGAAAGGGACCCGGAGGTCCTGGTTGATGGCAAGTTGAATATGAGTCAGCAGGAGGGGCAGGCACTGATCTCTTCCCTGTGGTGACCAGTGGCAGTACCCAAGGGAATGGCCTGAAGTTGTGCCAGGGGAGATTTAGGTTGGATATTCGAAAGAGGTTCTTCACCCATAGGGTGGTTGGACACTGGAACAGGCTCCCCAGGGAAGTGATCACAGCACCAAGCCTGACAGAGTTCAAGAAGCGCTTGGGCAACACTCTCAGGCAAATTATGGGATTCTGAGGGTGCTCTGCGCAGGGCCAGGAGTTGGATTCAATGATCCAACTCAGGATAAATTCTATGCTTCTGCGAACAACTGATGTGTTACACAAGTCTAAAACCTACTAATCTAACATAAAACTGTGAAAATTATTTTCAGATAAATGTAACTTGGTTGTTTTTTGGTTTTGGTGGTTTTTTTTTTTTTTTTTTTTTTTTTGACCTGCTTACATCAATTATCTTTGACTGGAGAAGGGACATCCTTTTTATTGTCTGAAAATCTTTCTGTTGAAATATAGTTTTGATTAGACAAGGAAGTTCTTGATTCAATGTGCACATATATTTCACGAAAACAGTTGTACTTGCTTATAAGTAGTGATGTAGAGCTGTTAAATAGCAATTTATTTTCTGAATGCCAGGTCTTTTAGTTGGCTGCACACTCTGGTTTTGACATTTGCTGTTTTATTAGCCTAGTACTGATGAATGAAAGGAAAAGGTCTCATCACAAGAAGGTTTATATGAAGCAGTTTATATGAATGGGAGAAGAGATAGGATTAGCTAGACCTTATATTGACATAATTTTTATTTTTTCTGAAGGATTGTGAGGGTGATCTGCAGGTCATATGGCCCTCTGTACCCCAGACTGAACTAACCTTACTTGCACTACTCAGGGCAATTTTTTGTATAGCATAATCTTCAAAATTTCCAAGGCTGGAAATTTCCTAGACGATCTTATAAGTACTTAAAAACACTGTATTTATACCATTATAAGTACTTAAAAACACTGTATTTATGCCATTATGTAAAAAGAATCTGCCATCTCCTCTTGTCATCCCCTACAGCCTGTGGTAGGCAACTACCTTTCCCCAGCTCTCCTTCACACTGAGATGACCTTTTTAAAAGTTATCTCAGTTAAACCATTACAACATCAGTTTCTGAGTGTCCTTTTCCATTGTCCATTGCATGATCACTTAACACAGCTAGTAATAATAAACTGCATTTACTGGTATAGAGCAGCTTCTGATTAAGGTTAGCCTAAATTTTATGCAAAGTGCTTCAGACTATGGTAGGGCTCAGAAAGCACAGCTAAAAGTAGTTGCAAGTGAGTGATCAGTGGTTTGCAATGATCATTACTTTATATGTCCGTTTGTGACACTACAGAACCAAATAAAACTAAAAAACTAAAAAAAAAACCTAAAAAAAAGTAAAAGTAAAAAATTATTCACATTTTTTTAAAAGTTATACATTACTATTTACTATTAACAGATTTTTTAAAAAAAAATTCCAGTAACTGACATCTGAAGTATTTTTGCTCTTACATTTTAGCAGTCTTGGGAAACCTGAGAGGTCCTAGATGACTGGAAGCTGGCAAACAATGTCCCAGTTTTCAAGAAGGTCGAAAAGGAAGACCCCAGAAACTACAAGCTTGTCAGTCTCACTTAAGTACCCAGTAAACATATAGAGAAGATTGTTCTAGGAGGTACTGAAAAACAACTGAAAGACAATAGTCATTGGTCACAGCCTGCATGGCTTCATGAGGGGAAAGTTCAGCTTATCAAACCTGATTTCCTGTTATGACAAGGTAACCCTTCAAGAGAAGCCAGTTGATATAATGTTTTTGGATTTCAATAAGGCTTTCAATACTGTCTCTCACAGGATTCTTTCAAACAAAATGTCCAACACACAGCAGGATAAACACATCATGTGGTGGATGAGCAACTGGCTCATGGGTCAAGCACAGACTGTGATAGTGAATGGGGTAACATCAGACTGGTGACCTGTCACTGGTGGGGTTTCCTCAGAGGCAGGGAGGCCCTGCAGAGAGACCTTGACAAATCAGAGGACTGGGTAATCACCAGCCATATGAAGTTTAACGAGGGAAAGTGCCAGATTCTGCACCTGGGATGGGCCAACCCCAGATGTACATACAGGCTGGGGAATGAGATGCTGGAAAGCAGTGCCATGGAAAGAGACCTGGAGCTCCTGGTCAATGGTTGAATATGAACCAGTAGAGCCCTGGCAGTCAAGAGGGCCAACTGTGACCTCGGGGACATCTGGCAAAGCATCACCAGCTGATTGAGGGAGGGGATTGTCCTGTTCCGCTCTGGTGCAGCCTCACCTCGAGTCCTTTGTGCAGTTTTGGGCACCACAATACAGGAAGGATTTGAAGATATTAGAGAGCATCCAAAAGAGAACTACCAAGATGCTGAAGGGCTTTGAGGGAAAGTTCTATGAAGAGCAACTGAGATCACTTGGTCTGTTCAGCCTGGAGAAGAGGAAACTGAGGGGAGACGTCACTGCAGTTACAACTTCTTCATGAGGGGAAGAAGAGGGGTTGGTACTGGTCTTTTATCTGTGGTGACCAGGGACAGGACCCAAGGGAATGGACTGAAATTGTGCCAGGGGAGGTTTAGGTTGGATATTAGAAAGAGGTTCTCCATCCAGAGAGTGGTTGGGCACTGGAACAGCCTTCCCAGAGAAGTGGTCACAGCACCAAGCCTGACAGAGTTCAAGAATCATTGGGACAGTACTCTCAGACACCTGGTGTGACTCTTGGGCATGGTCCTGTGCAAGGACAGGAGTTGGACTTGATGATCTTTGGAGGTCCCTTTGAACTTGGCATATTCTGTGATTCTTTTGCCTTTGAATAAATATTTTTAACTGCAATGAAGACTGTTATCCTGAAGTCGGAAAGGTTACAGTTAAGAGACTACTGAACAAAAATTCAATTTCTCTGCTGGCTTTTCTGGTAAACATATTCCTAAGAAGAGTTTTAAAACCCTGATGACAGAAAAAGACTTTCAAAGAACAAAATTGAAATCAAGTATAAAATGTCAGTGAGATTTTCACAAAAGCTAATATTCTTCATCATATCAGGACAAAAATACAAGATATTATTATAATTCACTGAATCATTCAGTTTTCAGAAGTGTGGAAACGTATATCCAGATGTTTACTTCTGTTTGATTATGTTTGGCTAATTTTTTTTTTTCTTATCAGTTTCTTATGTATCTTTTTCTCATAAAACTTGCTATTTTGTAAAAGCACACTGCAGAACTATTCAGATGAGAGTTACTGGTCTTGATCAAGACCCTGTGTATTGCCAAAGGTACGTCTAAGTTCTACATTTCTGTTGGCAATCCTATATCATTCCTTCAGGCTCTCAGGAAAAAAATTGTAGCATGAATCTGTAGTTCCAAGCTCTGAATAACTGGTTGAATTGGGACTGTCGAACATCTGTCTACTCAGTAGACCTGGATAAAATAAAGCTTTATTAAAAAAAAAAAAAAAAAAAAGTTTTAAAAGAAGTTATGCCCTTGAGCTGGAAAGTAGATCTGTGGAAAGGGTTTACAAGAAACTCAGTTTATCCATAATGTATTTTTAGGTAGCAATAACTGCATTTGCTGTCAGGAGCCTCATTCCCCAAGCAGCAAACATTAAAATGCGCAGCTTTATGTTGTGTGTTCATAATGGGATTTCTTTGGCTGAAATATCTGATGCCATTTTATATGAAGATGTTTCCAAATTGAAAGTGTTGAATAGAAGAATTGAAGGATTTTGAAGGACATCCTTATGATGTAATAGTAAGGAAAAAATATGGATACAAAATTTCGTCTTCTACAAATGGGATAGAAAATTTCATTGTAATAATGTGCTTCAGACCCTGAAACAACATGACATAATCAGACCTCCCTCATACTTCCTTGTATTACTTTTATTAGTTTAAAGTCAAACATATAAGTATTGTTGAATGTGAATAAGCAGGTTAAGATAACACAGGCCAAAGTAAATCAGAAAAGAACTAAAAATTTCTTTCATCAACCTGTGATGAAATAAACTGAGGACTGAAGTGAGGAGTATTAAAAACAGACAGAAATTTGGAGCTATCGAGATTTAAAAAGATAAGATCCCATTATATATTGGAGATAGGTGCTATGCTGGTACTGTGCATCAAAAGAAAAAACAAACATTAAGCCTAGACAGGGAAAAATTCCCTAGACTGGGAAAAAAAAATATGTATTTGTTTTTAAAATTATTTTTTGATTTAAATTTTACTGCAAATAGAAGTCTCTTGAAAATTCTTCATCTACCAGCACCTATTTGTTGTACAAGGAATAAAAGAACACCCTGTTGTTTTTTGTTAGCTGGGGAATACTGATAATTTTGTCAAGTGAAATAGTGGAATTTAATAAGCAATACAATGAATAGATTCCACAAAGATAATCAGTGCTGGAAAGGAAAGAAATAAAAATAGTGGTATTTATGACTATGTAGGTTTTGGCCTCAAGTGAGATCTTAATAACAGTAAGATGTTCCTTGTGTTTTCTGTAACACAAATGTTAAGGACTTAAAGCCATTGCTAATATTCAAGGGATATGTAGATTAATATTAGTATGCTTGTGAGTGTAGAGAGTGAGAGGAGATGTGTTATCTTTAGTGAATATCAACACTGACCTGCTGGACAAGAGTTTTATGCTAGTGCATAATGTTTATGTGGGGCACTGCTCTCTCTGTAGGGCTCTCTCTGTAGGGCTCTCTGTGGCCAAGCATGTTAAATGTTGTGTGATTATGTGTAATGTGTCCTTCTGGAACACACATTCAACTTTGCTGCTGGCTGAACCTCCAAACTTGAACAAAAGCAGCTGCATTGATCAGGCTGGGATGGAGAGAACTCTTAGCAGTCAAGAAGAAGGAATGGGTCCTGGCACATTCTGAAGACAACAAGTCACATAACACAATTAACAATTGTCCAGAAAATGTGACCATCAGGTTTTAAAGCTGTGAGGACAGTTACAAGAACTAGTACCAGATGTGATCAAAACCACTGTCTGACTGGTACCATTTAAAACTGAGTACTCTGATGATTCCTGCTATCCCTTTTGTAATCTTCGTTCATCTTTTACTGCTTGATGTGAGGCAGAACTGGCTTGTATATCTATTAAGTCAGTGCTTGCAATGAAGTAATGACCCCTTTTCTGTCTATGCACTTGACATTGCCTATCTGCAATGTTATTTATTGGATTTCTTTCCCTGAATTCCTTCCCAAGCAATTCTTCTAAAGACTGATTGTGATTACATGGGGAACAACTTGTTTTATTTCCTACTAGCCTACTTTGACCTTGTACATAAGTCTGCATTTGAACATGAAGAGGGAAATGGAAGTGTAAATGAGAGAAGTAGGAGCTGCCTGCATTCTCTGCCAGTTTGTCACATGACAGCCATGGCATTGTAACACAATAATCAGATGTTAATACCTTTTACATCTTCAGACCACACACCAATTTCACAATGATGCACTGTGAGAAATGATCAGTTACTGTGTGCGACAATGCCAGGAGTATACAAGGACTAGATTAATTCAAATGCTACTTCAAACAATTAAATTCAAGAAACCTATTACTAGAATTACTAATGATACTACACAAAACTATCTTTCAAAGGAAAAAAAAAACACTTTTAATGCGCAAACATATACACATATCACTCAGATAGAACCTGTTACCATTACATACTACCTACAGGCCATACAAAAACTCTATAGGAGAATTATTGTCTCCACAGTTCCTTGGAGTAGCTAGATCTACCAGCACCATTTCTCTGTGATCGTGAGGGATTTCGCCACCACTCTCACAAACCCCTTTCTTTACCATGTCAGATTTATAACACTACTCTCTTTTATTTACTGTTGCTGGGTTCTTTCTCATTCCACTTTTAGATTTTAGTGTCCAGGCAGAGTTATTATTTCTTCATTTTACTCCCCAGGCCAGCAACATTTCCTTACTTACAACAAACGTGCTCAAGGTCAGTCACAGCTATCCTTTCTTGCATTCCATAACTGTACAGATTGTTGTATGTATTTTTGTCTCTGGCAAATAGGAGTTTTGTATAATCAGGCAGGGAAAATTGGTCAAGAAATCCTAGTGCCTTTTCTTAGTTCTGTTGGGTGTTACTTGTATGACATCAGACAAGTTCATGACAATTACAGGTATATTGAATGTTTTGGGGTTTGCTGCCTTTGTAGTCATGTCCACTCTAGTATGAAAATGAGAGGATATTTGTAAAATTAGGCATAAGAATCTGAAAAATAAAATTAGTAGTGTGTTTATTAGTATTACAAATTAGTTATAAATCTACAGTCTTTGTGACGTTTGGTAGACTTAAAAAACCCAATGCACAATCAAAACTATATGTAATTTATGATTGCATAACAAAAATTAATTTTAAAGACAGTAGGAATGCAAAGTCAGTAAGGAAAAGATGGAATCAATATCACCTGTATTCAATGTTCAGCGTGGTAACTTTGTTACCACCTACAGAACATTTCTTCAAAGAGCCTTGGTGGTCAGTGTTTATAAACACTGAAAGAAAATTATATAATGGGTGGTTGTTCAATGTAAATGAAGCTTGAGGCTGATTCTGTTGAAAACTTGTTCAAACTTGTTCTGAATACAGAATGACTAGTTATTTAAATAATTTTTTTGTGGTGTTCATTACTGCAGTTACAGTGCTTTACATCACTGACTAATTTGTCTTCAGAAACATCATTCTAAAGAGATGTTATATATTCAGAGTATGAGTTACAGGATCCATACTAGGTTTTTTTAATATTTCCTGATTAAATTAATGATGTTTGGTTTAGCCTGTAAATCCCCTGACATCTTAAGACTTGGACACTTGTAGGCAGTAGCACTTGACCTTGACACTCTCAGTGTAAACAGCAAGGTGGTTGGCAGACTGTTTGTGAGGGTCCTTGATTTGGAAATTAACGTCCTTGTCAATTAATTGGTCTAGGATTCAGTTTTTTAGAAATCCAGATGTGTTACAAAGCCTATCTGGTTTTTTTGTCTTCCATTTTTCTATTAAAGAAGCTGAAAAAATGGCCAGGTGAATTCCATATATTTAATTTAGGAAGTTATAAGCACTATAAACAGATAAATAAACTTTTCTTACGAATACTGAAAAACACCCCTAAATTAATTTCTATGAATTAATGTTAACAACATTATGTAAATATTTATCTCAAAATTAATGGTATTTGTTTGGGCTATATTTGTTTTCATTTGCATTACCTTGTAGTATGTTTCATAAACAGATTTATATGCAGAAATACTTTCTGAAAAAGGCTTTTGCAATCTATTATTATAGGAAAACAGTGTTTAATAATATGAACCTATAATCATATTTGATACTTAACATTTCTCATAAATAACAGTGATCTCGGGTACACAGTGTGATTCTTGGGACGATCTTGTGCATGACTAAGACTTGGACTCAATGATCCTGGTGAGTCCCCTCCAACTCAGAATATTTTGTGATTCTGTGATAACTTAGTTTGGGAAAGAGTAATAACACAGGCCCAACTTTTGTTTACAATAACAAATAAGCTTGTCACTAACTGCAAAGCAGAGATGAGCCTAAGTGTAACAGTAGTGCTGCTGATAGCAATTTATGCCAGAACAAGTAGCTTTGAGTACTTCCAATTGCACACAGCAAAAATAAACAGTTTCAGGTGAAGGAATGGAATTATTACTATGTTTCCTCTTCACCTGCAGTTAGCAGGGTAATGTTTATTCTATACTGGCTGTCCAGCTCACCTTGACTCTGAAGAGACAACTCTCACTAGCTTTGGAAGAATTTAAGCACACATTTCTTTACAGAGAAGATCAGGGGATTTGAACTTATGACTCCAGAATATTTTTATTGCCTTACAGGCTTAATATAAAAGTAATTTTATATTTTAATATTTTTAAAGGAAAAATATTATTAATATTTACAGTAAAGTTTGACCACAGAATTTTTCTCATTGTAATGAGTTAATCAGGAATCTTAGACAAATCCCTGTGATTTACACTGGAGTCTGCCTGCTGAGCTGAGTGCTCTAGATGTTTTGCAGGCATGCTGTGTTCTACCCCTTTAAACTGTACCTGCACCATTCATAGCCAAAACAACCCCAGGTACATGAATACAGGGAGTTCCATTTACAGCCAGAATACAGAACAAAACCTGTTACCTTCTTATTAGTTTTTCTATCAGCTTTAAACTCTTGCAAGAATGATTTCTATGGTTCCTGCTCACAGACTGAAGAGTATGGTTTCTTTAAGGACAATCCAGAAATTGTCCTCATGATGTGAAATTAATGAGGCAATGGAAACAAATTAACTTTTTGTGCTTCAGCCATGGATTTGTGGTTGTTCCGTCTGACTGCCTATACTGACATATACACATGGAATTGCTTTTAGAGTGTAGGACTGAATCTTTTACTGAACTTGTGATGGTTAGAATCAAAAAGGTTTTAAGAAATAAATAAAATTAACTAAAACCGGGAATACAGTGGGTTTAAAATCATTTGAGAACAGGTTGTTACACAAAGGTTCGCTTCATTTGTTGCCTGAATTTGTTGAATGCCACGGCACTACAAAAGTAGGTTCCCTATTTCTTTCTCTGCAGATAATCTCAAAACTACTGACTGTTGATGCCAGCTCTAGAGTCCATATACATAAAAACCATATGGTTCAATCAGTTTCTGAGATGTGTCTGTCTCTTCAGACACTTGCATCACCATTTAAAGCAGATAGTCTATGAACTGAGCAATCTCAACTGCAGTCATCATTGGCTTGTGAATTTCCACATAATAGTCTGATAAATTAGTACTTTGTATATTCCTCCCTTTTCGGACTTCCAGGTCCTGGTTATGTCTGTATTTGAAGCTTTTTTTTCATATTCAGAAAGTACTTATAGGCATCTTACAGTACACATATAAAACTGGGTAGGTCACTTAGACATTGAGCTTTGTCCTATTGGAAATACAGAATCAGCTTTCAAAATCTGTCTTTACACTCTATGTCATTCTATTTGGCTGCAAAAAGATAATCAGAGGAAAAATTTTTCAATGCTCAAATGAAAGCAGTCCTAGAAGTGAAATGTGCACATCACAATGCCCTTTTTATTTGAAGGTTTCCATTAAAATATGAATCTTTTTTTGCATTCAACAGCTCTGCCTAAATACTGTTGTGACATCGCTGGATTTGACAGCTGCACTAGATACAGTTGCCCTTTCACCCTGAATCCCTCTCTTTCACTGCAGGCTTCTTTCTCCATAGGTAACCAAGTTATTGATTCCATCACCATTCATGCCCTATTTTTAATACGGATTTGCGTACTTCTATATTGAATATGTTATTTTTATTTCCTTGACCCCTAAGTTTGCTGGTTCATTTAATTTTCAAAATAGTTCAAAGTCTTTGGTCATGCTCTTTTTTTTTTTTTTTTTTTTTTCCCTTAAAAGAAGATATGTAGAGAACCTGGAATCTCAATCTCATTAAATTTATATTCAACTGAAACATCTCAAAATAATAAGTTGAAATCAAATGCCCATCTAAGAAAACATCTCCCAAAAGACAATATAAAATTTACCTAAATGTTTACTACATGGGTTTTTTATGAGTCATGAGGGAAAATGCTTAACACATCAAGCATAAAATGTTATCTCAATAACTTTCCAGAATAACCACTGATTTTTAAGTGGGGAAAATACTGCCTGTTCACATCAAATATAGGTTCTAAGTTAAATAAGTTCCTACTTAGAGGAAAAAATATCATAAAAAATAGCCAAAACCCACACATTAATGCACAGTCACCATCGAGTATATTTCCTCATATTTTTTCCTTTTTTCTTCTCTAACATCTGAAACAATGGTCCTTTCTGAGCCTCTGATGTAGAGTGATGCAGACTCTCAGGAGCAGTGTCATTTCAGTTCTATTACAGCTTTTATATAACATCAGAATCTTCTCTAGCTCTTGCAGTGTTTTCTTATGAAAGTATTCAATTTATAAGACCAACCTTTTAAACCTTTCCTTCCTGTTACACTATTACAAGATGCATTTTCTTCAAGTTTGTGATGTTTACGACACATTCTATTTACATACTATTTTAATTTATGCTTTAGGTTGAAGACCTATTTTTATCTTTTACTGCCTATGAGTTTTCTCAAAATTATGTGCACTTCTTTGAAACTACATTTAAAACATTTCTGACTGAGAGTTTACTCATCTTCTACTGAATGGTTGTCCATGGCTCTTATGAAAAATTTCACTGATGTAACGGATCTATGTGTAATCTATTGGTGTTTGAAAAATCTGTGAACAATTGGCAAATGAATATTGCATAAGTTACTGCTTTGCATAACACAATAAAGAGAAAAAAAATCTGTCTGTGTGTCATTTTCATGTACACCTCCTTATGCTTTGAAAGATGGTGAGGGAGGAAGAGAAGCAGTACTACCTTCTAGGGTGTCAGATATGGAGGAAAATTCCTGTTTGCTTTCAGCAAAGGAGTGTGGACTTGTGCTATCTTCTTGAAAAAATGTAACCACTCTGAACTTTATCAGAGTCTGTCTAGTTTACTCATGGAATGCAACAAAACAAGTCCTGTGTAAAAGAAGTGGAAATTCAAGAGCATTCAAGAGGAAGATGTACGGTCATCTCAGTCAGACCTATTGCTCACGAATCAGCTACTACATAATCGGAAGATGCTTGGATTTTGTTGGTTTTATTTGTTAACATCCTCTTTAGCTGTTATTTGAGATCCTTGTTAAGAAAATACTGGTACAAAATAAGCATGGTACTTCTGCAGGTAAGTCACTGTGTGGTAATAAGAAACTTGCCTTGTATTGTTGTCTCACTTCAATAGCTGAAACTTCAAGCCATAGCTAACACTAGAACATATTGTGATTCAGCCTCATTTATTTAATATGCTTGATGTAAAATAAAGAAGTCTTTGAATAAACTGTCAAAAGAGATGGGCTGGCTAGTATTGCGCTTCACTGACATCTGGTCTGTAAAACTAGCCAAAATATGGTCTGGCAAGCTCCTAGAATCCGTGTTTCAGTCTCTGCTCTGGGGAAACACAAGAGTCTTCATTGTTCTCCCTATTCAGAAATCAGTTGTGCAATTACGCCAGTTTTACCACTTTCATGTTTAACCTCTTCACTTTTGAAGGGATTTCATTTTGTACCTGTGGAGGACCTGTAAGCAGTGCACATGCAGAACATGTTGTTAGGGGAAAAAAAAGGCAAATAAATTGTTATTTGAGGAAAAATTATCTCAGGCTCAGAAGATTAACATAAAGGACAGTGACAGAGAGCACATTGTTACCAGTTGTCCCAGATAAATATTTTGCACACATAGTGGTACTACATTAATATTGATGATACATTGATATTTCCCACATTTGCTATATAAATTAATAAACTACTGGAGCAAACAGCCCAAAGGAGTGGGATGATTTGTCACTCTGTAGCTTCCCCAATTTTCTATCCTCCCAAGGCTGTACATCATGAGGAATAACAAATGGAATTCATATGGCTCCTTTATATTAACATGCATTAACTGTATCAGAGTGTGCCGCATAGTTTATAAGGGTCTGCTCAGGAGAACCTCAATATAAGACATCTCCAGGGGAAAAAAAGCTTTTCATATTGTTTTTGGTCTCTCCTAATGTTGTAAAACAGGTTCAACCAGTCCAATTGCCAATGACAATCATTTTACTGACCACCTTAGTCAAATGGTTACACCCTGTGAAACATGTATGTGTGTGTGTACACATATATTTAATTTCTAATTTCTAATTATGCTGTTTAGAAATGCACTAGATTGTCTATCACTTTTGGTCATAATGGGTTTCCTGACTACCAAATGTTGTACTCTTTGTTTACAGTATCCATAGGACTCAATGTTTCTGTTTCTGTCACTGCTTCCATGTTGATTTTTTTATTAATTTTTTTTGTTTATAATAGATTCTATAGTCAGGGTTACTATATTAGGTGCTGCACAGAAACTTTGCAAGGCAGGCTCAGTTGGTAAACTAACCTAGGGAAAAGGAGAAAGGTAAGGTCCCATCTTACCAAGTACATATGCAGCTCACTGTCACCTCAGGACACAAGACAGTTTTACTCGTTGCATTGCTAACCACTCAAGAGAAGCATTAAGACTTTGTAACCCAAAATGATCAAGGAGTTGAAATGTCTCTTTTTTTTGTTTTGGTTTTGTTTTGTTTTGTATTGGAGGATTCAGGGATTTTTGTATGTTTGTTTTGTGTTTTTTTTAGTAGTTGCTGGGGGTTTATTTGTTTGGTGCTGTTTTGGCTTGGGGGGGTGGTGTATTTTTGTGGTTTGGTTTTGTTTTTTGGTTGGTCATTTTTTTGTTTGCTTTGTTGTTTAATAAAAAGGTTGTTTTTTGTTTGTTTGTTCGTTTGTTTTTTCACTGACCAACCCATCTTCTAATATTTAGCTACAAAAATCAGTTTAACCTATCTCCACCAAGAGTTTGGAGAGTCAATGCTTTTACTAGTGGTTGAGCTATCCATGAAGAAAGAACCACAGATATGTACTCAAGCCAAGCAATCCAGCATAGTTCTACTCTTGGCTTGATCTAATTGTTTTTATAGACAACTTATGGCTGATGAAGATTTTAATCATAAACGTTACCATATAATTGGATGTCGAGGTACAGTGTGCTGGATTTCTCTATATTCCAGAGGCTTCTCTTATTCCACTAAACATTTTCAGAGCTCATTAGCACGTTGCTGTAGATATGATTACACTTTCAGTTGGCACAGCATTTTCTTGTTGATTGCAGGGCAGTAAACAGTTCCCTTTGGTGTCTTTTCCTCTCATCTGGAGCACAGAACCTAACTGCTGTGACCACTTATGTGACAAATTTGGCAGACGCAAGATCCCAGATGGAAAGCTCTCAAGTTTATGTTTCCAGTGTAGCATCTGGGTATCTGGTTGGCTTCCTGGCTGACTCCTTACAACATCTCCTGGGCTGCTTCTACGTAGTTTCCAGTTATAGCAGCTGTGCTGAGAATCGTGGATTCTATTTGACAGGGCCTCCTCATTTGCATGACCTATTGAAGTTATAACTTCCTTTAATTACACAAACCCCCCAAATTCTGTTACCTAAAATTATCGTAGTGACCAGAGAGTTAGTTTATTTAAATCTACAACAATTCTGCTCCACTGTTTGAGAGAAGTGAAGAATCTTCCTGCCAGTTAGAGGTCACATTTCATTCTCTTTTCTAGGATAGTTCACAGGATTAATAATTTTAAAATACAATTACTTAGAATGAAACATACTAAGGGCAAGTAATTATATTATTAATAGTGATACTGAGCTTGACACAGACTTGTTCTATTGCAAATGATGGCTTGCTGTGTGTTGGGACTAAGAATGTACATTTGTGCTTCTGTCAGTCAGTTGGCAAAACAAATATCGAAGTTAATAATATTTGAAATAAATGAGGAGGCAACAACAGAATAAGCAAAGGAATTCCATATAGATTTTCACTATTCTTTATATCCTCTGATATTTCTCTTCTGACAAAGTTGTGTTATTTGAAATTACAGATATGTTTAGAAAGCAGTCTATTTCAAATTCTGTAGAAAATCTCTGCAATCAGAGACCTAATTAAAATTTTTGCATTAGGAATTTAAGTATGACAGCTGCATACATCAGGTATCTATTTCCTAACTACAGGAATAGTAATACATAAGAATCCTTGCTGAAAGATTCCTTAAGTTCAAGAAATATGAATGGTACTTTTAAAGTGCTATGCAAAGTCTGCAGTTTAACCAAACTGAATGAAGTTTTTTTGTGCTTTATGTGGTACTTTTCTTATTAAATCAAAAAAAAAAAAAACAACCAACCCACAGACAATCCAACAACCAAAGACCCAAAACAAAGCTGAAAAAAACATCAGAAAACACATGAGAGTGTTTATTTCTATTATTCCTATATTTTGAATCTTGAAACTCACAGGGATTTATTTTTGCTATTCAGGACTACAAAACAACAATTTCTGAATATTATAGTGGCATTCTGAGCATGACTATTAATAAACTGTAAACAGCATTAAGGACAGTGATAGAAGTCCTGATTCCCCATATCATTCAATGAAAGTAATTTAGCACGAGGTGAAATCATATGGGTGTGTACTTAGTGATTTGATTGTTGAATATGGGCAAATCTCAGGATGAACTGTGGATTCAGAACAAGTAAGGTTGCATAGGTATATGCTCAACTTGAAGATTCTTTAAATGTCGGAATTAAACTGTTCTACTTTCTTACGAACATCACAGCAGATTGTAAAAATTACAGAATTTTCACATTTGTTCTAGCAAGGCTTCAGACTCAAGTTTTTATTGGAGAGTTTTATTGCATGCATGACTCCTCTGCAAAGAAGGACCTCTTTTAATTTCTTATGAAGTGACCTGAAATTTCAACCACTGACTTATGGTGATAATATCCATATGTTCTTCTAGCTGTTAGTTTGCTGGTTTGTCTTTACAGGGTAGTGAGGATCACTGGAATGCTAATAAAATTTCTTTCCTCTCATACAATATGCTTAACATTTCATAATTCATGATCCCTACACTTATTTAAATAGCAGCAGTATTTCTCCAAGTACTGAAAATTTAATTTTTACTTGTGGGATTTTTAAAGCAGTATCACAAAAAAACCCAAACAAACAAACAAACAAACAAAAAATTGCTATGAGTTTTGTAGCCAAGATTTTTGGAAAAATGAAAAATATGTATTCATGCCTTTTTATGGACTGTCATGTAGAGATTTAAAGAAACTCCACCATTTTCTCTCACTCTTGCCCTCCTGTTACAGAACTCAAGGCTTAAGAATGCTTAAGCAACACTATATGCAAGTTTCAAAAGCAAGCAATTAATTGGCATGAGGTTTCCTTTATTTTAAAGCTATTGGGAAGAAAAGCATCAAGATTTTTATTATTTTGTGATATGGTTTAGGGGGACATTTTGTAAAACCAATGAGAATCATGGTAGCATTCAACATATGCTATGCTCTAAAGATAATGGAGAAAACACAGTGTAGGAATTAAAGTTTATTCATTATTTAATATTTCCACAAAATTAAGTATTTTTAGGGTCTGTGACAGAATCTGACGCCTCATACAAATCCACAATAACTTCTCTAAGACTAATAGAATTTTTCCAGAGTTTTGTTGATATCACTGTAGTGTTTGACTCTTCTAGATACTTAATTTTATTCTTACAGTATCTTGCATTAATTGTACCTTTTAAATGCTGGCAGTTATCTATCCCTATTATTGTATTAAAGGCCATTGTGTTGCTGAAAGTTCAGCTTTGCAGGTAAGATCTAAACCTGAAGTCTTATCACTTTTGCCTGCTAAAGATCTCACGGTATTGTTTTGCAAGAATAATGTGTTACCATCAGTTTCTTTTATAAACTGCAGTTAGCTTAATTACATTCTGTCTTCCTAAATTCCTTCTGTAGTGTCATTTTGGTAAGTCATTTTTCACTTTCTCTCTTAAAACTGCTGTGCAATACTGCTTTATGCTGTCGAACATCTGCTGTATTCCACCCCAGTGGTGTCTGATTCGCTGGTAGATGAAGTGATTGCTTTGTGCCTGATGTATAATACACTTTGGTATCCTTTGGGATAAATATAAATGCAATGCATTGTAACAAATCTGTAGTCACGAAGGATTTTGTGGTTGTCACTATCTTGCAAATTATAGCAATTCGGAACATCACAAGCAGCAGTGATGGAACAGTTGAATCAGTTTTTAAATGCATTAGACTCTAAGCTAAAAGAATTCATAGGAATAGAAATTATGACATGCAGTTGAACAGCTGTTATCCCAGCCCTTAGAAGACTTTGCTAGATTTCCTGACAATACTGGTTCCTACCATTCCCTTGACAAAAAATGACTGAATACTTCCTGAAAGAAGGAATTGCCTTGTAGACCATTGAATTAAAAGGATCTGTTTACATCCTCCTGTTGCATACCTGAAACTTCCATCAGTAAATTGGGTGGGGTGTATGTACCCTGAGTATTACACTTGGAAACTTTACATTTTTCATTATGGTCCCAATAACAGTGATACAGAAACTGGTTCAGCTGTGTTACAGCTACCCTGGTAACAAATGACAAAGATATTGTGAGATAATTATTCACCTTTGACTTTTGTAAGTACTCTTCATGATTTTAGAGAAGAAAAATATCTCCAAAAGTACCTATTCTAAAGTTTTCTTGTCCCTCCCAAAAAATTGTACGAAGAAAATGTTTTCAGAGAACTTGGCAGAAAACTTTCTCCACCATTAGCCAATACTTGTGCATTTGTGTGTGTTTTCTTTTATCTTTCTCTGTATTATTTTTTTTTCCCCATGAGTGTTCCTGAACCAAAGTCGAATTCACTCTTTTCCAAATGATTATAACTGAGTGTCCTAGTTCCAGCCAGGACAGGGTTAATTTTTTCACTATCCAGGAAGGCCATGACTAGGACCCAGAGGTTATTCTATACCATCTCAGATCATTTTTCAAGGACAGGGAAAGGCTCTCTTCTGGTCAAGTAAACAAGTAAATGTGGAGGAGCAAGCGGTCAGGTATTGTCAGAGGGGTTCTGTATAAATTGCTCTCCTCTTTCTTGTACCTCTGTCATTAGTATTGTTGATGTTACTGTTTGTTTTCTTATCTCTTTGCTGTTTCCAGTAAATTGTTCTCATCTCAATAAGATATATCTTACCTTTTGTGCCTCCAGTTCTCCTCTCCAGCTTGCCACGGGGGAGGGGGAAGTGAGTGAGTGGTGCTTGGTTTGGAGGGGTTTCAAAGGGAACACTAAATTGGAGAATAACATTCCTAAACCCCTAAAAAAACACGGTGTTTTTTTAACTGTGGGTTTTTTCTCAGACAGTTAAGTGTTTATCACACAGCACTGTAAAATCACTTTTGCCTTGCTACAGAATCTGAAGAATTAGCCTTGTCTCAAAGTACTCTTGAAAGACATATTTACCTTTTGTTTTTCAGGAACAATGTGACACTTCTTTGTCCACTGGAAACAAAGTCACACTAGCATGGTGAAAAATTCTAGGAAAAAAAAATATCTCTAAAATAACAAACAATTTTACGATAGCTTAGATACTCAGGAATGACAACAACTCATTGCTGAGCAAGACGATGGAACTGGTTATAAAACAAAAAATCTGCAATACAGTGAGACAAATCCATATAAAGTCTACTACTTATCAGGAAGTATAGTCCATAAAATTCTATTGCTGCCCTTCAAAATTTTGAGCAGTCTTGCTAGACTCGCTAAATGAGAAACTTAATTCCAGCTGCTTGAATAAATATACTGTCTGTCTTAAAACTAATAATAAATTAATTTCAATATGCCTAACCCTAACTCTTTAGCCTCCAGTTTAAGCCTGGTAAATCAAACATATATATGCAACCTAGTTATGACTTAGGTGTCAGATGGGATCCAAAGAGAAAATTATGACAACTTATATAGCACTGAAATGCCAATCATACCTACTCCCCCTGTTTATGTTAGGAAGTGAATATGTCTATTAAACTGTTGATTAAAGTAGATCAGAAGATGTCATACAGAATTCTTGAGCCAGATAAACTGTTGATAGACACAAGGAAACTTGTAAGAAGAAGGAAGGGAGAAGCAGTGCAATGTGTTACTTTCTTCCCAAGTTTCAATGCATAGGAGAAAAACTAAATGCATCATATTTATTAAAACAGCCACGTCTTCTTTGTCTAGTATAATAAAATCCTGCATTTAAATATATGTCATGATGTTATATGCTACAAATATGTAATACATCAAGGAGTATCTAGAATCAGTATGCTGCTCAAAAGATAATAACTTTGATTTAAGGATTTTTTTTTTTTTTTGTTCTCTTATGCAATGCAGGGAGGGAGAAAAACTCCAGGAGTTTGGTGAATTAATTTTTCATTCTCTTTTATAAGCTCTCCTTTTTCAAGTTCTTTAAATGTAATGACAGACACTATGATACATTGATCCATATGTTATTGTTCTTCAGTCAGCATAAAAGGATGGTAATTTACTGTTGATTAAATCTTCGAAAGGAGAAGTTCAGCTAATTCGATGCAGCTTATTTGAATCATTTGGACCTCGAAAGTCTCTTTAATTAAAACTTAGAGCAAATGTTTTATTTTCTTCTGAGAATTCCAGTACTTTCCTACTGAATATATGACAGGAACAGTGGCTCTCATTGTCTCCGTAATTTTAAGTGATTCTTACTGAACCAGGTTATGACCACTGCTATAGGAAGGATAAGGTGTGCAATGGGTAAATGTTACAACCTAGAGAAAAATACAAAACTCAAAGCTTTTAGTTTTAAAAACTATACCTAAACACATATATATCGATTATAGGTTTGTGAGCTAATTAAATCTCCAAGACATTTTTTTCTTTATTCTTTTTCCTGATTTCCATCTAAACACAGGGATGACTCTTGTATATACATTTCCTATTTAACATGAAAAAGAGAATTAAATGTAGTGGTTCTGCTCTCTATATCTGTCTACAATTAGACAGAAGGCACATTGGGGTCACTTACTTGCTAGTATTGATGGAAAGAAATCAAGACCTCCCTGAAGAAAGGATAATGGAGTTGTAAACAGAGATGACTTAAGAGGATTTCATGTCTCTCCTAGAAAAAAAACAAAAAAACAAAAAACAAACCAAGCAAACAATAAACAAAACAAACCAACAGCCATGCTACATTCTTAACATCTTATAGCTCTATAATTCATTATATAAAGTACCTTGTCAAACAACCTTGTTGGATCTAATTCTGACCAAAAGAATTCTCCATGGACTTTCTCCATGAAAGGAACCACAACCATATGGCTTGTTTATGGCTTTAACATACTAAGCAGTATGTTAAAATAGTTTTAAGGAGTAATTCAGGTTTAAGTGGAATAACCTTGTGACTACAAACTACATGGCTGCTCTCCATCTTCTTGTCCCCCAGTGTATAAGTATAACCAGAATTATCCTGTTCCAGGTTGACAATCCTGCACTTGGTCTTGTTAAATTTCATATGATTCTTGATTGCCCAGCTCTCAGTCTATTCCAGATCTCACTGTAAGGCATCTCTACAACCATGGGAGTCATAGCTCTCCTGAATTTAGTATCATCATCAAACCTACTTGATATACCTTTGACTCTTGCATGCATATCATTTACATAAACATTAGAGAGCACTGGCCCTAAAACTGAGACCTGGAGAATGCCACTAGTGATTGGGTGCCATCCTGATGTAACCCCATCTACTGTAACCATTTGACCCCAACCCAGAAGCCAGTTGTTCACCCAGCATATGGGTGAACTTTTTTAGGTGTGTGCTGGACATTTTGTCCAGAAGGGTATTGCGAAAGACAGTATCAAAAGCTTTGCTGAAAAAAAAAAAAAAACAAAAAAAAAAACAAACAAAAAAAAAACCAAAAAAAAACCCCAACAAACAACAAACCAAACAAAACCACATTTCCTGACTTCCCTTGGTTAACTAGACAGGTGACCTTGTCATAAAAAGAAATTAAATGGAACCAGTGCAGACTGTGACCAATGTGTTGTCTCTCGAAGGTGTTTCAATAACTCCCAGAATAACTTTCTTCATAATTTTACCAGGCAGTGAAGTGAGACTGACAGGTCTTTAATCCCAGGGTCTTCCTTCTTACCCTTTGAAAACTGGGATAACATTTGACAGCTTCTATTCAGCTGGGACCTCTCCAGACTCCCAAGAACATCAGCCAGCTCTTTCAGGACCCTGCAGTGAATCACATCAGGCCCCACAGACTCTCACACATCCAGCTGCAGCAGCAAGTCTCAAAGAAGTCTGGAGTAGGCTGGGATTTTGTCATCTACCAGTCATGGTCTTTCAGCATCCTCTGAGGGTCCCAGGGCCCACAATCAGTGATAAAGGCAAAGACATTAAACATCTCTGCTTTGTCTATGTCCCTATTTGTGAGATGATCGACCTCATCAAGTCACAGACCAATGTTGTCTCTGATCCTACTTTTTCTGTCTACATATTTTAAAAGCTCTTTTTGTTGTTCTTCACTGTGCTGTCCAATTTGAACTCTAATCAAGATTTGGCAGTGCAAATTTTTTCCTTACAGTGGTGAACAGAATCTCTGTAGCCCTTGCTTCCAATGTCCACACATTTTCCTTTCCTGCCTCAATTCCAGAAGATTCCTGCTCAATATTTTCTTGGAAACAAACAAACAAACAAACAAACAAACAACAAAGACCCCAAACAACAAAATTTTCTTTATTTTCTTGCACAACATATTTGTCCTGAAGTTCCTAAGCATGGCAAGAAGTCAGTTTGAGAATACTCATCCTTTCAGTATTAAAACTAGTATGTCTTAATACAATGGCTGTAAAATTAAATTACAACTGATAATAAAATATGTCTAATTCATTGTTGGAGCAAAAGGATGTCCTTGCAAAGATCAGCATTCATAAAATGTATCTGTGTGTGAATAACGGAATATTGGCTCAACAAATGCTTTGTGATGCAATGCTTAGAATTCACACTACAACACTATGCCAAAGGCAATTTGCAAAGTCATGCTGTAGCTCATAATTTATGTTTAACATAAGTATCTAAGCAAGATGACTAATTAATGCACTTGGAATTAGATGAGAGTTAAGATTACTGATTTTTCTCTAGAAATCCAGAATAAATTAGTCAGAAGATGCAAATAAATTTTTATAAATTTCTTTTCCTGGCAGTTTTTAAAATTTTGAGCTCCTGGTGAAATAAATTTAGATCAGAGTCTCTAGGAAAAAAGAAATAATCAGCTGCCTATTAGTATTAAAAGACTGAGAAAATTAGATTCTGGTATATTTCAAAACCTCAAAAACTAGGAAGTCAAGAAATAACTTATATTTTCCTTCTGAAAATCCCGAGAATATAATGAAATCTGCATTATTGTGAAAAATTAGCCAAAACAAACCATGATTTCTAAAAAAACCTTGTAATATTTAGATTCAACATCAGTTTCCCATGACACTTCCCATCTCTCTTTATTATTTCTCTATGCCTTGCTCCAAAAAATTCTCCCATTTCTCTAGAATCGTGTTAGTGCTACTCCTGTCATTAGAGTATCTCTGCACCATGCTTTTTTCATATACGTATTAATTTACACTTTCTGTAGTTTTCCTCTACCTGACATTGATCTACTAGGGGAAAAAAAATCACTGATTTGTTCTTTGCAATCCCTGTGAAAGAACTAACTGTTATGCAGAGTGGTTTTTCTAATCATCTTTATTTTCTGGAGTTTTGCTGAAACCTCTCTAGTATCTATTCTAAAGCACAGATTTTTACTGGTTTAAGTATGGATGAAAAACCCCAGCCATCCTTTTTACTTAAAAATAGAAATGGAGCAACTGCGGAGTAGCAGAAAATCCTCTGGGCTTTTTCCAGCCTGCAATGCAAGAGGGACTTGTGAAACAGAGGTGATAGCAGGTTTATTGCTAATACATTTACATGCATGTGGATGTGTTTATGCGTTGTCATTCCATTTCTAGAGTGACTCTAGCCCAGAGACTAACATAGCAGCTATAGAGGATTTTAACTACTAGGGACTATGTGATGAAAAGGATCTTCTTTTCTCTTTCAATTCTAAAGGGATTCACAAGCACAACTTCCCTTTGTGAAGGCTGAATGCTAATGGAGGACAGTTTTTCAGGCAATGTATTTTCAAGGGTCACTCTCTATCCTTCTCTAAAAATTTTTGTCTGCTGTTCATTTACAGCAGTGTGTCTTCCTGAGTATGCTGGGTTTTTTTCACCTGAAAACATGAGACAAATTTGAACATGCATATAAGATGCAAAGGAACAATGTTAGCTCACTGGGAAACTGAGTATCATATAAAGGCAATCTCCTTTGAATGATTCACTGGCACACTTCTGTCTTTTGACTTAGGCCAAAGCTTCATTATAAATAGAGAGAAAGAAAAAATAGTGGCTATAAAGAGACTCCTGAAGGCAAGTAAACGTAAAAACTGAAGAAATCTAAAAAATCCCTATGAAGACTAAACTGGTAGTAATTTTGGCAGTTACTTAAAGCTTCGCACACCAGCCAACATTTCAGCCTGCATCCAGCCATAAGCAAGCAGGCACTCAGCAATCCCAACACTGCATAATCATCCAGTGAGAAATCAACTTGGGACTGTGATGTGATGCTTTGCTATGAATTGGATGATGACAAATGATGATGATCAACCAGAAGACAAACAATAACAAGTAGGCTTAATGACAACATTGCAAGATTCATTGGCACCAATACATTCATTGCCCACTGGCACAGTCCCCTGGATATGTTGCATTTCTTGTGCCAAATTGGAATCCTCTCCATAATTACTTTTTCCTCTCAGTTATGTTTATAATCCATTTTACTGTCCAAAAAGTAAATTTTTAGCTAATACCCAAAAAAGAGGCATTTTTTAAACTTAATTTTGATTAGGATAGTAAGGTACATAGATAGTTTTTTTTAAGAGTCTCATAATTCTTTCTGTTAGAAAACATACATATATAAAGCATACAAAAGAAAGCAAGCGTTGAATTAATAAATATGTTCGATTTTTAAATCCTTATGCTAAAAATTGTGTCAATCAGAGTGAGAAGTGGTGTTGTGCCCATGAAATTGCAGTTGGCTAGCACGTTGGTCTGATGGGCTGAGATGCTTTCTTTGGAAAGAAGATCAAGGACTCGAGAGTGAAAAGATACAGATGGGTGAAAAAGCTTGGAAATAGCATGTATATGGCAGTGTAGGGAGAACTGATGTATTAGCGCTTTGGGGCTCCATTTGGATTCCTAATTATGCTTCAGTTTAGTACTCTGTCTCCATCAAATTGTTAAGCAAAAAATCTCCAACTACAAATTTGAGCATTATTACAAAACCTAGCTAAAGTTGAAATTGCTGGCGGTAAACAGGCTTGTATCATTGCTTTGCATGTTTTGCAGAAAAACAAAAAAACAAACCCAAACAAAACCTAGAATTATTGTAAAGTTTATCTACAGTAAATACATAAAAAGTATATGTGGGGAAGGAAAGAAATCAAACATAAAAATTCCTTCTCAGCTTTGGAGACTGAGTGAGCATCCAGCAAAACAACATTTAGCCAAATTTCTCAGTAAAGCCTGAATTAAATATTTTGCACAGATTCTTAGTTCTTGAAAAGTCTGTCAACTTCAATCTAAACCCATGTAACATCACTAAATTAATGATGCTGATCACAGCTGGGAATCAGAACTCCCTTTCCATGTTTCTGTTTGTTACTGTTGTTCCTATGTTTTTCTTCCCTTGTAAACCATAGCAGCCTTAGATCACTGTGATGTTTGGATTGTCTCTAACTTTGAGGAGATCAACACTGACTGAGTTTCTTTGATTTTTTTTGTGATTATTGTGGAACAAATAAATTTCAGACTTCTATCCAGCATATTACTTATAAAATACTTCAATTTTACTAATCTGAGTTTCGTGGCACTTCATTGCAGGGCATACCAGATGCAGTGAAATGCATGTATGAATAACAAGTCCTTCAAGAGAAGCTTGGCTCATATTTACAGCAGAGAGCCTTGCTTATTTTTCTTATTTATTTTCCTCTGGGGGACATCCACTTGGTATACCACGTTAACTGTGGAAGGTGTTTGATACTCAGGACATAAAATGAAGTTACTCAAAATGGCTGATGCTCTCTTTTTTACACACAAGGTGCCCATCTGTTTCCTGCACCAAAACATATTTATAAAAAAAGTCTTTTTTTATTAGTTTAAATTTTGACGTTGCCCCTGTGAAATGATACCAGATGAATTCAAAATTAACTCATTAGAACAAAAAGAATTCAGAATAAATCAACTCTATTCTCTTTCAAATAAGAGCTCTCTTTCAAATAATAGCATACTAACTTTGGTGTAAGTGTAAACCATATATCCTTTTTATAATCACAGAGTAGTAAATAATTTTAAGGAATATGTAATTCACAGGAGTAGTTGCAAAGTATATTCTAGTATAAAAAAAAATAATATAGAACTAAAAGGAACCAAACCATAATACTACAGTTAAAAAAAAAAAAAAAAAAGATATATTTCCCTACTATGAGTTTTTGAAGCTAAGAATGGAGAAGTTCAGAACATTTCCATTAAGAAAATAGCCACCTCAACATTACGCTGTCTGAAAATTTTTTAATTTGGGCACAAAAAAATCACAAATTGCATTAAAAAATTTCTTCAGCTTTCATATGTTGTTAATATAATCAATGAGTGCACCTTACTATGTAATATAGTAAACAAAGAAAAGCAAGGGGGTATGCAGCAAAATAATACGTAATATGAAGATATTTATGTAGTACCAGGCAGCACCCTAGTAGCCTGGAAATTGGAAAACTATTAAAAAATATTTATAAAAAAAACAGGTTTAATCTATAGGATTGCCTAAAAGCAAGTTTTTTCCAGTACAAAGGTTTCTTAAAAAATTCCATTCAGGACTTGTCCATCCAATCTCCCCTCTAACTCAAATATAAATCCGTACCAACAATTTTATGAATTCAAGACCATTCTACCTGTGAGTGGCTAGCATGGTGAGAATTGTCCCGGATGCATTCACTGAGACATTTTGTTACCTTCATTTTTGCTTCTCTGCACATCTGCCTATCATATAAAACCTTTCTTTTAGGGTGTTTCTAAAGAAGATTGCAACAGACTGAACATGGATTACTAGAGCTTGGCTTCATACAGTGTTTTTGTGACATTTATACTTAAAGAATCAGAAGAGACTCAGTAGATCAGGACTGAAATTAAAAAAAGGAAGACAAATTTTTCTGATAAAAACCATAAGATCAAAAGATAATTCTGGTTGGGAGAGACCTCAGTATGTCACCTACTTCAACTTCCAGCTAAAAGAAGGGTCAGCTATGAGGTCAGATCAGATTTCTCAGGTTTTTATCTAGATAACTCTTGAAATACCTCAAGGATGGAGGTTGCACAACTTCTCTGGACAACATGTTTCAGTATTCTTACATTCCACACAGTGAAAGTTTCCCCTTATATTTAGCATGGACGAGTCATTTCAATTCATGCAGACTGTTGGTCAACCTTTCCCTATGCACTTCCAATTACAGCCAGCTTCATCTTACTGATAACCTTAAATACAACTCCCTCAGACAAAACAATAAATCTAATAATAACATGTAAACATGAAACTTCTTGTTATTAGCTTGTGGCTTTTTTAAGGATGGAGAAAGATTAAAACATATGATTCTGAAATACAGAAGGGTGCCGTAACATTGCACCAAAAATAAATGGTAAAAATACTGGAATAATGAAAATGGAGTGATTAAATGCATCAAGTTATAAGCTGAAGTCTCTTTAGTTGAAAAATAGAAGGGAAGAAAGAAATAGGTGTGTTAACTTATGAAAAGATTATTATGAGTTATAAATGTGATATACCTGAGAGAAAGGCAAATATACTTCTGGGATGCTTGAGGCAAAGCAGAGATAGGAAAACAAAAGTGACGTTGTACATCATCGGCAGCTAGACCTGATGTGCAAGGCTGTGTACAGCTGTGATTACTGCAATGAAAAAAGATGAGCTCAACCTGGAACAGACATGTTAAGTGCTGTTACGGTAACAGAAATGGAGAGCCTGAAAAGAAATACACCTAAACAGAAAGAATATTTCATCTGAGGAGCAAGCCTGGAGCAAGCCATTCAGTTTTAGAAGAGCTCTCCAAATAATAATAAAGAAAACATAGGCCTATTGCTACTCATACACACTTTACTACATATGTGCAGGGGGTGTTGTTGCAAATGGAGTGATGATGCACTTCTCTCATAAGAGAGTGGCAACAATGTACTTTGGTGTTATTAGCACCATACTCTAACCAACTGAGCCTTTGTGAGTTTGCATTTATTTAATACTGATTTGAATAAGGTAAATCAACCACGAACTTCTAAAGACTTTTTTATACTATTTCTAAAGGTTTTTATAGTATGTGTAACTACAGTTCCCAATTATGTTAGTCCTGGTCATGTTTTTAAATTTTTGTTTATCAATTTATTTTGTTTTTACATATATCACTGTAGTTAGTTCCTGAATACAGTATTGGTATATTTCACTAAAGTGTAAGGAGTTGAAAAGTTTATATTTTTCATTTACGGATCACCATTTTTTCAAAGGAACTTGAAGCCATTATAAAAGATGCTAAATTAACTAAACTCACCATTGTAATTTTCCTCCCTTTGCAGAAGAGTGAGTTTTGATTTTGGTGTGTTAAATGATTCACACAGAATAGATCTAATGCTAAAATATAGAATACAGTCCAAGTAAATGGTTTCAGTAAGTTTTCATCATGAAGAATTGCTGATAATAAAAGTAAAAAATGACAGTCTATACAGTAAAAGTCACAAATTATCTAATTTCCAGGCTTTCCTCATCGCAGAATTTATTTTAGAAAAGGATCAGTAAGAGGAGAAAATACTGATTAAATTCATAAATACCTGAAAATAAACATAATTCTAATATTTTGGAAAACCTAAAGTACAGTAAAAATAAAAGTCTTAGCTTAATGTAACTAGTTTTGATAGACATTGCCTTTCTCCCCTCTTGTTCAATACATGCATTAATTTGCTAACCTGCACCTATATTTTTTTACATAACATACTGGCCGTGAAGTAATACCTGGAAGCTTCAAAATGTTTACCCAAACAAACCACAAACGAGGGTACATTAATATTAAAGATTTAGTAAAATAGAAAAATGTGCTTCACACTGTTGGTTAAGCAGAACATCAAATGCACCTTTTTTTTCTACAACTTGGGACAATGACTGCAAATCTGTGCTATGAACAACAGCTGTTACACTGAAATGTTGTACCACCAGCACAGGATATATGACCATGAGGCAAAAAAGCTTGTCTTTGTGAGGATTACCAACTACAGTTGCAAACAGAAAACATTATTTTACTGACCCTATGCAACAGATAATTGAAACGAACTCTTATACAACTGTGTCTTTCAAATGGTTAGTTCTCCTTCCACAAATACATTGCTTGGTTGACAACTGCACTTTGACATTAACAACTTTGTTTCAATTAAAAAGAAGAAAAAATATCATAAATTGCCCATCTTCATATACAAATGTCTCTTAGTCCCCTGGAATTTGTGAATAGGACCCATGAACTCCTGAGCTGAAATCTGTTTTATTGGTATGATATGGGCCAGTAACGTGAAATTAGGTTTGGTTTTGTATTTCCAGTTAGAAAAATCAATAAATCTAAGTTGTCTAAGTTAAGCACAGTCCTCATTAAGGAATGGATTAGAATAGCACCTGGTATGTCTAGAAAAGAGATTTCTGTTATAAGGTTTAATTAGAAGTGTTAGATTTGTAATAAATCAAGAGAACTGGGTAAGCTATTTACTATTAATATAAAACAACGCCCTTAAGAGAGCAATGACTACAAAACAAAATTCTTAAAAATCAGAACATGAAAAATATTATGATAGCTCCCTTAGCTTTGTCCTTTTTTTTCATATATATTAGAATACAGTTTTCAGTAAGGGAACCACATGCTATTCAACTAAATATTTTTATAAGTGTGTGCATTGGAAAACACAAAACACCTGCCATTTATCTTCTGGGGCTCTGTAATTTGTAGCTTGCTACAAAAAGACATCACTAAAAGAGAGTTTTACTAGCTGTCTTGATTATATTTTTCTCTTTTTTTTTCTATTTCTAAAAGCAAAAATAAAAAAGATAACAGCATCTCTGAGTGCCCTGAGAGAGCTAAAATATATCAGTGTATGGCCATGTTAATTATTCCCTTTTTTTCTAGATGAAACATAGGTTTATATTTGGTTTTAATGTACTCCTAAATGCTGTGCTCTTAAATGTGAAAGCAGCAATTCTCTTACACCATAAAAAGATGGGAAAATGTGTTTTTGTAAATCATTTGCAATTTAGTTAGATTACACTCTTCTTTATTCATGTAGTTAAGCATAATTTCAAGTATTTATTGTGGGACAAAGAGATGCATGCTAAGAAAAAAAATTAGGAGACAGTACAAGAAAGAAAAGAAAGAACTAGAAAAACTCTGTCTGGTGGATTATGGTCTGTTGTATTCTTGTTCCTGTTTCTTTTAGAACTATGCAACTTTTGCAGTTTTAGTTATTACAGAACTACAGAATGGTTGGGATTGGAAGGTACCTCCAGAGATCACTGCTAAAGCAGGTTCATCTAGTGCAAATTGTACAGGATTGTGTCCAGGTGAGATTGACTATCTCCAGAGAAGGAGACTCTGCAATCTCTCTGGGCAGCCTGTTCCAGTGCTCTGTCACTCTCAAAGAAAAAACTACTCAAGCTGTGCTTTGTGTCCATTGTCCTTTATCCTGTAGCTGGGCACCACTGAAAAGAATCTGGCTCCATCCTCCTTACGCCTGCCCTTAGGGCATTTGTATGCATTGAGAAGAGCCCCTCTCAGGGTTGAACAGGCCTGATTCCCTCTGTCGGTCCTTGGAGAGGTGCTACAGTCCCCTTATCATCCCTATAGCCCTCCACTAGACCCAATCCAGGAGCTCCACGTCTCCCTTGAACTGAGAAGCCCAGAACCGGACACAGCACTCCATATGCAGCCTTACTAGGGCTGACTATAGAGGCAGGATCACCTCCCTCAACCTGCTGGCAGTGATCTTCCTAATACACCCCAGGATCCCACAGGCCTTCTTGCTGTCCACCAGAACCCTCAGGCCCTTCTCTGCAGAGCTCATTTCCAGCAGATCAGCCCCTCACCTGTACGGATGACTGGGATTATTCTTCTCCAAGTGTGGAACTCTGCACTTGCCCTTCTTGAACTTCATTAGGTTCCTCTCTGCCAAACCCTCCAGCCTGTCCAGGTCTTGCTGAATAGCAGCACACCCTTCTGGGATATCATCCCTGAGCAGTATAGATTACACTTAGTTTTATTAGTATAAGCCATCTGGCCTTAGAGTAAACACCATGAAGATGAATTAGCAATGGTGATACTTAAACCAAGTAAACCTAAGTATTTTGGCATTTACATGTCAATGTTTGCTTTCAATTGGCAGTTATTGAAAGTTCCTTCTAAGAGAGTCTAGCAGAATTAGAACTATTAGGCTTTGTGACGAACCATATGGTGAACTCTGTTGTATATACATGCACAGTCTACTGAGTAATGTGGAAATAACCTGGATACTTTTAAAATCCAGAAGCACAGTAATATTTCACTGTTCTTTTTGTGGTGCTGTTGCTTCTAGGCTTCACTATTATTTAAATTAATATATTGAAATATAGTTTAAATCAGGTTGTAGTGCTGTTCCATTTAGACTATAACTACTATTTGAGAAAGGTAATTTAAATCTATTTCAATCTCTATATACAACATACCAGTCAGAAAAATTACATATTTTAGGCCTGTATTATACAGGGTGGAGCAATAAAGATTGGAGGGAGCAATAAAAACTGGAGAACTAGGTATGCCAATGTAAAAACGGAATGAGAATCAGTTTATCTGGACTGACAAAATTTAATTAGAATGACTGTGTACATTTTAATGCCCATAGTTTAAAAATGTTTTCTCTGACATGATATGAAATCTTTGACTTATTAACATGTTATTTACTGTCTTTCCACATTTTCAAATGTAATACTGTTTCAAAACCAAACCCATTTAAACCAAGGATCTTATTTTGATATTAAATGTTGTTTTGTTTTGAAATGTCTCAACGTTTCTAATGTTTTAAGTTTTCTAACGTAATTATTAAACTGTTAGTTTTTCACAAATAAACCAAAATACAAAATTAAAATTGTAAAGCATTTTTTTTGTAAATTGTGTTAAAAGAAAATAAAATTGAAAGATTGGTTTAGTTTATAGTAGTTCTACATACTGACTTCTCTGTATAACTATGCTTACAACTTAGGTCTCACTCAATACAAGAACTTGGTCATTTGGCAAAATCTGTTACAGAAAAGTAGAAAGTATGATTCTTTTAAAGCACGAGATGTGTTAATCAAAAGAATGCAGAAAAGGTCTCATAAGAATATTAGATCACACAGAGATATTTGAACTCAAACAAATATAGCACTTATCTATATTAACTATTTTGGAATCATGTTAGTCAAAAAATCTACAGCAGGCTCAAAACTATTTAGTGAATTCAAAAGAATTAATGAGTTTTTAATCCTAAGGAACTATGCAGTGTCCATGGAAAAAGATGTTTTGTTGGAAAATTCAAAATATTCTCAGCTGTTCATCCATATTATTGTAATAATATTTTATTTGTTGATATATTTGTAATTTCTTACCAAGACTTTCAAAATACTTATTTAAATAAAACTTTCAAATACTTGGCTACAAGAGATAGCTCAGTCAATTTTAGGCTGAGTGGACATGGCTTCTTTTTTTAATGGGGAACTTTGGAAGGCATAAAATTAAAGTAGAAAAAGAGTTTTTGTATTCAAAACTTTACCTTTTTTAGGGTGAGAGAAACCTTTTTCCCTAGAGCTAGTTCCTTAGGTCTTGTTTTGAGACAGTGCTTCAAGCTAGACCCTTGGGTTAATTTCACGAAAAGTAAAAGTGCAAGGTGAAGTGACAGTCTTTATAATTGGTCAGGAAAATAAACTCAGCCAGAGATTTAAGCAAGGCCAAAGTCCTGCAAATATAAGGTCTAATCCTGGTCTCCTCAAGTGACTTCCAATTTTTCTTTGGCTTCACTGAGATACACAGTGCAAACTCAGCTTTATAAAGAATTCGGAGAAGGTCCAAGCACTTTTTTTAAACCAAAGGATTTCATAAACAGAACTTTTATCCTAGGCTGGCTGTTTCAATAGGGCTTATATGTATAAAGGTTTTCTGTGCTGAAGATAGTCCCTAAATGTATAATCCCTGCTGAGCAAGCTGGTTAGGGGAAGCTGCCACCCTGTCTGTAGTTCTCAGCAGGCATGCAATTTAAACACTGCAGAGTTTAGGTACTCTTTGTAACACTGAGCATTCTGCTCCAAAAAGCTTAGAAGTGCAAACCCAGTGAATGTAACCTGTCTTCTGTTAATACTGTACTTTGGTGTGCTTGAATTGCATTTCACTTTTCCTCTCTTGTTCTCCCTTCAAAAAATGGAGAAGTAAATCCCTGTGCATATAAGAAAGCCTGTTTTTCATAGACAAATAGACCCATGAATAACAAAGGTTTGAAGTAAATTTCTGAAAATGTACCCTGTCTGAGTTTGCCAGAGTGCTTCAAAGTGAGGCAAAATAACTCTTTAAACGTGTTGTTGAGAGACAGACACTAAAAAATAAGATCTCTCTTTCTCAAAAGTCCTCTGTGTCTGTAGAGCTACTCAGAAATGATAAAATTCTGTTACCCAACGAGGAAGAAATTAACAAAAATTGTCATGGGATATTTGCCATGTTATCATTAGATAATACAATAGAGTTGTTTCTGCTAAATGTGTTTCTGCTAAATATTCTTATTGTTTTCAGTGCACATGTATTTACTACATAGGTATTGTAAAAACCCACGTTACTTCTTCCTCTTGAAACACTGATATAACAAAGTTTTTGATATTTGTTTACTCTTTTATTAGGAGGGAAAGTACCCTGAAATGTGGGATTTAAAGCCAATTATACTTAACTTGAGTTATCTCTTTATTTTGCTATATGATTTAATGTTCTTAATCACCTTTTAAATGGCCAAATAAAGCTGTTGTCCCACTACAGTTTTCTAGCCAAGATTTAATTATAACTACTGTATTTCTTCTTTTTCATATGATTCATTCAGTGTTCATTGATTTTAGACTGAGACAGGGTCTGTGGACAATTTCTTTCTGTGTAGGTAAGAATAACTTTAGGTTTTCTTGGGAGAGATCAGCAGCAAAGGGTCTTGAAAGCCACTTGAGGCTGGATTTTGCAAGTGAGAACTACCATCTATGATAGTCACCTATTACTAAAACATTTGTAGAATCTTGTGTATTACATAAAAAGCATGGATTAGATACAAGTATTCAGAGTTAAGTTCTAGGATTCACAGACTTCTGGGCTTCTTGACAACTGGGCTTCTGATTCAAAAGGTCACAATATACTACATTTGGTGATACACCTCTAAACAGCAAGCACCTAGTAGTTAATTCAACTTTTCTTTAGAAATGGGAGGCAGTTTAGATTTGTGTTTTGCTCCTTCCAAACACTTGCAAATTTGAACTCAGGTTTTCAGCAGCCCATTATATGCTATCTGAGAGTAGCTCATACCATTATTTACATTGACAGTTTTAGCTATTACTTTTCATTCCTTTTTGAAAGAGATATATTTGTGCTGTTTGCCATTGTGGTAGATTTCAGACCAGACATGTTCAAATATCACAAAACAGTGATGTGTTGATAGTTATACTAGCAGCACAATTTATCATGCTGTAGAAAGCAGGAAAATTGCTAACCTTCCCTGAGGCAGAAGGAAGACTGTCACAAAGACGGGAAGGTGCTGAGGTAGGGATGCTGTCAATGTGTAACAGAAGGTTTTGCTTTCCTTTTCTTCCAGAACTGACTAAAAATACAGAAGGTTAATATCTTTCATCTCACGATATCTAATGCTATTTTGGCCATGCAAAATATTTTCATTTTCTTCTGAAAATTTAAAATTAAGTTACATTATGAGATATCAGTAGTAGTAATGTGCCAATTAAATAATGGATGCAGAAATTAACACAAGAAACCATGAAGTATTTTTAGGTAAATTGTATTAGAGGATTAGGAAAAATCAGGTGACATTTCTCTCAGAAGTAGCATTAATAACAAAGTACGAAAAGCAATTGGTGGCAGTTATATAAAGAACTGGAGACAAATTTATGAAGACTGATGGCAAAAACACTGTTGAATTGGATGAATAGTTTCTTTCACTTGGGTTTCCAGAAAATAAGTAGATCCAAGCTAGACTTTCAAATCGAAGAGAATATCAGTAATGGACTACTAAAGAATGTACTCAAGCTACTGCTAAGTGTGTAAATCCAGGGAAATGAAGTGGGATTGCTCGGAAGCTGATAGGGTAAAAAAATAAAATATGATGTAGTTATTCTTGCAGAATGTCAAGGGGTTCAAGTAGCTTCTCAGTGGAAATAAAATTTGGGATTTCAATGTAGATAACAGATAATATAGTTTGACCCAGACTGACTCTCTTCAGGACAGTTAAACTTTTACACACTACCGTATTCTGGATAATTTTTTGAGTAGAATAAGCAATTTCTTGCTTAGTTAAACCAAACACAGTAGTAAGTAAAAATCAGTCTGCTTATTTTTTTAGCTTCATTTCCTCCTCTTCCTCTCTATTTGAATGCCCTCAAAACATTTACTGTCATTTTCATGAATATTTGCATGCTGCACTAAAAGGCATATTAAAATTTGTTTATGCACAATCTGAAATACTTTCTGACACCACAAAATTATAACTGTGGAATTTATACTTCTATATTTTTTTACAGTGGGAAATTGAAGTTATCAATATAGACAGATACCTTTGGAGCTAAGGGACTACCTTGACCAGTTTGTAGTAAGGCAATTTTAGACTTTAAACTAAAAAAAAATTAAGGTAGTTTGCAGTAAGGTGGTCTGTAGTAAGGTAATTTTACTCTTAAAGACCATTTGAACACACATATTTAGGGATGAGTATTAAAAGAATCAGCTATGCAGAATGGGAAAATCAACTTTATAAGCCATTTTCAGTACTATGACCTGAAGTTTTCCTCATAATAAACAGTAATCCATTATTTAAAAGAAGTATTTAAAAACTATCACACTGCTATCAAAAGTATAACATTTACTGATAGCACAGCATGGGATTTCATGGATACAAAGGCAAATATGCTCACATATTCTTTATAGTTTTTCCTTTTTTTTTTTTTTTTTTTTTTTTTTTTTTTTTTTTTTTTTTTTTTTTTTTTTTTTTTTTTTTTTTTTTTTTTTTTTTAATAAAGAGTTATGCTAATGGCAAATCAAAACTTAAGCTTTAAATTGCACCCTGAATTTCAGGTCTGGACACACTGCTTAGATTGGGAAAATCCCTTTTTCCCTAATTTTTTCATGTCATTTTTTTCTCTGCCCTCACTGTACAAAGCCTGTACTGTGTACCTTGTGAGGATCTTGGAAGACTGACCAGTTCTTATTTTGGGAATCAAAAGTCATATCAGGGAAATCTTCCCATATTAATGAAAAGGCTACAAGTGCAAGAGGAAGTGGTAGTCAGGGAAAGGGATTTTTCACAGCAGTTTCCGTGATAGTACCATCATGACATCAGAGGGATACTGAGTGGGAACACACGTATGAAGATAATACCGTAATGGTCTCTGTCTAATAAAGAGAACATCAATTTGGAAAAAAAATTAAAAAAGACATGATAAGAAGGACATATTTATGGCATTGTGTTGTGTGAAGCTGGTTACCAAGCTCAGGCACCATTAGCATTCCAGCAGAAACATAATGTACTAAAACCAGACATTGGAAATAACATAACAATGGGAAATGGGGGAAAAAAAACCAAAAACACACAAACCTGATTTTGTTTTCTTTCCCCTTAAAATTCCCTGAGAAAGAAAGTGAAATTATTGTCATTCATAAACCAAAAATTGCTTTTGGTTTTCTGTCTCATTCTAAAGATATTTAGGAATGTTTTAAAGATTCTAATTGGTGGATTCACTTTAATTTTATTAAAAACTTCTTTTTTCATTAATTGAAAGTTGTAAAATATTCTTAGAAAAGTCTATAAAATATTCTCTCTTTGGAGGCTCAGCAAATATTACTGCATAATAAAGATTATGCAGTTCCCTCCCCCAATATTCTATTAAGATGTTTTGACATATCAGTAATGCATAAAATAGCCTACAGAAATCTCATAATATAAAAACAGTATGTGTAAATACTTAACCAAATTCAAATGTGTGAGTAATGGAGTCTCGATACTTGTCACAACTCATGGGATTGCTCAGAACTTACTGAAGAAAACCCTAAAAGAAACGGAGCTGTGTATACAGCTATCAAAATTGGCTTGGAATAAAAAACAGAGAAAACAGGACAGACTTAGGAATAAAATACCGATAAATTTCAGCATCCGTTTAAGCATCCATTCTGATCTACAATGGAGCTTAAGCTACCCAGAAACATACTTAAATAGTTGTTTTTTGGGAAACAAACATTGTAAATAGGACTAGGTGTTAACAGATTTTACACAAAATACGGAAAACAGACTTGTGAAATGAGTGTTTTAAGGTTCCTCAAAAGATGAGTGTTTTAAGGTCACTCACACAGCTCTAAAGTGAAACTTGAGCAAATATCACAGGAATACTGTTTCAGCTGTGCTGTGCAAGTCCTCTATCAGTTTTGCCTTTTGAAGCTATCTCAATGCTTTTAAACAGCTACACCAATGAGGCTACTGGGAGCGGTAAAACATCTATTTGGCTGTTTAGGACACATTAGCATTTTCAGTTTAGATTAGCAGTATACTTTTGAAGGAAATATTTATCTTTTATATTTGGTGCAGTTTGTTTCATGTCGTAGAGCATCCCTGAAACAAGAACACAGGAATCATGTTTTAATGAAAATTAGAAATGGTACCTAATCTAATGCACTAAAGCTACTAATGGTCACGTAGTCAACAGGACCAGACTAGAACAACTTTGAGAGGAAATTCTCTGGAATGATGATATTGTAGTTGTCAAGTTTCTAGTATATTTTTTCTGCCTACAAATTTACTCCTTTTTAGACACATTGGTAATGAAGCCTAGCTTTGTTATGATTTAAAAGTTATGATTTTAAATTTTTACCTAGCTAAGGTGGTACAAGAGGTTGGTTCAAAACACATAAAATAAAGGTTTAGAAGAACAAGTTCAAATAGTAAAACTACTCAATTTTCAGTTTCATTGCAATTTGAATAAAAAACATTTTGATGCTACTATCGTCTCAAGGTTCTAGAACTATAGTAGTAGCTTCCTTTAACCCTATTGAACCACTCCAAATATTGGCTGATATATTTTTTCCCTGACAAAATAGAAAAAAAAAAACTATAATTTTACATATTTAGCCAGGAAGCATACATTAACTGGCATTTTATATTTCCCTTTTTGTGCTTGTAATAGTTAGTAGTTACTAAAATTTAGTTCTTCAGGAAGCACTACATCCCCAGGCTTATTTTTCAAATATATACATCAGAGAGCAATAGCATGTTCTTAAAGTGTTCACTCACATAATGCTTCAAATCTGAGGTTCAAGAGAGACTTTGAGAAAGAAGAATTTCTCACTTTAATTGTGGTGAAATTGACAACATATAAATAAACAAAAAAAGATCCTTCTCAAAACATTTAATAAAAATAAATAACCATTTCTTCAGATAAAATTAAAATTATTAGATTTAAATGCATCAATACATAAAGAAATATGAAGTGAGCACAAAAAGAACCTTGGAATGGACTGCTGGAAGAATTATAGTGGGACCTTTTAAAAATCAGCATAGCAATTAATTGTTATATGAAGGCTGAGTCTAATAACTACAGTCGAATAGATCACTGTTGCCTAAGGTAAAACCTTACTTGTATATACGAACATATTTGTACACATTAAAATGGGTAAAATAATCAATTAATTCTACTAAATTGTAGTAATTAAGGCTTAAATTGGGGTATCCTTGATGTCAACATATTTATTATTTCTTGAAATTTGATGGTATTTTGGCTAACAAAAGGGAGAAGTAGGGGCTGGTGATAAATGAAAAAAACAGTGAAAGCATGATAACACAAAAATAGCTGAATGACAAGACAAAACTTTTATTTTTTTTCAGTAGTGATTAGAGTAGAAATACAAGAATCCCTCTTGCCAGTTAGACATCATGTTGTGAGAACAAGACAGAGATCTAAATCTAGGTCTATACATAAACCTTCCCTGTCACAGAAACCTTAAAGCCAGCTAGGTTATTTCCTGATCTTGAATACTGCTAACTGGCTTCCCGCTATAGTCAGTCACACTGACTATATGACTTGGGAGTCCTCGTGTTTATTCTTCCTCATAAAAGTACCAGTTCTAATGTGTGTTCTAAAACATGAATCAATCACCTTGGAACAGATGTGCATATTCGTGCTGTACAGTAATTACAGAGTAGAGAAGGGGCTGGATAAACTGCAAAGGCGAGAGTAAAGAAAGAATTATAGTCACTATGGACTCACTAGTAGGCCTATCCTTTTATGTTTCTTTTTTTTACTTTGGGTAGCTTAACCACCAACTTTAACCATTGCAAAGAAGGAGAAGCAGACCCTCATGTTTTATGCAAAAGAATGCCAGGATTCCAAAAGAGTAGTGAAAAATAGTTTTTTCCTTACTTCTGCAAATTTAAATAGAAGTAGAAGGTTGCAAGGTAAATACCCAGATGCCATGACAGCTTAGAAAGTCTTCACAGGTAAGACACACTGGTTTATCCAATTAGAAGCTTTCAACTTAATCCTTCTGCTCAGTGATTCTTAACACAATGTGACTGCAAGTTGTAAAACATTTTCCTATGCTTTACTTTCCCAACCTACTTTACAGTGTAAAAAGCAGGTCTCTGAGACAAAATACTCTTCTATTTTCCTTTAAAACCCCAAACAGACAAACAAACAAACAAACAAACAAACCACACACACACACACACACACACAAAAAAAAAAAAAGCAGCACCCACAAACAAAAGTCAGGTTTGTGAGAAATTGGTTTAGAAAATGTCCTAAATATAAAATGGTTTCAGGAAATGTCCTGAATTTTTAATCTGTAACTAAAGTGAATAATTTGCTATGTTTTTAATCTAGTCCTGACTCCACAAAAACATGAGCATGAAGGTAAAATTAAGAATTTTGTGCTTAACTTACTTTCTTCCGCTGATTTGTTGGGGTCAATGCGGTTTGTTGAATAACTGAATTGTCCATCATTTGTCTGTTCTTTTTAAAGTCACCTGCCAAATATAGGATGACAGAGAACAAATGGCAATGTCTTATGACAATACTTTTGTTGTTTTTTTCTTATATGTCTGTGTACATCATTCTTCTTTACAGAATACCTGCTCAAACCTTACACTACAAATTCCTCCTTTTACCTCTCATTACTCTAATATGGTGATGCTCTTACCAGGTCTTAGCTGATTTAGGTTGTCCAGACTCCTTCTGCTTAGCCTGACTACATTTCACATGAAGATGTTACATGTAAAGGTTAGTATTACTTTGCTATTTAACTACAGATCCTACATTTTAATTTTACCTCTTAAATCTGGGGCTTTACAATATCATTTTCCTCAGGACATATACCCAGCAAATTTTCATTCCTAAATAATTACTTGTGTATAGAATTTCTTTGCATTTTCATTTGCAGGTAAGATTGTCCAATCTATTCTGACTATTTATGTGCTGACCCATAATAAGAAGGGGCAACTTTTTCTAAAGGAGGACTTCTTACCTGAATTAAGCAATTCTAACTTATGATTAGAAGGTGGTAGCAATCCTGATTCTTCTGCACTGACACCCATTGCAGTCAGTAGGCAAGGGTGGAAAATAATTGCTTGAAGCATCCAAATTCTGCTCTCACTGACATGAATATGCCTTCCAGTCATGTGTAGAAAGGCAGTTTTAATATATAATGCTCCCATAATGTCACTAACATATGCTGTGCCAGCAACAAATAGGTTATATCAGAACCTCTTCCATTTTTCTTCCATCCTGACATTACAGATGACAATTTTTAAATGTTGAACGCTGAGGCAATTCTAGATAAATCATACATACAGTCACAGAAAGCAACTATGACACATAAAACTCATCATATCTGCAACAGTGAGCCATTCTACTCATGTACAGATTAGCTTCTGATAACTGTTATCTCTACTTCACATATGCAATTTATCTGGATACACACAGAAAAAGTTTTGCTGCAGGCCAGTAGTTTGAGTTGCCAAGCATTGGGAAAAGCAACCTGTTCTCATAGAAACAGATGAGAAGCTTCATCCTGTTTTACAGAGAATCTTGGTAACTGCATTTGATATATAACAATGAGAATCTATATGATGACTATCAGTTTTTCTTGAACATAAAGGAATTTCCATGGGATTTCTTCTAGAATTTTTTTGCATTCAATGGGCTAAAGATGTAGTGTTGTACTTCAGTTGCCATCTCTGTATCCAAATATCTCTTGCAGAAATGTGAAAACTAGAGCATCTCTCCAGATTCTGGTCTTCATCATCATTGCTGCTATGCTTTCTGCACCACACACTAGAGCCTGAAATCTTGTGATAAGTTGTTGATCTGTGGTTTTCCACTTCAGCTGAAAAAAAATATAATTTTTAAATTATTATTATTATTACTTCCATTGAGGCCAAGTAGTCCTTGTTCTGGGCAGTTTGTCTTCTCTGCCTCTGACTTTGCTTGAGCCCAGAGTATAACATCTGGGGGTTGCTATGCCCCTCTTGGGAAAAGGAAGCTTCTCCCGCTCTACCCCAACACAGGATTAATGAAACACATAAAATCCTGAGAAATGTAAGGGAAAGAGGGAAGTTAATACAATTCTCTTTCTTACCCAGGAAATATATAAATAAAAAAATCCAATAGTAGACTAAGCTGATGAGCTGTACTGCTCCCATTCCCTGCGGAGCGCTTGCAGCCCATTCCTCAGATGCCTCTTAACAACCTGAAGTTTTTTCCCATTAGCCTGGCAAATATATCTCCCCTTTCTAGCCAGTTAACAGTCTGTTTTATCTCTGTAACACATTTCAGCTGGAGTTATTTCATCCACCTGCATAGAAAAATGGAAGGGGAAAAGAGAAGGTTCTCTTTTCAGTCTTTCAAGGGCCACTATGTCCAGCTTTCTTAATAGAGAAACAAATGCCTGAGACATAGGAGATTGAGGGTCTTAAATGGTTTGTTGCTTTGCAGTAGTCTGGTTTACCTGCAGGATTGCTCAGCCTCTTCCTGTGGCTAAAAGCAGTGAGGAGATGATGGCTAGATTCTTTTTTGTAACTTGGAAATAAATATATTTTTTTAATTCCCAAATTTCTTATTATCTTTGCATTTTTTGAAACTTTACAGCCATCAGTCTGTGACCCTGATTGCTTGATTTCCTTCCTGATGCTGTCTTACTATAACTACAGTCTTTTGGCATTAAATTTACAATTACTTATAATTCTTCTCATGGCAATAATAAATGTCGGTATCTATCCTGAATACAAATATAACTGACTATTTTCAAATTGTGAAGGTTCAGCTGCCTTATTGAACTGTGGAACAAAATATGTTTTTCTACAGCTCAGGCAACCCTTCAGGCCAAAGGTTTTCTCTCATACACACACTTGAAATCTAATTAACAAGTCAAACCAGGACTGCCACCTCTTCTAATTTCTCTCCATCAAGGGAGTTTTACCGACTTTCATTTTTCAAGAAAACTTCCCACATCACCTCTAGAAAAATAAGACACCAGTCAACATCTGAGAATTCAGTATTAATTTTCAGATTAATTTTGGTGAAGGCTGATATATTGATCAGGATTCAGTGACACAGAGAGGAAAATAAATTATGGAGACTCCCTATAAGCAAACAGTTAGAACTAAGACTGAAAACCTAATCAAAACAAACAAACAATCTCTTTCCCCAAACTTTTTTTGTCCCCCACCAAAACACGATTCAAATAAAACTGTTTAAAAAAGAAGGCTCAAGAAGAGAATCTCTGTTATGACACTTACAGGAAACAAAATAAAGGCTACTTAGGAAACCATAAAGTTTCTTAGCTCCAGTTAATATGAACCAACAGCAGGCACTTGAGTCTGCCCTCTGTCTGACAGGTAAAATAAAGGACTGGAGACAACAACAGAGTCAAAAGTAATTTGGCCCCCACCACTTATGGAAGATGCCTGTTGGAAAAACGCCAAGTAATGCCAAATAATCTCTGAATCAAATAAAAAGCTATGCCTTCACAGAGAAATCTTTAGTGAAAAATCAATTTGCGTATTGCTACAAAGGAAATGCTGCACACAAACACTAGCACAAAAAGGAGATTTTCTTTTTTTTGTTTGTTTGTTTTCAATAAATTAGCACAAAAAGCAGATATTCTCTTTTTATCATTCTTAAATGTAAATTCTTTAATGCTTTTAAAATTTAAGCCTTGAAATGTCAAATTTTAAACCAACCTTTCTTTTGTAGATTTGTTTAATAGTAGCTTAATCATTATAATTTACACCTTCTAGGCCATTCCTTTAATTGTGATTTTATCCAAAAGAGGAAATTTTTCTGATAAGACTACTCACATAATTACATTCAGCCTCAAATCTTGAAAATCTGTTTCACAGTCACTGAAATCCAGGGAAGATTGATTTAAGCAAGCTACTTTGTGAATGAAATACTGCTTATTCATAGTCCCCAAACACACAGAGAACTTCCGGTCTCTGGGACAGCCACAGTCCACTGACTTTAATGTCTGCAAGACATGTGTTGTGGAATGACATCTTACAAATTTTCATGGCATTGGATCACTAGCATAAGCAGAAAGAAAAATTTTAAGAGGGCATTTTTCCTTTCTCCTTCCTGCCATCCTTGCTTTAAACCCAAAACCCCCAAATTATTCAAGGAGTAAGAGGTTGGTGTTACTGTATGTAATACCACAATCTAATTATTAAAATTATCTACTTTCAGGCATCTCAGTAAAAATAACAAATTTTATTGGGAGTAATCAAATACAGTGCAAAAAAGGGTATCTCCAGTGAATTAAGTTTACAGATGTTTTGTTGGATGTTTCAGTGGGGCATTTTTATTAATGAGGATAATTACAGCAAGCAGTAAATACAAGTAAGTTCCTTTACAGCTATTAAAAAAACCCAGCTACATAGAGAAGTAGCCAATCTTTCTTAATCATTTATTTTGGTGGACTGTTTTGGGGTTCTTTTCCTCTCCAAAGGTGTTGTAGTGATGAAATTTACAAATATCTGTACAGCAAAAAGCAACTTCTGAATGCAGTTTTGGTTCCTAAAGTAATAAATGCTTCTCTGGAACAGTCTGCTATGTGATCCCTCCAAACTTCTCAGTTACTTTATACTCTGCGTTGATTCATTTTATGTATCTAAATAAAGCCGATTACAGAGAGGAAAAGGATGTTATTTATGGTTAAAAGAAATGAGCTATTGCTAAGGGAGTGCCTGGAGATTGTTTCTAAAAGGAAGGGACAAGTGTGATGTTTGAGTCAGGAAAATGCTTACCTGTTACTATCATGGAAATCGGCTTCTAAGTTCCATCATTTTCCCCATTTCCACCACTGGGGCTGTAAATCAGAACACGTAATGAGGGGAACTAAATATTTGTTGGGTTCTAGATTTTTTTGATACTCTGAATATGCATTTATAGTAGCATTCATTGCATATTAGGTTTTCTCCCCCACCGCCCTCTTCTTTTACATATATATATATTTATTTGCCTCTGTTTTTCTTGAATTTAGAACTGTTAGCCTGGAGAGAACTGCAAGACTTTTAACATGTTTCAAGGTTACTGAAAATGTATGCTTCATTCATCTTAATATGTTCACTTTCCAGTATGCTTCCCCTGAAAGCCTGCCTCAGAGTTTGTGAAAAATAAGCATTTGCCTGGCAATACAAATGTTACTTGTCTGCACTACTCAGTAACTTCATTTCCAGTCACATTTTTAAAGAGGCAGAAATCTGTTACCGCATTTCACAGGGAGCCAAAAAACTTGTGCATATGAGGCTTGTTCTAAAACTATGAGATTTCTCTAGGCATTGAGATTTCTCTTGTTGCTGGTTACCTTAGGTGGACATTGGTTTCTGAGCTGCTCCTGTGCATGCAAATTGGTATGCCTCTGTAGTTACTCACAGTTTTGATTAGCTGGTGGCTAAGCTTAATGATCATATTATGGACCCAGAGTTTTCCTTCCATTCAGTCCTAGAGTATTTATCTTCAATTTGAAACATTAAACTATCTTTTGATAGGGACATAAACATAAAATTTGGCAGATATTTCCTCTTAGTCTCAACTGGAAAATAGACTGAATAACTAGCACTCTCCCAAATTACATTGCTATGTATCAAAATTCTCTGAGATAGGCTGATATAATTAATTCAGGTAAAACTAACTCACATCCAGATAACGTAATAGCATGATCAGATCTGGGAATCTGAGAGTTATTTAAGTTATATTTCTATTCTCTTTGTATTTGAAGACTGAAGATAATAGCTCTGTTTTACCACTCTCGTGCAATAAAGCATTTTAACACTGCTCTTGAACAGGTCTCAATTACTGGAAAAGTTGCACTATGAGGGCATCAGGAGCTCTTGTGAGAAAAAAAACTACTTAACAGTCTTTATGATTAGGATTCATGGGGCAGAAAGATAATTTTCATTCTCTTTTGCATAACCTTGAGGACATTGCAATTACTTACAGAACAATAACATTTCCCTGGGTTCTTCTGGCAAGCTTGGTGATACCATAATGGACAGCGGCAAACAACAGTAACAAATAAGTAAACAAAGATCTTAGAGATACAGTATCTATTAAAAAGATAAAAGGAAGGAATGGACAGGAACCAGCATTAGAGGGATTGTTGTTTACTAAATGAAAAATTTATTGTTTTCTTCTGAATCCCGTTGTAAGAAATAAAGCACTAAGGAAAGTAAACTGAGCTTGTCGGTGCTCAGCACAGGCCTTATCTATAAACTCTGTGCCCTAGATATGGTTCTTCCTGAGCTTTTGGAAAACTGGTACCTTTATTTCATGGATAATAACAAATTAAACAAAAGCAGATTTTTTCTTGAACTGTGCAGGAGAGTGTGCTGAAATTCAGAGAGAAATATGAAAGGTTAGGTACTGTCATATTAAACTCAGTAGATACTATATGTTTTACTTGTGGCCATGCTGGGAAGCAACAAAAGAAATTATATATTATGAATTGGAATATTGTGATCTCTGAAAAAGTACAAGGCTAAGTAACAAGACAAGATGCATCAATGACACTGCTTCAATTTTCAGTTCTCTTTATTTAGTATGCCTTTCCTCTGGAATATTAAATGCATCTTTTTTTTTTTTTTTTAATTCAGCTATTGGATTCCTCTTATGCCAATAATAAGCTGGAAACATATTAGAAGGGTTGAATTAGTTCCCATCTCACCTATGTTCCCCATTACTTAGCTTTTTTTTTTTTTTTTTTTTACGTGCCACCCATCTGAGGCTGATCGACTCTTGAGTTTCTGGCAAATTAGACACATAGCATGGGTGATTTAATAGCACAGCCTGAAAATGAAAGCTTGAAGAGACAGCATTGTTCATTCAGCTATTAACTGAGGACAGTATTTATTCACCTTGTTTCTCTTGTGTATATTAATCTCATCAGAGTTGCAGTCCGGAGCTCCTGCTATGGAAAGATACCATCAGCAGTCCCTGGAACATGGGATCTTGCGTTTAGAAAAACTTCTGACAACTGCAGCAGTGCTATGCAGCTCCTTGCTGTCCATGAGCACCGAGGCCAGTTGCAGGCAAGCCCTGGAGGAACTGGAGCCAAGACCCAACGGCACTGTCCATGGAGGCTGTGCAGAGCGGATGGTGCCCATGAGGCCCTGACACTCACCACTCATAAGGCTTCAGCTTTTGGTTTTCAGGAGCCTTTGGAATTACACCTTTTATTACAGCCATATCAAATACTGGTTTTGGAGTTCATACAACAACTGGTGCCTTAACAACAGGATTCAGTATCTGTTTATCAGCTGTGCAAGGCTAGTTCCCATCCTGATCTAATTGTAATAAGTTGCTCATTATGCTAAAAATAAGATTCTTCATGTTGTTGTGTATCCTTCAGTATCCTCAGGCTGATTGACTCAAAGATAAGACCTTCCTTCTGTATCACTAAATATTAGCTAAACTGTCTCATCACCTCTTCTGTTTTGATCTGTTGAAGCACATAGTAGAATGAGACTAGATTTGTCATGCTTTACCAAACTCTTAGATAACAATTCTTAATTCTAGTCTCTCCTTTTGATATCTTTTATTATTTTAGAATTTCATAAAAACGCATAAAAATTTTGAAATTTCACATCTTTCTCAGTGGCAGATAATTTTTCTTTGTTTTCAGTTCATGACAGTCAAAAGCACGACAATTTATATTTGGATCTTCCTGAGTTCAGCTTTTCTCTTGTTTTTTTTTAAACTTGAGTGTTGTTTGTTTATTTGGCTTTGGGTTTTTGTTTCTTTGCTTTTTTCACTGGGAGGTACTAAAAAATTTTATTGCTGTTCTGTGTTGCATTTTTTCTGTTAGAGTGTTAACAGTGGGGAACTTCTTCATGGCTCTCTCTACTGTGAATCTTCACTCAAATAAATGGTATTTCTTGATGTAAATCAAAACAATCTCTAATTTGTTGGTTGATTGTTTTGTTTTTTTTTTTTTTATTTTAATCTGCTGCCAACTAGATGCACAGGGTTTAGTCCATTCTAATGCATTTTTCATATCCAGCAAAAAGTGTTGGTCTACTGACATTTGTCAACCATTAAGTGTTTGTACAAAACAAGCTTTCTAGTTATCCTTGTACAGACTTACTATTCAGTTGAAATTTCTTTTGTCCTGCTCATATGTCACAGAAATTCAGAGGGTTTGTAATATCATAACCTAACTTAGAGAATATCCAAGGTTTTGTTTCCCTGATAAAGAACCCTGAAGCAGAATCTGCTTTTTTCAAACAATAAAAGATTTCTTTTATCCTGAATATATATAATGGCAATTTTGAGTTGCGTAAAGCTAAACAAAAAAATAAATTTTACCTACCTTGAAAACAAATTTGTGATTTCCTGACTATAGTTAACTTTCTGGGAATTTCATGACCACTTCAGTAGGGCCAGGATTTATTTTTTATGATAGATGTCAGTGTTTTGATGTTCACTATTCCCTATTTTGTATTTAGCATGCCATGTTTCCAAAATGCTTCAAAGTCCCTCAAAAGTTTAGACAAAAAAATACAAACAAGTATCTCAAATTACAAGTTACAAACAATGTCAGTAACATCTGCACAGCTCAGTTTCTGCTCTGAATCTGTTTGCTCAAACTTTTTGTTGGTTGATTGTTTTGTCTGCTACAATAACCTTATTAGCCTTTTATACAGAGTAAAGATGTAAAGAGAGGGATAGGAAATAGGGTTTCCATTATGCAATACAATCAAGAGCACCTGTGCTAGAATTCATTAACTCCATTGTGCAGGCAGCTGCATATTTTCAACATCCTGATGAGGCAGGGGATAAAAAAAGAGAACAGTTGACTGACTGTATAGATTGGAAAACACAACAAAATATCAAGTGCTTTGTTTTCTTACTCAGGCATTTGATTATACTGTTCCCCTTTTAGAACTGCTCACTTACTTATACTTCTGTGTATGTAACATGTTTGTATAGTTAATTTTACAGGTATCTTCATTATAAATACAAAATAACATTGGACTAATGTATGCCAGAAAGTACAGCTTACGCTACTGGTTCTGCAAAGTTAAATACTTGAAGTATTGTTGAACACTTTTATTCCTAAATTTATCATTTAGAAGAGCATTCTAATTAACCATCATCATGACCATATTAGGCAACTGATTTTTTAATATATATTTTATTTTAATTTTAGGGGGCTTTTTGTACTGTTTCTATTTATATTTTCCCTGTCCTAAATTTCTCTGTGTTGCATCCTAGATAGTAAATTTATAATACCTGGAAAGCTTATTTGGACCTCTCCCATGGTTTGCAGCTGTGGAAGTCCATTTTCCTGATTCATATACTTGTTGTAATTAAGGGTCATAAGGTGGATCTTGACCACATTATCTGCTTTTGGCCTCTACTAACAGGGACTAGAAAAGTTATTTCTAAGAGTTTATTGGACTCTTCAGGTGGAAATTCTGAAAAGAGCTGATCATAGATGTGTCCTACAGGTAACTTCTCTGATGCTGAGGGAAGACTGCAGGTAATCATGCTTCCTCAGGTAGGTGCTTCCTAAGGGGTAGGCATGTGTAAAGAATATGAACAATGGCCTCTGAAAGCTCCAGCACTGCAAAGTGCCCATGAACAAATTTCCTCAGGTTTACCGAGAGAAAACAGAGGCACGTTGTTGTGACTTAAGCTCTGGTGGGACTTACCACTAACACCCTTATCAATGAAAGGTATTAGCAAGCCTCCATGAAGCACTGAGTTTTGTCTATTGCTGAGGTTCCGTGTTATAGGACATAAGCAGGAACCACTGGTGGTATTTGGTCTGTCTGTAGGTAGCATCATATTTTGCATCCTGATTTGGGGTCTCTTGTTTATAACTCTTTGAGTTCTAATCATAGAATTATATATGTTTTACATATATGCTATGATTCATCTATACAGAGTACAGAATATTCCACTAGAATTGGAAAATAAGTTTATACACATATTCAGAATTCCAAAGACCATATTCACAACTCTCATATGTCAGAGTGCACCAGAAATAATTCTGTTGAGTTGTACCAACTGATGTTGAACTTGTATAACTGGGAACAAAAGTAGGAATTGACCTCTTTTCTGTAGTCTGACTTGTAAGATCATCTTTGCTAGTACATTATGCTACCTGAAAAGAGGTGTAAAACAAAAAGAAAAAAAAAATACTGAAAACTAGAATGGCTGGCTGAAAATTAGTCTCAAGCATTAAAATATAACTGAACAACGTATTTCTTTAAAATGAGTCTAAATATAATTCCTCTCTCAAAATCATGTAACATTATTTTGTTGTTCATGATCTCCTTTGTTTATGACTATTTGATGGAGTAGTATTTTCCTCTCATTTAAAAAGACTCTTATTTCTCCTACATTAATTTTCAAGACAACTACGTTATTAATGTGGCTTTATTAGTGTGTTTGAGGTCAAATACATTAAATAGGCTCTTTTGCAGGAAATCATTTACTATGTGAGTTGTCATACTAAGGCAAATACAGCACTGAAAACTGAAGTAGAACAGCTAGTAGCGAATTTGAAAAATGAATACAGCAACATCCATGAAGTATTTGTTACACGACTATGACTAAACCAAAATAACTGATAAAGTTTCGCATCTCAAGTAATTTGTTTTGCACAAATCATTATACAGACACAGCCGAAAAGTGTCTTCATGCATTGTGGGCCACAAAAGGAGTTAAGAGGATGCCCAGGGCGTATAAATAAAGCATGTTCTAGGACCCCTAAAGGGATATGTACAGAGATGGTATATTGGCTTAGTATCAGATGGGTCCAAACGAAGATAATGAGGATCCAAAAGCAATGAAACCGTATTAGTCTGACATTATAGCTAAGGTGGCAGGCCACAGTACTACTGTGAGGTTAATTAGCATGTGCAGGATTACAAACTGTTTCCAGTGTCAGACCCAGCTCAGTCAGATCTAAGACAAAAAATCCCACTGTCTGGGCGTAGTACTTCAGTTTTGATCACATACTATTGCTCCACTTTTCAGTTGTTAGCTCTCTTGGTGGTGTTATATAACCACAGCCCACTCTTCCTGAAGGAAACAGACACACCTCCTTGCTATCAAATTGACAGAATACACACAGGGATCCTCAAGTCATTTGGTGAGGTGCATTGACTCACGATCCCAGCAGGGGAGAGGGACAGAGCATGGACTCCATAAGAGAGGGGAGCTGGAATAACTTTATTGACAGGACGCAGCCTTTTATAAGTTTATACAAACACAAAAACATTCCTTATACGGCAAAACCTCCGACCGCAGCATCTGATTGGCTGCTGCTGTTACCCGGGGACAGGGCAGGCTTTCGGGCAGCATTCCTGTAATGAATTGCTCCGTGCTCAGCTTAACCCAAAGCCTGCTGTTACAGCCTGGTTCTTTCCTCAGGCCTTTAGCCTGTCTAAGTTCCACAATTTGATTCAATCTGAGGACCTTTTTATTTTAGATGAATTTTCTGCTCTTATATAGAAGCCCTAATCAATAGGATATAGACTCTGACTCCCACACTTTCTTGCCTGCCTGAGGATCTTGTCTGAGTATGCATGGCTGTCATCAGGAATATAAAAAACTGTACTGGTCCACAATTTGGAAGTGATTTTTTACCAAGGTCCATCTTGTTTTTCTTATTTATAGATTTCAATTAAATAATGATTGTTTATTAGTAACTTATAAGAAAGCCACATTTTGAAGCAGTTTGCCAAAAAAAAGCTCTGTGTTTCTGATTCTGGTAGGTGGCAGCAGAAGCTTTAATGCACAATTTTAATCTTGCTAGCAGTCCAGCTAGGTGACCCTGTGTTTCATAACTTGTCAAAATGTTTGCAAAAAGAGGTAGGTACACTATATTTGACTTCCAATGAGTTATTTTTTTTCAAATTTGAGAACAAACACGCTATGCTTCCGTGGCATAAGAGAGATGATTTTCCTCATCAATTAGTATCTGATGAAAAACAAATAAACAAAGGACAGAAACACATAATGCTATTCAATTGCCCATAGAAGTGTGTATTGGGACCTCTGGTCTCCAAATTTAAACCACTCAGAAACAGCTGAGCATGAAGAACAGCAGGAAGATCTTAAAGCATTAAATGAATTAGTGATAAAAGAACAGATAAAATCCAGTGTGAATTGACTGCATGTGAAGAAAATATCTGAAATGGAATATATACATTTACAGCTCTGAATAATGTATTGATACTCAGGAAAGGGATTTTGAATTCATGGATAGTTCTCTGAAAATGTCAATCAATATGTACTTGTAGTCAAAAGAGAAAATTTTATGTTGAGACTTACGAGGAAAGAAGTTGACAGAAAAAAAAAAGTCACTCTATAAATCCCTTATATACTGCTAATTATGAACCCTATGAAAGTTTATTAACTCCCAAAGTTAATTTGAAAGGACTAATTTGAACTAGGAATAATACAGAAAAAAATCAACAAGACAGACAAAGGAGAAAATGATACTGAATTGGAGAAAACCACATATATGAAGTTTCTTCACATTGGAAAAGACCTGAAGATAAATCTGAATGATACGTAGAAGGTGAAGAGAGAATAAATATTCAGTTTCCCTTAAGACTAAAACTGGCAGACACCTCATTAAATTACCAGTTATTTAATTTAAAATAAGCAAAAGAGGGATTTTCTTGTCCTGCATCACTCAGTTACACAGTAGAACAGTGCTGTATAACATGCTATATTGTGTAAAAAATGCGAGTTTAAAAAAACCTATGTAACTACCCAAACTCATGAAGCATAGATCCAGCAACTGTTCTTTTGTTGTTTTCCAGGTTAAGTTCTTTCACAGTCTCATCCTCAGAAGTGTTCAACCTAGTTTTTGCCCAAAGGAGATTATAGTCTCCACTGAAATGTTCATTCGCTGTCACAAATCTGTCAAAGACTGTATACACTCCTTTGAAAAATCAATTTCATGCATAAATTTTAAAAAGTTTCTGTTGCAGAAAACAAATGCACAGTTTCTTCAGGCTAACTTTACATCTTACTTTTAACAGGTCTCTAAAGCCCTTGAGAAAGACTCATCTGCTATTCCTTCACTCCAAAATGTCGTGAATGTTAATTGGCTTGTTGGTGGATATCAAGCTGGTACCACCGAAGAGTCATATGTAATCTTCATTCATTTTATACCAAATTATGCATACAAACACTTGCCTTACATTAAAGAGACTAAGGTTGCCATGTCAATGATTTAAAAGTTGCCAAAATGAGTGTTCATTGCATTCACTGGTCCCATACATTATAATCAAGTCTTGATTTACAGAACTCTGTTGCAAGGACTATGGTATGATATGAAGTTCTTTAGATTTGAAAAACATAAAACAATTAAAAATATTGACAACAGGTGACATCATGTGATATTTTCAGGATAAGCCACTAGATTTGCAGTCTTTGAATTCCTGCTCTTCTCAGCCAAACACTCGGGACTTGAACTAAATGCTACACTGGTGCCCAGTCTTATTGTCAGTAGTGTCTCCTCAGGGAAGTTCATTCTGGAATTATAATTGCAGGGCAATCATCTATGAAAGAATGGATAGGCTCAGTAAGAATGGAATTGTACAGATTTCAGCTCCTAAATACTCAGAAGCAGTTGTTGAAACCTGGTTTTCAAAACAAAAACATTGGAGTAAATTGTCATGAAATAGCAAAAGACACATCCCTGACACAGAGGTGACTCCAAGCTAAATTTCTTCTGCCAGTTGAAATGTCAATGTGATAAGAGTTATACTTTGAAATTTAAGAATGGAAAAACTGATGGTTTTCTAAAACAAGTGTATATTTGTCACAAAAAATTTCAGTCCTAGCATACGAAACTTGGCAGTGTTCCATTAAGAAAAAAATTGGATGACTGTACTAATTTTATGTAATAATATATGTAAATGTATACAGCCAGCAGTGACTAAAAAACAGGAAGGTAAACAGTTTACTCATTGACTTGACAGATTCCAGCATACAACAGTTAGACAACAGCATAATATTTTGAAATATACTTAAGGTTTTCTATATGGAAGCTAGTAGGAAATCCATGTGACAAAAATAATGAGGAGACATTGGTTTGTTTTATATCATTATGTTAGTTATTTCTGAGTAGTGATTATTATAAAATAATGTTTCATTTCATATGAACACAAATATTTTCTGGTTGTTATGTTATAATGATCATGTATTTGAGCAGTGGAAGAAGTATATTTTTTAAATGGTAAATAGAGATACCAATTCCAGATCTTTCTTGTTAAACTCTAAAGCAACACAGATTTTTTTAAATCACTGTTATGAAAAGGAATACAACTGGATAGAATGGGCTAAAATATTTACCTGTAATAGTTTTTTTGCCCTCCATGCCATATGAATAAGTAAAATAGGATGAAATGTTTGTGTTTTCATGCCAATCTACAAGAAATCCCAAGGAATTTATCTTCCTGAGAAAACAACATATACCATATATAGTAAGAAATTCTTCAGTTTCTTGGAAAATGTCCTCAAGTGGAGGAATCGATGGTTTATAGCCATGAATGATTTTTTTCCCCCATATAAATTTTGTAAGTTCATTTTATTGCAAATGCTAGCAAAGTTCTCCTCGCTGATAACAGTATTTATCCAGTTTCTGTGAAAGTGGTTTACAGCATCATAACTAAAAGTAAAATGATAAAGGATAAAATAATTATGTAGCTGCCAATACCCGGAAGATAAGCAAGAATAAGAAGAGCTCTGAGTACTTTTTAATTTATTTTTATTTTTGATGGATTTAATTGTTTTTGTTTTCCTCACAAACATTAAATTCATTTTGCAGAAGTGAAGGCTCTCCAGCTGGTTTTGGTATTGCTGCCTGAGAGCAGTGGCCGGTGCTCTGGCTCTGTACTGACTCATGAATAGTGGTGAGTGCCCTGCGGGGTGGCTACAGCAATGTCAGCAGGGGAACTGGCAGTGCAGAGGCAAACCCTAATGAGCACTGTGGCAAGATAAGCTGTTCAGGAGGAAAATATGACTGTAAAAGTATGTCACTTAGATGTTCACATACCCAGGAGCTGGGCCACTGAAGAACTGTGGAAACAATCACAAGGTGGTTCAAGGTGCTAAGATTGAACTGGCTCAGGTGAATCTGGATTGACAACATAAGGGTGAATTAATTATAACTTGGTGGGCCCGTGACACCTCAGGCTACCAAGGAAGAGATGCAATATATAGGTGGGCTCAGGATCTAGGAGTGAACTTGAACATGGATGCCATGACACAAGTTATCTATGAATGTGAAATGTGCTGCAATCAAGTAAGCTAAGCAGTTAAAGCCTTTTTGGTATGGAAAATTCTGAAATATAAGGATGGGGAGGTCTGACTGCCTATATTACACTCCCACAAAACTGTCAAGGCAAGTGCCATGATAACACTGGAAGCAACTACTGGATAGCAGGAAACATATCCTGTGCCCCATGCTACTGTCCAGAACACTATCCTGGGCCTTGAAAAACAGATCTTATGGTGCCATGGCATCCCAGAAAGAATAGAGTCAGACAATGGGGCTCATTTTTGAAAGAATGTCAAAGACACCTTGTGGGACCAAGTTGAGTTACTTTGGACCTGCATTTAGTTAATCCAAATCAAAAAGGAGGATAGACCTTGGCTGAGTGCTTTGGGAATGTTATTTCTCAAAGTGGAAAACCACTTTAAACAACCTGCATGATAAGCATGTGTTTTCCTCTCGTGGTGAGCACAGCCACCACATGATACAAGTGTCAGTGTGTGGGATCAGGGCACTGGTTTGGGTCAATCCTGGGAATTCCAGCTGACCAAAAGAAAAACACCAGGTGCTGTTTATGAGAGAATATGAATAAAAGGAGAACACCTAAAAGTGTCAGTGGACAACTTCCAAAATCAAACTCTGTATGTGCAGCCTCATTTTCTCCTTCAGCGCCCATAACACCTGGGCCAAAAAGGGTGGCATTGAGTGGGTTTATCACATCCCCTACCATGCACCAGCCGTCAGGAAAATCAAACAATATGTTGGACTGGTAAAGACAAGGCTGAGATCAATGGTTGTTGGGACATTCAAACGTTGGGACACACATTTACCAAAAGCTACTTGGTTAGTTAACACTAGGAGATCTGACAATCAAGCTGACCTTGACTAATCAAAACTCTTACGTAATATAGAGGGGGATAAGGTTCCTGTAGTGCACATAAAAATATGCTGGGGAAGGCAGCCTGGGTTATTCCTGCCCCAGACAAAGGTAAACCTTATCCATGGGATTGTTTTTGCTCACTGGACACACTTGATGGATGATGTGGGAAAGATGCAGAAGTCCAATGTGTAGCTCAAGGAGATTTGATTTTAGGTGAGAATAGCCAATAATTTGAATTGTATGATGTTAATTGCTACATAATACTGTACATCATTGCTTCTATGGTTGTTAAATGCCATATCAATGGTATTACAGTAAGAATCACACTCATTAATGAAGAATGAATTTTAGTGGAATCAGAACTGTCTTCAGCATGCAATACACACTACCTCTCCTGTCCAGAAGGACTGACAAGATACAGCCCAAAGTCATGACTAGCTCAAGAGACATTTTAGAGGGATTTCCCATAGACTATGGGAGTGATATATATGAGTATATATCAAAAGACAGGAAAGGTGGCAGTGACTAATCGGGATGTATTGGAAAGTGTGGGACTGGGGCATGATGTACATGGTATAAAGTAAGGGGTGGACATTGTCCCAGTTTTGGAAGGGATAGAGTTAATTTTGTTGATTCTAGCTGGTTCCTTCTAGTACTGTGTTTTGGGTTTAAGATGAGGATAATTATGAGAATACACTGATGTTTTAGTTGTTACAAAGTGATGTTTACACTAAGTTAAGGAGCTTTTAGCTTCTCATGCTGTCAGGTCAGCAAGGAGTCTGGGATTACAAAAGAAGTCAGGAGGGGATACAGCCAAACAGATGTTTTATACCATATGACATCATTTTCAGCATATAAACTAAGAGTAAAGTGGCTTGGGGGCTGTTGCTCAGGAATAGGCTGAGCATCATTTAGTTGATGTTGAGCAGTTGTTTTTCATTTGCAACACTTGCTTTTCATGGGTTTTAACTTTCTCTCCTTTTGTTATTTTGCTCTTCATTACAAATTGTTGTTGTTATTATTATTATTATTATTATTTTATTATTATTATTATTATTATCATTAAATTATCAAACTCTTCTTATCTCAACCCGCAAGTTTTCTTTTTAAGCTTTCTGCTTCTAGCCACCATTCTGCCGTGTGGGAGTGAGTGAGCAGCTGTGTGGTGCTTAATTGCTGGCTGGGGTTAACCTGTGACAGTGTTAAACAGAGGTAGCTGCACTCTAATATTTGGCTTACATCCTTGTTAGAAATACTATCTGTCTTCAAATACCCTCGGTGACAATATATTCACTTTCCTCAATCTTTCAGATGAGAAAAAAAAAAAAGCCTATACACAAATATTTTTCACACGTAATCCTTTTTAAGGGGTCTTCCATTGCTTTACAGGGGTATGTGGGCTGCATTACAAAGCTCTCCAACTGTTCACTTCTTCATTTGAAAAAGCGTTATTTGTCAGATTTTACTACATCGCTAAATGTCTGTAAATACAAATACTAAGTTCTGAAGAGGCCATTTGTCTGAACTAAGGAGTTCTAATGTTAGCGATGTGATGAAGAGAGACAAAGTGCCATCTAGTGAAAGTAGTAATTTAACATAAAGAAAAGGTTAAGATCTTACTGAAGATTAGTTTGACAACGTCAATTCCCAGATAAGGGTGAATATAGCTGGTGTTTTATTAAGATAATATCACAATGTATGCAGCAAGGCAATTATTACAATTATTCAAATCTATGAGTACTCCATGAATTTTTGCAGTTTTTTTAAGGAAAAAAACTGACATATTTAATCCTGTTTATGGGTACAAAGTGAATCATGGTTAAGTTGTGCTGGAAGTGCTGTGGTTATTCTGTAAGATTTCCCTTCTGAGACACCAGCACTTCAGTATGATGCAGAGCCTCTGTGGCATCAGTACAATGTAAGCACTATGCAGGACTGAACTGTTGAGGTCAACAAGCAACCAACATGCTTTTCAGAAAAACAAAGGAAATTACATTGGGAACTTCTACCTCTCTCTATCATCTGGTTTGAATATATTCTTCTATACAAATTGCACAGTGCAATTTCTCTGAGGTCAGTAATTATCTGAATCATTGTATTTGGGGTATTTCCCCATGGTAAATAAAATAAACTTTTTTAAGAAATAGAAAAGAAGATCCACTGAGTCACTGTGAAAAAATTTGAGCTAATTAAATCTTACAGGTACTCCAAGACATTATACCGCTAGGCAAATCAAAGATTACCTTTTGATTTTCAAACACCAAAGAATGAAAAAAGCTTGCCTTAGACTACGGAGATACAGTACACAAAATATATTTCATCCAAGAATTTATATAACCGTCAATATGCATGCTTTTATGGGAATATTGTTTTCAGAGGGAAACCAAAGCAAAATGTTGAGTTGGCGTCCTTCTGTCATTCATCCTAAATTCCTGACTGTTTTACAGTATTGAAGTACTCTGTATCACTGTGCTTTCTAATTGTAGTCCTTCAACTATTAAGAAAAGGCAAAACACTTCAGTGTCACAGTCTGAGTCTTGTGAATATCTCTGCATTGAGGTAAGTGAAACAGGCTGGGGAAATACGATCATGTTTTTGTTATTGTATCCTATTCAATGTTAAGCAAATTGCTAACAGTTCAAAGTCCAGCCTTCCCCTAACTGCTTGTAACCAGAACAGTTGATACACCTATGTTTATAAATACACATTCTTAGTACATATATGAAATTACCAGAAACAGAGTTAATGTGGCAAAAATTGCCTGCATGTAAACTCTTTTACAAATCTTCCTATCAGTCACCCTCATTGAAATTTCAGAATTGAACCTGACCCCCGGAGTCAATACTACTGATATTTCTCATCTTTGAAAATACATTTGACAACTTGATATCTTGAGAGAAGGAATCTGAAAAAAAGCTCCATTTCCCTTGCGTATGTGAAATATTAAAGATTTTGAAGTGACCTCAATTACACAATGCTGGCACCTTTGCCTAATTTCCCTGGAACTTTATTATTTAATTTGTACCAAACACATTGTGGCATTATTTAGATTATCATGTCTTTCTTTTAACTAGCTTGTTGTTTTACCAGTGTTACTTCCCATTCTCATGATAAACTTACTTTACCTAATTAAAAGTTACTTTATTGCTAATTTGGTGTCCCTTTATCTGCAAGGCTCTTGCTCAAGCTGAAAGGGTTGGTTTATAAATACTATGTGAATCTACATTATAATCAAATGCTGTGCCTTTACTGTCTTGACAAAAAGGAAGTCCCTTTCTATAAATTTAGTTAGGATTCATAGCACTGGGGTTTGAAAGGAGTTGAAAAGCAGGGTAGGTACTGTAAGCAAATAGTTGCTAAAACCATATCAGGAAGGATTTGGAATGTTTCTGTGAATGGGAATAGTAGATAGGAAAATTAAAGCTGACCACTGCAAAAAAAAAAAAAAAAAAAAGGGGCAGAGACAAAGGGGGGAANTCCTGTTCATACATCCCAGGACACTTGTGTCCCCCAGCATGTTTGAGCAATAACTAAGGAACAGTGCCAAGCCTGATAGTTCATTTATTAGTTTATTCTACCTGCCAGCCAAGCACGAAAAGAAACAGAACCTGACACTTTGGGGTTAGCTGATTTATTTAAAATCTTCCCTACTTCTATCTTTGTTTTATTTTATTTTTAGTTCCCTCTTAGCATTATTTTTGAATAAGAAGTTCCAAGTATGCTTAATCATTGAAAAGTTCCTGACAGTTTCTATAAAAGCAGTAACATTTTCTTTTACTGTAGCTTATGTTGCAGAAAGAGTAGACTTAGAAGCAATAAATATTGAAGCTCAAGAAGAAGACTGAGGATTAATTTCTTTGAATGATTTCTACATATGCTATAGTGTTTTGGTACATAACACTAATCTCTCAATGTTTTATACAATACAGCTGGCAGTAAATCTTCTTACTTGCTGTAGCATATATTGCTAATTAAATAGCTCTTTCCTGCCCAAATTTCCTTTTAGGTGTTTGCCTATGTTTCCTAATTTTCTGCTTACACATTGAATCAGTGATTTATCCCATATTTCCCCTTTCTGATGCAAATAAAAGTAAGCAGAGCCAGGAAAAAAAATAGTTGAATATTGTCTGCTATGGAGAAACAATGGGGAAAGAAGAGCGTACCAGCAACAGAGACACCAAGCCTCAAACTCAGACCTGAGTTCTACTATGGCATATCATATAACTTTACATCAGGAAAGTCTCAGTGTCCTGTATACTACATATACTGTTTCTCTTTGCCTCGTAGGATAAGGATCTAATACCTAGTTATTGCAAATAAGAATACTCACATCTTTCATTTGGAAACTTACAATCCTAAGCTATTAAAATGGTAGAACACCTAGAAGTTAGTGTGGTAAATTTACTCTTCTTGCATAATCTTCAGTTCTGTGCATGTATTTTAGGATGTCAGTAAAATTGGCTGGATTTAAAACCTGGTCAGATATAAATTTAGGAAAACTTAGCCATGGCACATAATTTCACGGCAAAGTTATTAAAAAAAAACAGCGAACCACCACTCCACAAAAAAATTGAATAGTTAAAAATCTAAAATAATACACTGAAAGGGGTTTTAAAACTCTTTACAAAAGTATATGTACATTATCTTCAGTAAGACACATGACCATATATTTTTACACATATTTTCTTTTTAATAAAAAAGTCAATGTATTCTCAATATTTATACACTTGATTTGAAAATTTATGTCTTTTGGAAGCAGGAAAATGATCAAAATACTAGCTGTTGGTGTGTTTTCTTCATCAATGCTTTACAAAACAGTCCCTGTGGGTTTGTTTCATGATGCTTTCTTAAAGTTATTGAACAGAGAAATCCATTAATAAAAACAGTTACACTTTTAAAAAAAAAATCTTTACCTTTTCTGCTGAGAAATCACTTGGTAAGTTATGTCAGGTCATATCAACAGCGTTGGACTGCCCATATAATGCAATGTGACTGATGCAGGCTGACAAGACATGCAACCCAGTGATATGTTAATCGAGTGGGGAATGGAGTAGGGGCATGAAAGATGGAAATGAATTTGTCTCAGAAGACAAGATGTGAATGTGCATAGGCAGAATCACAACTAGCCTCGGTGGTTGTCTTCCTGTAATTTCAACTGGGATCTGAGAACGGACTGTCCTTTCATTTATAATGCTAGAACTTTCATTGTAGCCTGCAGTTGTACAGAGGAGGTACTGAAATAAGTCTCCCTGAATTGCCTCACTGTAGAGAGCCTCACACAAATCTCATCATGTCCTGCTTCAGAACTCATTTGAAAGTGCTTCAATAAGACTCTAGTCAGTGCTTAGACCTTGCAGAGATTCTCTGCAGAAACTTGAATATTGTACAATCATGGTTTTACATTTTTCAGTATCTCAGTTAAAAACACATTTTTTACCAACAAACATGCTTTAACATTAGAGCTTAGAAAAGCATAAATTAGCATATGAATAACTTTACTCAAGTTCAAAGAAAAGCTCTTAGCCTTCAAAGACATTTCATCATTTGCAGAAAGCTAGTTTCACACCATTGCTTATGGTCTAGTGAGTATCAGTGATTCAGAGACACAGAGTTCTGTTGAATATGAAGCCTACACATAAGAAGCAGCCATAATTCTATTTTCTTGTCAAATGAGCATTAAGCCTACTTAGTGCAATTTCAGTAATTCAAGATGAAGTGGAGACAAGGAGGCACACAGCTAATGTGGAGTGTTGGTTTGTCAGTACAACAATTCTCTTGTCAGTTATTCTGTGCACAACTCCTAAAGTTGCTAAGAATAACTCCACATGGTATTTAATATGCTGTCATAGTGTGTGAAACAGCAGTCATGCTACTTAGGCACCAAGTTAAAAAACAAAACTACATCTGAGTTTTATGTAAGCCAAAACAATCCAAGGAATACCTTCATCAGAGTTGCATCTACTCAGCTTATACGTCAGCCAAAGCTTTTAACAAAAATTTGCTTTTAGGGAATACATGTTCCTTTACTGAGGAATATTGGGGTACTTTATAAAACTTAGCAAAGGTCTTTAGCCTTCTGACTCCAGAGAGATAGGTTTTCTTTTATGTTGCCCACAGCACGGCAACATCTGAGCTTGTTGTAAAAATTACTGAAAACATTGTCACCTATACAGTAATATCTAAACTTTGATGTTGACATCCCATGCAATTCAGTACCTATTTAAAAACATTGGAAGGCAATCTAGAAACACCACAGCAGACGCCGCTTAAATTTCCCTTGGCATTAAAGTGTTAAAGATTCTCAGACAGCTCTGAAAATATTTGACAAGGTGATGGTTTGGATCCTAACATCTTCCCCTTTTTCCTAGCTAATTATAAGAATGTTTAGAAAACATTAGTCATAGTAGCTTGGAATTCACAGGAGTAGTAAAATTAATTACAACAAAAATGTACAAATAAAGAACTCTCACAGTCTTGACCTGAGATATTCTGCAGATTTGTAATGAACACTGTAGCTACCAAAAGAATTATAAACTGTTACATGAAAATCCATACTTGAAATCTACTCAATAAATGATTTATAATGCATAGTTTCAGTGGTGCTTTGCTGATTTTCATTATGAGTTTGAATTTCTAGGTGGTGGGGTTTTTTTTTTGTATTTGTTTTTGTTTTTGTTTTTTTAATTTGGACCTTACCAAGATAGTAACATGAAAAAGGAATTGCTGAACATCCAAATGCATTTGTCTCTCTCTTTTGTTGCAAATTTTGAGCAATTGAATCCAAATTTTATAAATTCTCCTTAAGCTATATTTTCCCATGGCATGCATAGTGATTGCTTCAACAGGAAAAATACATGCCCTTTCTACAAGGCAAGGGATCCTAGCTACTCCAACATTAGCAGGCATCATCAGGACACTGCCAGGTACAGCTGAATAAGCTTTGCCTCTGTTATGTCATCTATATTCAAGCCATTAAAAGTAGAATTGTAAGCTGTTATGTAGTTGTCATATCAGGACGAAGTCTTATTCTGATTTAATTAAATTTTTCTGGCAACAGATAAAGACAGGGAGTGGAAATAATTAAGCCTATATAGGTTATTCCTTTCATTACTCAAGGAGAAAAAAATCTCTAACGTTTTATTCTTCACTGGGTTTTTTCAGGAGACTATTTTCTCAGGTTATTGCCATTTATTAATGTGTTGATTCACTTTAGCAGGACTGATATCTCTAGTGGGTCATAATTCATTCCTGTTAAATCCCCAACATGCAGAAGCTGTTTCAGAGGATTCTTACCAAATAGTTACAGATGACCTATCGTCTGAAATCAGTGTGATGTGTTTAAAGTTGAAGACAGCTGCAATGTACAAATTTGGATTAAATGGCTTGGCCACTGCCCAGACAAATATGCCTCTGGAAGATTTTCCCCCAGAAGTGCTATGAATAGGCTGCTCAAGAGTACTCAAGGCCAGATCAAAGAACTCATGAGTCCAGTACCCTATTTTAAGCCAGATGTAGAAAGAAGGGAGACCAGAAGATTCTGATAAGCTTTCTTATGTGCACAGTGTTGAACACCTTCACATGGCATTCAGAGCAGTACAAGGACCAGCAAGATGCCTAAATCAGTCCCATACATATTAACTTCCTACTGCCAACTCACTGGGAAATGTTGAATCTTAAATCCTAGCTTTATTCAGCTATAGAAGAAACTAATTACCCCCTCTGGGGATTCACTTCATCCACCCACTGAAATGAGAAAGAAAATTCAGTCCCCAAACACTCATAAAGGTAGTGTCTTGACCATTCCCTTTTTATTTAAAAGTTTACTGTTAGACAACAGTAATGAAGTTGGAAAGCAGGTTTATTTTTTTCTCTCCGCACATTGGAATTTACAGTCATTTTCCTCACTTCCATGCCTAGTTACCTGAAAAAAAAAAAAGTCTATTTTTCGCTTGTTCATTGTTATATAGGAAATAAGTTGCTACACTGTAGCAAAGCTACAGGGAGAGACGGAGAGTTAATTGTAAAACAAAGCCAATTTCACTCACAAGCTTACTATCATACCTGCATACACAGAAGAGCTCCAGAATTTGTATTTCAGATGATGCCTGTCCTCCAGCCAAAAGACAGGCCTCCAGCAGATTAGACCATGAGTTCAGGTGATGGACTGCGTGACAGAGGACACCAGCTATTCACTCCTGGTTACAGGTCCTTTCAGATGTTAATAACACGATGAATTTGGATGTGGTTTACACCACTTGAAGTTCACAGAGATTTTAGTCTCCCATCCCACATGGGTGAGTCATTAAGAATGAGGCATCATCCTGTCTGCTGCACTGGGTGTCCAATGGACACGAACAGTCATGAGTACACAAAAATGCTACAGCTCTTCATCTGCCTTTGGTCTGTCATTTCCACACCCAGTCAGTCCTGGCTGTTCCCTTTCCCATTAATCTTGATGTTCCAGCTCCTATTTCCTACAGTTGCAGGGATGTACAGAAGAAAGGCAGGCAGGCCCAAGCATGAAAGGCAAGAGACACTTTTCATCTGTCCAGCAACTGTTTGGGAAAAAAAGGAAAAAAAAAAAAAAAACCAAATTAGTAACAAGTGACCACAGACTAGCAATTAGGGCAGTTCACTTTCCTTCATTTTTCTCTTAGAACTTCTGCAGTTTATATTCAGGACAGAATAGTGGACCGCTTATTCAACACTGTGCCCAAAATGGAAATGATTGACACTAATTTGTTGGTTTGGGAAAGCGGGAAACATCATGTGAATTGTTATTGCAAGATGCCTGTTCCAGCATCAAATGAGGAAGGTTCAGCATTATATAAATTGACAAAGGGCTGCATTAACCTGTATGCCAGCTACGCAGTTTGCACAGTCTGATTTCATTTCACTTTTGATATCAGGTCCCCTTCCAGATTAATACTATAATAGCTAGGAAGATATCTGACCTCCTGTGATGGGCCTCATTGCTATATCATCCCAGGTCATTGCTTCTATTTCGTCTTCTCCCTTGGGAACACAGATTATTAACATATTTCTACTAAATATATGAAAAGGAATATATTTTCACATCATAACCTTTGTGTAGATGAAAATGAGCAATTCCTCATTCCTTTGCCAAGCAAACTCTTATTCAGCTGAATGTTTGTTATTGTGCCAAGAAAGCACCTGGTTACTTCATAGTATTGAAAACTATGTGGCTTAGGTTATTCTGGTTAGCACAGAAGTGTGTGTCCACAGTTTCTTCCTCTCTGTCTACCAGGATAGTTTTTCAATCAAAAGTTTTAACACTATAATCAAGAACCTTAAGAGTAGATTTGTTAAAAAAACATAGCTTATGAGATGTTATAACACTGAAGACAAAAGGTGAGCTTAGAGTAGTAATGACATTTGGTAGTTATGCACAGTTTTTCATATTGAATGGTACCAAAACATTTTATAAATTAACACGTAGAAGTAGGCATTCTCAGCTAAAAGAGGGAGTGTAACTGAAGGAGCAGTCATACATTTTGGCGAAAGTATTTCTCTTCTGAGAAGTTCAAATGAATCCTTTAATTTACCTATCTTTTGAAGCAGGAACTGCAGAGCAATATTTGTAGATTTTTTCTGTTTAAAAAAAATTAATTCAATAAAGATTATTTTATGAATATATGTATTCCAAAATATTTACAAAGTACTCTTTTTCACTACAGTTTATCTGATGGAATATTTCACGTGAGCTGTACCAATACAATATCTTGCAAAAAATTAATCTTACTGTGTACCTCCATAACTAACTAATGTCGCTCCAATTTTGAGTAAATTATTTAAATCTCTTAAACCATCGAATTATGAATACAGAATGTTGTGGCTTAAGCCCAGGTGGAAATCAAACACCATACAGCCACAGCTTAACCTCTCTCCTGCCCCGTTCATCCTGGGGGAACAGGGAGGAGAATCAAAGTAGAATTTGTAAGTTGATATAACAACAGTTTAATAATCAAAAATAAAGTAAAAATACTGTAATAACAGTAAATTATAATAATAAGGGAAAAAACAATGATGCACAGTACAATTGTTCACCACCTGCTGATCGATGCCAGACCCTAAATTTGTTCCAAAAATGTACAATTGCTTTGTCTTCATTTGGAAGCAATTTTTAAGGTGTAATGGGTTGAAATAGAAATATCTATCTGAATTTCTCTCTTACATTTTCTGTTATAAATAAACTTTTATTTAGGTCATTATTGCCAATGTAACACGGATGCAATAAACAAGTCAGACTTTTCATTTACACTATTTTGCACATAGAGAACTGTTAAAAGCACCTGTAGAGTAATATTCTACATTTATGCATTCCTCCCACTTTTCCAAGAAGCTAGGAAGTCAGGGGTTAGATTATGTCTCTCCCTACATTTTCTCTTAATAATATACTTTGGGCCTATTTTCTCATTGTCACTGCCTCAGTTTGATCCAGAGTCAAAACTTTACCTTCAAGCCATCCTGCCCAGCAGCCTAAATGAAGGCTAAACTCTCAGTCTGGAATCTCCCCCTATTTGCCAGCAAAAGGGCAAAGAGATAATCTCAACTTGAACAAATGGCTGCACTGAAGTGTATTCACCTCCAAAGTGGTGAAACAAATGTACCTCAGGCACCGTGTGCAGACTGTTAAAACTATTCATTAGAATTCTTCTCAGCTATGCTAGTCCAGCATTTCAGCTACTAATCCAGGTTAACAGCTCTCCATTTTTTGAGAGACGCAATAAACAAGAAGATGGCATTTTAAAGGTATCATTGGAGGAAAGCATTAGGCAGTGCATGGCTTAAATTAAGTTTTGTCCTATACAAACTTGCCTTAATAAACTTTCAACTTGTCAAGATTGCAGTTGAAACACTTTTAAGATCCAGCACTTCAGTGCAACTAATCTTCTTGACATTTGAAATATTATGCGAGAAGCTTCAGGTGTAAAGTGCATTGTAGACAAAAGACTTTCTTGCCTCAAAAAGAAACTCATAAAATGGTTGAATTGTCAGGAAAGTGACAGCCAGTAAGGGACAAGAATGCAAATGGATTTAGAGCTGTTGTAGCTCCTGAAGGACACAGGCATTAAGTTAAGTGACAGTCTGGACACATTTCTGGACTTACATTCTCCTCTCCACTCTAATCCTTGATTGCACCCTACAGACCACAGGGCTAGCCTAAAGCACAAGGCTTGAGCCAAGTTTAAAACTAAGCCAAGGGAGGATGATACATGCTATTGACTTATATCCGAGCTAAATTGCAGAAGGCTTCAGTTCAGGAAAAGGTGATTGAGGTTTATTCCTTTGTACCATATTTGTGCTTCACTGAGGAAAAAACAGCATGTCAAGATACTAAATTCTCGTCTATACTGGCATAAAAAGTAAAAATCAGTGATGCACTGAATAGTCATAAATTCTAGGAAATAACATTTCCCTCTAAACCAATAAACTCCTTACCAACTATTCCCAAATACACAAAGATGGAAGTTGGTGCATTTTTTGTTTCTTGGTTTTGTTGGTTTTGGTTTTTTTCCATTAGCCATTTTGATTCCTGGGTACCAAAGATGAGAAAGAGCTACTTAAACTCCTTTGGAGTACAGCATAGGCCTCCATTGATTCAACCCTTTCTAATCTTTAGACCCCTCATAATATTTTGAAATTTTCCCCAGATTATTTCTAAGAACCTTTGCTATTCTCAAACTATGTTAATAGTGAATATAGCTGCCTTGCATCACATTTCCCATCAGCTAATTTTATTCATAGTAAACCACACTGGAAGATCCTCACAGTTCTTACACCCTAGGCTCCACTATCAGCCAGCAAATTGGAAGGTGGATCTCTTCAGGAGTCAATTTTTCCATTTTACCTGGTGCTAGCACTTGTTGCCACAGCTCCTATTGGGGGCAAGGGGCAGAAACTGCTATAAGCCCCTGGCTCTGAATTGGTGCTCATTGGGTACCATATATGCCTGCATACTACACCACTGGCTTTTTTGTGCAAATATAAATACCAGTTTAATACTCTGATGGGTTTATTTTCTTCTAGTTTTGATCCAGGCTGCCAGGTTTGTGTCTGGGGGGCTGACAGCTGGCAACTCAGTGGTGGCCACTAGAAGCTCCCCTAGCTGGTCATACTCAATATCACAAGTTTCAGGATCAACATTTTTAAAAGCCAGTAATAATTACAGGAGCACCTGTTTTCCAAAACAGGATGTGAAACACAACCCATGCTATGCTGTTACATCTTAAAAGCACAGAGCAGTTATAACCCTGCTATCCAAAACACAAGCCATAAGTTTTGTTATACCTCATCAAACCCTTTCCACACCTTGAATTCTAGTCTTGGCTGAATTAGTAGTGCTCCTGCTCTTGCCAGAGATGCTAAAAGCCATTCTGACCCCACCTCAACAAGCCTCTTCTGGTCATGAGATCATACTGACCATAAGGTCATGGAGTGACATTAACTTGTCAATCTGCCCAGACTACCAGCCCAGGGCCAAAGGCAGTGAAACACAGGTCTATCTGCACATTAGTGGGAAGTGCTGGTTCAGTAAATTAGCCCTCATCCAAGCCCCAGCTCACACTCAAAGTACCTCAGTGAGAGAACACCAGATGTAGTCCTTGACTGCACAATCTTTCCTGATTCTTCTTGAAACTTCATCCTGTTCCCAGTACTTCAGAGAAATGGGATACATTAGTCCAACATTTGACCCTCTAAATTCAAAGACAAAAGAGGGGAAAAAAACAATCTCCATTGACATATTCCAATTCTAAACATGTATTTTTTCAATGAAGGACCTAAAATAAAGGTTACTGCATGTGATACTGTTCCAGTGGACAGCAATCTTCCTCCTCACGACAGCATCACTTAAGTTGCAATAGCAGAGTGGTGTGACCAAGGGGTGCTGGAGAACTTCCAGCTTTTGAAGATCACACAAGTACCTGTTAGATCTGTTTACAGAAACCTGTTCATTTCCTCCTCAGAGGGAAGGCAGGAAGACTCTACCACAAATCATATTATTAAAGTCAAGCAGTGAAAAATACCTATTTTGACTCAGGCACATAACAGCAAATTCAAATAAAATTGAGCTTCATAGGTAGAGAACAACTGTATATTTTCCTTTATTTTGCAATAACATACTTCCTACCCTCTCAACTATCTTCAAAGATTTTTTGTTAAATCAAAAAAATAAATCTGGTACCTCAAAGGTAAGACCACATGTGAAATGGGATACTAAAAATGGGGAACAAACAATAACACAACCAAAACCCTAGACCAACCTCAAACTGAAGGCCCCAGAATGAGTTTAAATGGCACCTCAGAATCCTATGTAGGATGGCAGAGGTGGGGGAAAGCAGGTGGAGTTCCTCAGGGTTATAATGCAATCAGTGCACTCAGGACCCTGACACACCTGGAGGGCAGAATGCATCAGGTGAGGATTGCCTTGAGAAGGTTGGAAAAGGTTGGAAGTTGGAGTAATTTGGCATTTGTATATGGTTGTTAGGTAAGGGAAGATTGTTGTTTTGTCAGCAAAGATAAAAATTATTTAGAAAATTTACTGAAAATTAGGGCTCTTTTAACCCAAGTATTGTTTAAATCCTCTCTACCACTTTGACTACTTTTCTTTTCTTTGCTAAGGTTTTTAATTGTCCTGGACGCAATGAGATTGCTAGTGGTACAGTATGAATGCATACATGCTTATGGGTTGTGTATTTCTGTCAATACATATGTGGGCAACATACACTTCTGTAGTTTGTTGTCCCTTTAAAAGAATTGTAATATATGTAGGGGGTAGGAAAAAAATCATTTAAAGTGAAGTTCAGACTGCTGAGTTCATAATAAAGCATCAAAATTACCCACTCTTCTTAGCTGGTGAACAACTGTAAAGATATAAAAGTCAATATAAGGAGCAGGTGTTCAGGCACCACTCCTAAGCACTGCTAATATGTTTTCAAGTATGCTTTTTCCACTTCTAGACTGGTGATCATGCTGTGCTAGGTATGTCAGCTGTGCAGGCTCTGGTTAGTCCCACTGCTGTTAAGAGAAGAAATGCAATTTACCAAAGATGATGAGCTTCTGTCAGCCTGAATGGACCTGCCTGTCCATTGTGTTGTTGCCCAGCACTTTAGACAGTAAAGACCTGAAAAAAAAATAAATTGATAGCTCTTTGTCTGCTTGCTCAGGACAGATAGAATCCCACTTTGTACCCCTGATTAGGAAGAACAAAACTGTTATCTGGTGAGTTTCCTTGCTTTCTCTCTTTGTTTCTTCCTTATTTTACTGAGATAAGAGCAGCATATTTGGAAAATACTATATGTTCTTATACGATAATTTTCATTATCACCCTTTACTCCTGTGCAATTTTGGTAGGCTGAAGAAATACATTTCACAGGGGAAATTAGGAAAATATTGATATAACAGTCTTTTTCTGATACTGTTCCTTAATCTACTACTTACTCTATCTTCTATGATCCTTAGATACCTGTTTTCCATATCTGCTTTAGTTTCCAGCAACCATTGAGACTATTATACTGACATGCATGGTTATATGGTGAATTTGTACTATATTTGCAATCCAGTGTGCATTCTTCCAGTTTTGTGCGCTGTGTTATTGGCAAAAGCCTATAGTTGTGTGGATTTCTTAAAAATCTAAATTTCAGGCATTGCTTGCATATGGTTTATGGCTAATGTCATGTTGTAATGGTAGGTAGGAATTTAGGTCTTTTGATTGTTGGCTGCAAAATTACTTTGGAAAAGCACTGACACCTATTTTTTTCTGTAATTTCTTGGAAAACTCAGTGTTTCCAAGCCAAGTGATGGCACAGAATCCTATCAGTGTTCCCCTTTGGCCTCTGCCAATGTTGGCGGTTTAATAAGTTTTAATGTGTCAGGAAAGAATTTTTATCAATTTGCATTAGAAATGAACACAAGTGTGGGTACTGCAACATATCAAACAGTAGGATATGTTTTTATAATAATACCTTCTGGGCAGTTACTGTTATCTTATTTTGTTTAAATCTGATAAAACTTCCTGCATTGGGTGACAGGATGTTCTAAAATTGGTTTGAAGAAATGTTAGCGGGTTCCCGCAAATCCTCTGTTCTGTTCCCATATAGACTATTGACAGTGTTGTTTCTTTCAGTCAATGGCTTTAAGTGCTACACCATGATAGTCAATAAAGTTATTCAGTAAAAAGATGATAAAACTGGTATTAACCTCAGAGACCACAGAAGAATAGAGTTAATCAAACAGAGGTCAATGACACTGGTTACTTCTCCATGGTTTACCATGGGATCAAAGGTAATGAAACAAACAGTGACTCAAGCAAGATAGAAAGAACTTGTCTGTGTAATATACTGCAACAGCAGAAAGTTTATGCTGCTCTTTTAGAGGTTGCAGCTCCCACTTCCTCATTGAGCTACCCAAAGCACATCTAAAGTGTATGGAATTCTTAGCCCAATATCTAAGGTTTAGTTGATGTGGTTTGGTTATGAGTTCCCTGAAATTCAGTGGTGAATGTGATAAAGGTCATTTGGATTCTCTTTTAATCTTGCCTCTTTGCATATAAACCGTTTTTTTTCCCAGCCAAATTATCTGTAAGTTTTGCTGACAGTGGAGGTTATATTTGTGAATACTTCTTGATATGCTATTGGGCAAACAAACTATCTGATTTATCTTGTTTGACTTTGTGTTTTTTGTCGTTGTACTTGCATATCTTTCTTAGAAAATAGTGTTTACAACAGTTCTGTCTACATATAAAAGTTGGATTTGATTAATTTATGAAAAAACCTTAAAAATCTACACGGATTACCTTCTGCATGTACACAATATTTTCAATATACCTAGTTAGGAATATTTTCTTTAGGAAAAAGAAACTGTAGTTTCAAACAAAGGAAAACAAGATCTGTAAAGAGTAGGAATCTGGAGACAGAATAATAAGATCATCATACCTTTTCTTTCCTTGAGTATTTTTCCCTGTAAAATAAAAGGAGACCAATTTGACATAAAACAGAGTGCCAGCTTATTGCTTGGTCAGGACTCTGCTTTAGCTATAACTATTATCCCAGTAAGCTTTGCAGGATACTTGAAGCTGACATGAGGCACAGACAGGTATTTTCTGATATTCTGGCACTCAATGCTGAACTGCTCTTGGTGCAGAGCATTAGGTGAATAGGTTACACACCTCCTGGAAGACCTGTGCAGTGACAGGACATGTGCCTTTTTCTGGATATGCATTCTTCCTTGAGTCATGCTACCTTTAAGACACATGGTATGTTCCCTTCTTCAGGTATTTAGTGTAAATACACTTCACAGATGCCTATATTTGACGTGTTTGAGAGCTTTCTGATGTACAGTAATACCTTACCTCTGCCCATCTGTGCCAGCAGAGCTTCCTGCTCAAGAAGCATTTCTGCAGATATGGCAAGTTTTCTGTGAAGTTGGTGGGATCTGCTCCTATTTCTCACAGTCGTGGTCCAGGCTGCACCACTAATTTTACCTCTCAGTAAAAACCCCATTTCTTTCCCAAGCCCATAAGGATTTTTTATTTTATTATATGAAGTCTTGGGGATATTATGTCCAAAAATCCTCTCTGATTCCAGTGGTTCCTCAAAAGAATACTGAAGCCACCACTCCAAACTAATTCAGCTTTGCATGGTCTTGAAACTAGCAAATCATTCTGTTGCACACTAGTGCAGCTGAAGGAATTTCTTTCCTTCCAAATATTCTGAGTAAAGAGCATTAATTTACCATGTACCTTTGCATACTGATTATTGTTTATGATCTGTAATATTTCTTTTTGCCATTGGCTGTACTTTTTTTGTTTGTTTGTTTGGGGTTTTTTTTGTGGTTTCTTTGGGTTTTTTGGGCTCTAGAGCCTTCATTACCATCAATTGCTTTTCCATGCTTGAACAGTCAGTGTGTTTCACTTAAAGTGTTTCTGTCTCTTCCACTGTGTTTTCCTGCAGAAATCAATCATGCTGAAGAAGTATAGGCAGAACAATTTCCTTTGCAGACCTTATGCTCTACAGACATAAATCTCAGTTTTCCAGGAAAATGTTGGCCTTTCAGCTTCTTTAGAACAGGTGTCTCTTACCAATTGGGCTGTTTCTGCAGCACCATTACTGGTCTTAATTTCCAGATCTCCTGACTTCAAGGTTAACCATCAACTCCTGCTTCATTTCTATTGCCCTTTACTACTAAATTTCCAACTCCTAGAATCAACTTTTTTTATTTGGTTTGGTTTCTTTTGCGGTTTTGTTTGTTTGTCTTGGTTTTGTTTGTTTTTGTGGGGAAGGGTGGACATACTACACTCAGAGACATTAACAGATGGATTTTTATGCTGTAGTTGCAAAAGATGTCCTCGTTGCACAAGTTTGATGAACTTGACTCCACCAGAGCTCCAAGTTTGATTTAAGTTATAACTAAACAGTCACAATATCTCAATGTCATCCAAACAACCTTTAGAACTGGCCTTATCAGCAATTCCACTTGCGATGGATCTACAGTACATGTATTTTTTTTCCCATATTACATATAGTACATATATTTTTAGACAGTACTGTCTAAAACTAGTACTGCATGTGTTCCCAGAATATGGTGCAGCTGTAGTGACTGACGTGTTGTGCGCAGATAAAGCATAACTGACTTTACATCTTTCTGTTCACTGCTGTCATTTAATGAAATGGATGAAAATAGAAGGATTTATAGCAATCCCATACACTCTGTTGCCCTCAGCAGAGGTAATGTAGCCTGTTCAGACGAACAAGCAAAAGTCTTGTTTTGTCACCGAAGCCTAAACTTCTCATGTCATGACTGGTATTTTATTGCTACACCAATTACAGTGAAATAGCAGTTACTCCTTTGAAATTACTTACATGGATATTGGTTTGCAGAATTCAAATCAAGCTGCAGTGAATAAGAAATGTTATGAAGTAAAGAAGACTTCTTCACAAGAAGTTTGTTTTCCGCTAGTTTTCCAGATGCTAAAAAGCATCTTAAGAAAAGGCCGTCAGCTACTCCAGCTGTCACTGAAATACATCCTCTAAGTACCACTGAGTAGTAATAGTAGTAATAGATCCAGTAATCTAGAAAGTAAAAAAAAATCACCACCCAAAAAAACCCACCATACAACCAGACAACAAACATTTCTGCTCTCCTGTTGAATTTGGAAAAATTAAATGAGGTTAAATGCAAACTGCTGGTTTATATGTAAATATTGATGGTCTCTGTATCTTTCAAAGATGTTATGTAATGAATCAATAAAACTTCTACCTAAAGAGATATCTGTTACTTCAGAGCACTTGTACCTTCCTCTGTTTTAGTCTCTGGTTGTGGCATTCAGGGGTGTGCTGTCCACGGTACTGAAGTGCTTAAGTAACTGAATTCAGATTAGAACAGTCTGGATTTTGATGATGTATTAAATGTACAACAGTAGATTATTTGATTGCCTCTCTTAGCTCTAAACATTGTTAAAAATCATGTATGTCCCCTCTCTGTTAAACTTTTGCATGTAGAGAAGATTCCCAGCGTAGAGGGGCAATAGTTTTATGTTGGGCTACAGAATTTGCAAGCTTAATCAAAATTATTCTTTTTTTGTGGTATTTTTCTCCATGGAATTTATTTAAGGCCTGTTTCACACTCTAATTTTGATTCTTCTGGTGATTTGAATTACAGACAGTAACTTGACTGACAAAAACCTAGCATAGACTTGAGATTTTTTTTTCACTAGTAACCACAGTATCTGTGGTGTAATGCAGGAATGAAAAAGACAATTTTCTCTTGGTCAGATAATTCACTATGAATAAATTGAATTCCACCAAGTAAGTATATGAACCTCTGAAAGTGGAATGTTTCAAGTATTGCCTTAAGCTTGTTTGGGGTGCCTGTGTGGTTATAGAAGTAAGGATGCAGGTAAAGGAGGATGTACATGCAGATGTACTTGAGCAGCTAGTATATTTGAAAAACTTAGGTGGCTTGTTTGGGCACACATGAGGCTTTTGGGAAAAAGTCTGTTATGTCTTTATGCAGTTGCCAAATGCAAGAAAATTTTCCACTCTGTAATTTCTGAAGACCATTAAGTTCCTTACCAACTTCTTCAGAATATGTGCTTAAGTCTGCCAAAAGCAGTAACTGTATATGTTCACTTAATTATAATGAGATTTTTTATACCCGTACAATCAACTGTAATCAAAATCAGAGCTATATATTTTAAAAACCGTAGTCAACTAAATAAGAAGTTACAGTTTAGTTCAAATGGATAAATAGATGTTCAGATGCTGTTCTCTCTATCTTATCAGCTATGATGTTAAAACTTTGAAAAGCCATTTTCTTTAGAAGAATTTATAGACTGTGAACAGTGGGATCAAGTGCACCATCAGCAAGTCTGGAGGTGACACTAAGCTGTGTGAAGTGGTTGACATGCTGGACGGATGGTATATCACTCAGAGGGACCTGGACAAGCTTGAGAAGTGGATCCATGGCAAGCTCATGAACTTCAACAAGGCCAAGTGCAAGGTCCTGCACCTGAATAAGAGCAACTCAGTACAGGTTAGGAGATGAAAGGATTGAAAGAAGTCCTTCTGAGAAGAACTTGAAGGTACTGATGAATAAAAAACTGGATGTGAGCTCTATCCTGGACTGCATCAAAAGAAGTAGGACCAACAGAGGTCGAGGGAGGTGATTCTCCCCCTCTATTCCACTCATGTGAGATCCCACCTGTGTTTACCTCTTGAGTCTTCATTACAGAAACAAGACAGATGCATTGGAGCAGGTCCAGAGAACAGCCACAAAAAGATCAGAGGACTGGAGTACCTCTCCTATGAAGAAAGGCTGAAAGAGTTGGGGTTGTTCAGACTGCAGAGGAGAAAGCTCTGGGAAGACCTCATTAGGCCTTTCAATACTTAAAGGGGGCCTATAAGAAAGATGGGGGCAGACTTTTTTGTAGGGCCTATTGAGATAGAACAAGGGGTGATGGTTTTAAACTGAAAGAGGGTAGCTTTAGATTAGATATAAGGAAGAACTTTTCTACAGTGAGGGTGGTGAAACACTGGCACAGGTTGCCCAAAGAGGCAGTAGATGTCCCATCCCTGTACACATTCAAGATCAGGTTGGATGGTGCTCTGAACAACTTGATATAGTTGTCCCTGCTCATTGCGGAGGGGATTGCACCAGATGACCTTCCAACTCAATCTATTCAGTGACTCTGTGGATTCCACTTGAGTCCACTTGCACCTTTCAGATGAAGCTGTATGTGGCTGATGTTGTGACTTCAAATTCTGATACTTGATAGCAATTAAACAGGAAAAGGTTCTATAGGTTCAACTGGTCAAATACTTCTTAAAGCCAACTTGGATATTTCTGCTTCATTTCAGAAAGTAATTCAGACTATTTCCTTCCTGTCTTTGCACAGCTGATATTCAGTAATAGATATGGTTGCCTGTGAACCCTCCTTTTCTGTATTCAGATGGCAATATAAAGGTTACTAAAACACATTCTGAAACAGTGATGCCTCTTGGATACTACTTAAAATGTGATCATCATAAAATAGGTGCTTAGCATCTGGAATGTTCTTTTTCATTTTGGACATTTTGAGAAACATTAGCAGGGAAGAAATACAAGAAAGAGCACCTATAGATGATTGCAGATCAGGAGGAATCAAATTCTAGCATACAAAAATGTTTTTGACTTGCCTGAATGAAGCTGGGAAGAAATGTGTTTGAAAACTGTAGTAGGGCTATTTGTCCCTTCTAAACTTATCCAAAATACAACTTGCCTTCATTCTGGAACTTCAGGCAGGATTCTTAGAAACAGAGTTACAGCTCTGACAAACCCTGAAAGGAAAGATATTGCCAAACCTCTGACCTGTGAGACCCTATGGGGAAGCAAAATGCAGCTCTTGGAAAGTTGTTGAAAAGAGTCTCCAGAAAGTTCAGGTTGGCACACAGGAACAGGCCTTAGGGCAGGTAAAAGGTAAGGTTGCTTTGGAATTTAGCAGCAAGTGATGTAGTAGATTTCTGTGTCTGCACAAGACTCCTGGTCAGGAGGTGAGTGTTGCCATGTTAAGGCCTTATCTTAAGAACTGCCACCCCTCTGTGTTTTGGGGACAGGGGATAGTAAAGGTTACTGATACAACTCGCCAAATCAGAAGGATAACCTGTCCCACCATCATGTCTGTTCAGGTGGGAGTGGAGAGCTATGAAAATGCCTTTGGAAGGTCTGGATTTCACCCGGGGATAAAGACTTCTCTGAAGGAAAGACGGGCTCTCAGAGCAACTGGCATTTGTGTTGATGCCTGTGGCAGAGAATGTCATTACCATGTACTTGTTCTGATACTTCAGAATAAGTGTTATTTTTGTTTCTGGATGGCTGATGAGTCACCTGAAATCAGACTGTCACAGCAGCCATGAGAATAATCATGGATCACAAGAGGCTAAAGGAGGAAGTAAGAAGTAGGTACCTTGATCTGTCAGGATCCAGACTGCTTCTAAACAAGAATTTACACATTCTTGAAGATCTAAAGTCCAAACAAAAAGCAACTGCTTTGGTTCTACTGATGTTGAACTAAGGATAATGGTACAGAAGAATTACATGCAATGTATGGAAAAGATGTCTTAATGTTGATAGGGGAAAGTAAAATATCAGTAAAGCAATTGATGAATATTACATCAAATGATTCACTAAAATGACACCAGACAAAACCTTGAAGACATGTTGCAGTAATGGAAACATGAAATTTATGAAAGTTGTTCAAGAATTTCTCTACTCTTACTGAGCTCTTACTGAGATAAACTGCTGAGAAGTCTGTATACCTTTCTGCAAATCATCTAAAGTATCCTCTGCGTGACTAAAATAATGGGCTCAGTGCATCTCATCTGCAATATTTGAAATATATAAAGTGGAAATTCTGGGACTATCTCCCATCTGAAAAGCTTGATGTGCCATTACCAAAACGAGGAGAATTTGTCATGAATCTTCATTACTTGATCCAAATTTTTAAGCTATGATTACTAAACAGATGATTTCACTCAAAATAAATCATGTTTTGAAATGCATTGTCACCTTGATGTTTAGCCAAAAGTATTAACCTAGTGATTATTTTTTATTCTGTATTTGTAAGTCTTCAGAATTCTGAAATTAGGTTCATGTGAATATAGAGTTTCTATGACTATTCAAATAAATCAAAGGACCAATATATATCCTTGAATTGTGTGTGGTATTGCTGTGCCATCTGTACCAGAGCCAAACTTGAGATCGTATACTGAAGAGAAAAATTTATTACTTAATAATTAAGAAATGTCTGGATCATGCTTCAGGAAGGATTAAGTATAACAAATAATTAAAACAATTTTAACATATGTCAGTTGGTAGAATAATATAAAATTTCAAGGAAAAAAGGCTAGGCATACTTCACTGCCACCCACAAACAGAATGAAAGAGATAATCAGAATATATAATTAGTAGAAAGAAGTGAGAAACACTCTACCTTCATGAAATCTAAAATGAAGTCCTGATTAAGATTTATAATTAATGCTTTTCAAACAGTGATCTTTAAATCCTACTAATTTCATGCAAAAAATATTCTTCTTGGGTTTAACTCTTCAGTTTGTTCTTGATTCACTTCCTTCTTTCTATCTGGAAAATAACTGATAATTAAAGATACCATAAAAAATTTTTCAATCTCTTTTCTGTGTCAGTAATTTCTAGATTTTGCCACAGGAATTTGGGAAAGGAAGAATTGCAAAGGTAGTCTAACTAGTGTTTAGGATTTAATTCATAAACTTTTAAAAAAATTTCTGGTTTATACTTAAGGTTTTCCTTTAATTTCTTTGAAACTACAATTTGAGTGGCTATTGAAGAACTTTTTCACAATAAGGCTGGTGAAACACTGGCACAGATTGTCCAAAGAGGTGGAAGATATCCCATCTCTGGAAACATTCAAGGTCAGGTTGAAGGGACCTCTGAACAACATGATCTAACTGAAGATGTCCCTGCTCAGTGAGAGATTGGCCTTTGGTCAAGAGTTGGTGACCATTTCTGGAACCTTATTCCTTGCATTTACACTGTACTGTGCTGTGCTTATCTCCAGGAGCTAGATAAGGGACTTTTTTTCCCAGAAAAGGGCTGCCCTACCTCTGTGTGGCTTTGTTCTCCAGTCACATCTTGTTCTTTGTCACTGCGTGTTCTTACCAACAATCCTTAGTTGTCTCCACAACCATCCAGCTATCACTGTTTGAGACGTACACATTAACTTGCTTGTCTTCTAGGTTTCTACAAAGGCAGCCAGAACCTGATGTTTATAATATTATTTATGTACTGACTGGTGGCTCTGAAACTTGTGGTGTCTTGTCTATTGCATAGACAAACAACTTTTCACTTTGGAAATTTTGCATTTATTTATTTTCCTTTCTCTTACTTTATGGCCAAGAGGTTAGTAAGAATAAATGCAGCCAGTCACATGATAAAGTAATTGAAAGTCAGGTGTAATATGTTTCTTGTCTCCAAGATGTTTTCCTTATTTTACTGCTGGTGTCATGCCCATAACAATAAGCAGCTTTAAAAATTGACAGATTTATCATCTTGACATGCAATTTTCTGGGTAACTTTTCCAAAGCTGTGGTTAAGCTATGAGGCAATTTCTATTTGGGAAAATAAACTGATTATGATGTTGCACAAATTTTTTATACTACATTCATTTTTTTTTCTTGAGTTCTAACCTTGGTATGTGGTTCTGTGGATATTGGATTACTGTGGCTGATAATTATGCTCAGTGTTTAAGAACTGGAGAAAAAGTCATGGTACTATATTGATAGTGTTGAAAATAGTGTGATTTAGTCAATCTTTGGAGCAAAGTGTCGAAGCCTCAATGCATTGAATGCTTCCTCTAGGTAAAAATTATGATTTTAAAAGTTAGTGACATATTGCACATGGAAACAACTGCAGCATTATAAAACTAAGGGCAAACAGGAAAAGAAGGATAAAATGGGGAAGTGTCTAATCATAAGTATGAAAACACAGGTAATCAGGTTTAAAAATCAGTGGTGAAATTTCACATATAAATGATTTGCTTTATAGGTGATTAAAGTTGAGTAATTATTTTGAAATATCTTTAAAGGGAACCAGACATTTTACTTTGCAGAGATACTGTCATTTCAGGAGAGATTAAACTGGTTGTGTACAGCCAAAAGTACTAAATTCAACACAGAGCAAATGTGAAAAGTTTGCAATTATTCTCAGGTCAGTCTACTCCAAACTAAATTCAGTGAACTAAAGGACTATTGCATTGCAATCATCATGAAGTTCAACAAGGCCAAGTGCAAGGTCCTGCACCTGGTGAGTACAATCCCAAGCACCAATACAGATTGGACAGAGAAAGGACTGAGACCAGCCCTGAAGAGAAAGGAAGCTTGTCATGAGCCAGTAATGTGCACTTTCAGATCAGGGTATCCTTGGCTGCATCAACAGAAGCAAGTCAGTTATTCCAGTGTAAGAAAGACATGGACCTGATGGAGCAAGTCCAGAGGAGGGCTGGGAAGATTACCTGAGGGCTGGAGCACCTCTCCTATGAAGACAGGCAAAGAGAACTGGAATTTTTCAGCCTGGAGAAGGCTCCAGGGAGACTTTAGAGCAGACTTCCAGTAGCTAAAAGAGGCATATAAGAAATTTGGAGAGGAATTGTTTACAGGAGCATGCAGTGACAGGACAAAAGGGAATTGCTTTAAACTGAAAGATGTCAGGTTTAGATTAGATATTGGGACAAAACTCTTTACTGTGAGGGTAGTGAGACACTGGAATGGGTTGTCCAGCAAAACTGTGGCTGTCAATCTCCTAAAGCTGGAAAACTGCTTAGCTGAAACCCTGCTGAACATGAGCCAGCAGTGAGCCCAGGTGGCCAAGAAGGCCAATGGCATCCTGTCTTGTATGAGAAATAGTGTGGCCATGGGGACTAGAGCAGTGATTGTCCCCCTGTACTCGGCACTAGTGAGTCCCCACCACAAGGACTATGTTCAGTTTTGGGCCCCTCACTGCAATAAAGACATTGATGACCTAGAGCGTGTCCAGGGAAAGGAAATTAAGCTGATGAAGAGTCTGGAACTGAGCTAAGTCCCATGAGGAGATGCTTAGGGTACTAGGGTTGTTCAATCCAGAGAAAAGAAGGCTCAGGGGGAATCTTAGTGCTGGCTACAACAGCCTGAAAGGAGGTTGTGACGAGGTGGGGATCAACCTCTTCTCCCAGGCAACTAGAAATAGGACAGGGGAAACCAGCCTCAAGTTGTGCCAGGGGAGTCTCAGGTTGGATATTAGGAAAAATTGCTACACTGAAACAGTGGTTAAGTATTGGAACAGGCCGCCCAGGTAAATGGTGGAGTTGCCATCCCTGGAAGAGTTTGAAAAACAAGCGGATGTGGCACTTTAAAATGCAGTTTAGTGGGCATGACAGTATTAGGTCAAAGGTTGGACCTCATGATCTTGGAGGTCTTTTCCAATCTTAGTGATTCTATGATTCTGTGACATGTTCAAGGCCAGGCTGGATGGGGCTTTAAGCTGCCCAGTCTAGTGAAATGTGTCTCTGACCTTGGCAGGGGGGTTAGAACAAGATAATCTTGAAGGTCCCTTCCAAACCAAACCATTCCATAATTATAAAGGGGAAATTGGCTTTATGAAAAAAGCAGTAAAATAAGTTAATTAGCCATTGTGGATGTTAGCTGAAGTAGCTTCAGATTATACTGGCCACTTTTCAGTAACAATTGAAGAAATGTATTTTGTCCTGTGTCCCTCTTCTCCTGGGACTGGAGTGTGCGAAGTTCTGTGGCCTGAACCAAGCTCATGATGAAAGAAAAAGAGGAAAACTGGGTTAACAATAACATGAAGTCAAGGAAGACAGTTCAAACATGACAAGGATGTTGTAGCTCTGTGAACCCAGACAGCTGTGAGTGTGAACAAGGGCGGACTCTGAGTGCAGCCATCAATTTCTCCTTTGTTTCTGAAGGACAGAAGTTAAAGAAGGAGGATCCTGTCTATCACCAAAAGTTACGATGAATTTAAGAGAGTGTGTGACTTCTTTGCTAGCCATGAAAAGCCTGCAGCATTCTTATGCTAAATAGTCCTAGTTTTCACAGAGACAGTGGGCCAGAGTTAACACTACCTTTAAATCTCTCAGGATATGTCTCCAACTGCAGCTTGAAATACATTGTTCTGTGTATGAACAAAAGACTCAATTCTCCTGGGCTGCCAACTTCCCACTCTTCTCATGTACAGAAGTCAAATAGAAAACAAAGAAATCAAACAGCTGTAAGACCTGATGAAGTAGCTGAAATAGGAGACCCAGAGGACAGCAAGTATGATATAGCAAGAAAAATGTCATTCCCACATGAGTAGTGTATCATGTCAACTCTATTACTGCCAAGGTAGGAACAAGTGAGGAAATAAAAACACTTTGAAGAGAATAAAACAAACAAATAGCCTCTTCTGAAAAACAGTCTCCTTTTCCTTTTTGTTGCTGTTGGTGTAGAAGTTTTGATTTAAAAAAAAAAAATTTGGAATAAACTGATGTAAGGTCAGAAGTTTACCAACCTAGGTGACTTCCTGTGTCTGTACTGGTGGAATGTAGATATGGCTGTAAAATAAGACAGAGAAAACTCCGGCTATCCAGAAAAATACCTATTTGGCTTTGTGTATATTACTTGTGGTGATACAGGATAAAAACATCCTTTCACTAAGGAATGCATGTTTTGAGTTAGAGAGTATAGTGAATCGTGTTTGGTGTTAAACAACTTAGTTTACAAACACGAAACTAGTTCTCTAATTGAATCACAGTTCTTTTCTGAACTGTTCTTTCAGACTGCAAAGGGCAGGACTACCAGGTTGTCTTCTAGAATGTGGTAGAGGGGGGATCTTCACCTTTTGTTTTCTATTTCTAATTCATCTAAAAACTGGTAAGGTTGTAGCATACTCACTTGAATATGTAGACTGTCATTGATCTATTAACCTTCAGAGGCAAGGCAGAGACGATCTGATACTAATGTGTCTGTGAAAGGGTATAAAGCAGCTTAAATTTAGAATCCAAGGGTAATGTCCAGCAAACTGATGAAATAAACTGGCTATCCTTGAAAAGTATTCACTTACGTGTTTTTAAGCCCCCAATCCCATCAGCCTTATTCAAATCTGATAAAAATGTTGGAAGTGTTCAGTTCATTCAGTACAACAAAGACTAATCCTGCACTGATTTATAGTGGGAATAATTTTAAAAACCTGGCCTTTTAGTATTGCAGCATTCTACTCAAAAAGTGAATTCTCTCCTAAAGTGGATTCTCTTCTAAATTTTTCAAAAGCACTGCAAAGAGTAAAAAGATGAAATGGCTAACCTGAATGCCATTTAGATCTTTATCTTTTCATTTCTATCTTTCTCTAAACTGTGCTGAAATTTACTTGAATTTTAGATAGTTATATTTTGCCTACTGTTGCTTTTTGTCTTTATTCAACACCATTTATCCTTGCTGTTAATATCACCAGGTTCTTTATACCTGATAAGAGCAGAAAAAGTTCAACTCTATGAATATAAAAATAATAATTAAAGGTAATATTGTTAGGGTACCCATTTTAGGCGACTAAATTTACAAGTTGATTTTATTTTTTTTTTTCCTGTAAGGCCTAATTCAGATATTAGTTGTTTGCTTTAATTATACTGGCTTCATATAGATCAGATCAGACAAATCAGCTTTTGAAAAGGAAAGCTTTATTGCCCAGCACACAGTGTTCAAATACACTGTGGTACCAACATAAATGAGAAATATTTGAATTTAAAAAGGAGAACTGGAATGATTTAATACTGATGCAGGTATTCCTACACCTAACACCAAAATTTTTCAGTGATTGTACATATCTTGAATAACACTTTGGCCTTGTGTTAGTTTATTCGTGTATGCTTTTAGAATTATGCTATAACTACACCGGCATTTAGAAGACTACAGCAGCACTTACTTATTTAAGAGAAATTTTATAAAGTGGCAAAGGAACAGTAAATAGATAGCCTACATATTTCAAGGATTCTTTTCTATTATTCCTTTTTTTTTTTTTTTCTGAAGCCAAATGTGGTCAAGGGGCCTTATTCCTCAAGATTACTGCTGAAGGGAGACAAGCCCTTGCATTAAGTCCTGAAGAGAAAAATTATATTAAAAACCCTCTCAGAACTGCAGTCAGGGTTGCATGATGAGACTTTCTGTTTTGATATTTTTCTTCAAGTTCTGTGCTGATAAATATAACACATTGCAGAAAAGATTTTTTTTTTAATGACACTTAATTATTGGGTTGGAGACACCAGCAGCCATCAGTTTTAAGTTGCAGGAAACCCACCTTTTTATGTGTAAACTGACAAATCCTTTAAAATGTTTACCCTTTTTCTGAATATTATAAATTCTTTGTTCCATGTAGAAGTCACTGAAGAAATTTTAGTCAGATACTGATATAAAATGTCAAATTTTGATTGTATATTTTGGATGGGACTGTTATAAAAATGTGAATAACTCAAAAGACCTCTTGCATTTCAGTGGAAAACCCCTTCTCTCTGAAAAAAAAAAAAAAAAAAAGGAATTTTTGTTCTAAGCATTAAACATTCATGAATATTTATTCTTAAATTTGTATGATTAAAGTTATTTAATAATAGAATTCTAGAAACAAGAATGAAGCTTGAGTATGTATGGAGAGGTATTTGTAAAGTAAGTGGTCTCATGAGATAGAGATTGGTTTAATCTAATTCCTGATTTAGAATGTTTTCTAGATACATAGATTAGAGAAACATATGTAAGTCACAATGTCAAATTGTCTTTCTATAGAAAATTATCAGCCCAAATTTTGCATTGTTGGTTGCATGTGACTTCTGGGAACGAACCAAACTTAGTCTTTACTGGGACCTCATGGGTCTACCAGTGCTTACTCTTACTGTCCTGAGAGGTAAACCAACAACTGAAATAATAAAACAGTCTAGCCAGAGGCTGATAAATTTGTTATATAGAATTTTTTTGAATGATTTTGCTGACTTATAAAGACGTTCAGTTTACAGAACACTTAATAGAAGTGTATATATAATATTTTTCCTAACATATAAGCTTACCAGCAAGTATTCTCATGATTTATTTGTCATAAGAGCTGGCATTGTTCAAGAAAGTCATAGGGTTACATTCAATTTAGGTACACACTCAATGTTGACCTTGCAGGTAAGGTAGAATTATTGCAGATAAGTTGGATTTTGCTGTTGTAGTGAGGACTGTTCAAATGCTGCATTGAAAACTTTAAAGTTTAATACTCCTCAAAGTCAACCGTGTCCACAAATTTGTTCGGTTTTGTGACCATCTTTTCCATCTGCGCCCACCAATGCTCCCTTTTTTTCACCATGATAACCAAAAGTTCTTTCGCTTCATTGTCATTTAATTTTGTCAGCTGAGTGTACTGTAGGAAGGGAGATTCCTATGTGTATGTTTTTTTGTGAAGTGTGTGACCTTTGGAGAATTAAATGATCAATTTCTGGATCCAGCAGATATTAGAGGCTCTAAAACAAGTTAACTCATAGAGGAATGTCCTGACTATTCCTATATATCAAATATATACCTGTTGTGGCTCTTTCCTTGCAGCCTCAGTGTTTTTAAAAGTACACATTTGGTGGCATATTTTGGGAAAACATGGTTTCCCTCTGACTAACAGAGCTTCCAGAGAAGTAATGATTTGAGACCTGAGCTAAGTTGTCATATCTTTTCCTAAGTATTAGTACTGCGCTACATTCCGGAAAAGTATGACTTTCATAATTACTTCTGCACATTGTTCAGTTTATAAATACAGTTACAGTGTTACTTTTAGTTCACACATCCCTGTATGCTTCACTTTTCATCAGTGAGCACACAATGACTTCCCTTTGTATAAAGTTATTTTCAGACAGAAAGCATGGGGCTTCTGAAAATTATCACTCTCTAAGATAGAGAGGTCAGCTAGATCCTTGATAGATGAGAGGAAAAAACATGAAAGGGCATTTCAGGGTTGGGGTTTTTTTCCTCTTGAAAGAAAAGTGGCCTGAGCCAAAGTTTCATGTGATTACTAGTCACTGTTCCACTAAAAAGAGAGTTAAAACTGAATTAGTTAAATTAAAAGAGTTAAAACTGAATTAATTAAATTAAAACAGTTAAAACGCATGTACAGGAATTAATCTCTAGAGAGCCAAGAATGTGTTGTTCCATTGTCAGTGCTTCTGTAGTGGCATATGCACTTTTGGTCTCAATGTGCAATGCTTAGTCAGAGGTAATATTCAACCAACAATTTTCCTAGAAAGTCCTCAGCTGTTTACATGCACCAGGATTGAAAGACAGTAGTCTTCATCTCTCTCTAAGACAAGTTGGTGTTATTAATGAAAGGACTCCAGTTTCTCTGTTCTACTGCCAGATTTAGTGACCAGTATGAAACACTTTATTATGATTTTCATTATTAAATGCTGTTTTCCTATGGTCTATTGTACATGGCAAATAGAGAAGTTACTATTGAGTGTGTAAACATTTTTGTTAGTTAAACATTTTTTTGTTAGTTGCTAACAAAAAAACCCAAACAAAACCCCAAACAAACAACAAAACCCAATACAATCTTTATGTGGGAAAAGCTGTTGCATTGTTTGGTATATTCATAATACTGTTTTCTAATAGCAATTCAGATAGTGGTAAATGACAGTTATTAGGCTTTAGTGATTATGTAGGAGCAGCTGACATCTAATGGATCTAGATTAATTACTCTGATTATGGTGCTAACGTGTACAGATTAAAAATTTTTTTGAGATGTTTAGTATGATTAAAAAAAAATTAATATGATAATTCAAGTCTACGTGCTACACATATATCAAGGTTTTTTTTCTATTTAATCATAAAGTTCTACTTTGAAAAGCTGTAAACACATATCATGTTACTGCTAATATTCACTGACGATCAAGGACCATTTCAAGAGAAAAAATGAAACTGATGTCTAGTGTAGTGACAAAAATTATGAGGTTCTCATCACTTATAGATGCTGCCACTCATAGACATTATTTTATTCTGCAACAAGCTAGCAATTCCTAGAACAGCATGAAATGATATGACATCTAGTTTTAGAGTCCTTCTATTTGCCAGTGTTCTGGGTGACCTCTGCTTTCAAACAACTGAAATTTAAGTTAGGTGGGCACCGCACCAATTGTGGGAGGGTAAAAGCCACCCAGCATGAACTTATTTTTAACAGTTCTACTTTTTCCTAATGTAGTATCAATAAAGTTTTCCCAACTGAAAATATGGTTAATGCTTGCTTCTGTGAAGCTTACAATATTAATGTAGATAGTAACGTTAAAGTCACGGAGATGCTTTTCAAGGATGAGTCTAAACCATTCAACCATCCTTATTAAGTCTCAAGCACTATAAGGACACGTTTTAAAACCAAAAGCCACAGATGACAGAAGTTGTGCAACCCATCTGATTTCTCCTTGAAAGTCATCTAACCACTAGAAAGGAAATAAAACACTTTTAGAAGTAAAAGTTTATTACTGCTACACACTGCAGGAGCATATCTCCCAATACTTACGGTTCCACACTTGGCTGTTTCTCACTGTGGCATCACAAGGTTTATCTCTACACAGCACTATCTGGTTGCACACGTTGGTAAATCAAACTATAACCATATACCAATCAAACCATAACACATGCCACTAGAAGCCTGTGAGGAACATTTTCTCAAAGAACAGTATTTTAAAAATCTGTGATGTTTCCGTGAAGTTTGTATCTTTCAATGGCAGTATGAAAAATGGACTCCACATCTCAGCTAAAATGTCTCCAGTCATTTTTTTCTTTAGCTGATCTTGCAGCAATTAGCATGGCAGATGGAAGTACAATACTTTTGTGGTCCATGGAAAATATGTGTCACATGTCCTCAATCAGTGAAGGACTCATAAGGTGTACACTGAAGTACGCCTGTAGTGAAAGCACAAAATTTTCGAAGTCACTTTCTCATTTTTCATAATTTGTTTGATTTTTCTCTTTTCTCCAAAAAAGCTGTGCTGGCAATGAAATTTCTTATAAAACATCAGATATGTAATGTATTTAATGCATTTTTTCATTCCTCTCTTTGTAATAGAAAAATATTTTTCTCTACCTTTTTTTCAGATTATTAACCTCAATATATTCTATTGAGTTTTCCATTTGAAAACTGTATATAGTTTTCTTATCTCAGTACTCAATGGGGTCTATCTGACCACAGTAATTTCTGTCAATTTTAAAATTAAAATTTGACCATGTTCACATCAAGCACTACACACTAGAGTATTATGACAACTATAGTTTCCTCAGAACTTATACAACAGTAGGTCAGTTTTCAAGATTACTTTTAGGTGGTTATCTTTTCATTACAGAACTTGAATCATAGGCAGACACCCAAGTTATTGTTCCTTTCTTCTATCAGCTTTTTTGAAACAAACCACAGGATTGCTTATATTTAGAGACTAGCCTCAGGCTGAACACCATTTTGACAGTGTATTAGCACTGGGGTAAAAAATACTTTTATCAAGCCAAATAAGCCTAAATGGATTAAAATAAATGAAAACCCCAGAAATTAGGTGTTATATCCACACGATCAAGATATAATTCCCTTTTAATCCACATTTTGATGTCCTTTGCATGAAATAACTAACTACACTACACGTGCAGCCATGCTAGAAAAATGGCTACATGTCATTTTTCAAGAGAGATTCATCTAATCTAACTATTTTTAGTATCTCCATTTCTGTTTTTTCAATCCCTTAGAGTAGAAAAGAGCAGGCACATCTGGGGCATGGTTCATCTCATTTGAAAATAAACTTTTAAAATGTTATTAGAAATACACTCTAAATGTGATAAAATGGATTCTATTATGTTTTTTTTAAAAAAAAAAATAAAAAAAAATAAAAAGAAAGCCCCTTCACAGTGCCTGACTTGCAATCATGACATCCATATGCTGTGAGAAGGTGACATCTAAAGCATCTCAGGCAATGGATTTAGTTTTGTCCAAGGAAACCCATCTTACTGAGGGAAGTAGGACCTTCATTGAGGCTGAAGAGAAGAATGTCTGAAAGAAAGCTGGGAAGTAGTTTTAAAAGCTTCCTTTTAGGTGTGTGTTATAACATAATCTCTGATCACATGATTCTCCTGAAAAAGCTGGCAGACCAGGGCTTGGACAGGGGCACTCTGTGCTGGGTTAGGAACTGGCTGGAGGGCCGGGCCCAGGGGGGGGTGGGTGACG
>VXAY01007396.1:19983-35169 GCA_013399855.1 Oxyruncus cristatus | reverse complement strand
AAGAGAAGACTCAGGGGAGACCTCATCGCTCTCTACAACTATCTGAAAGGAGGTTGTAGCCAGGTGGGGATTGGTCTCTTCTCCCAGGCAACCAGCCGTCAGACAAGAGGGCATGGCCTTAAGCTGTGCCAGGGGAGGTTTAGGTTAGATATCAGAAAGAAATTCTTTACAGAGAGAGTAATCAGCATTGGAATGGGCTGCCCAGGGAAGTGGTGGATTCTCCGTCCCTGGAGGTTTTCAAGACGAGGCTGGACGTGGCACTTAATGCCATAGTCTAGTAACCACAGTGGGGTTGGATCAAGGGTTGGACTTGATGATCTCCGAAGGCCTTTCCAACCCGTCTGATTCTATGATTCTATGATTCTGAAGGAACCTGTAACACTCTTGGGAGGCAGACTATACTTATTGAATACATGACTATTAAATGTATTCATTTAATCATGCCATCTGAATCCTTCACTCATTCTAATTCTCATTACTAGTTACAGTCTAGGGGAACATTTTAATTACTACTTTTTTCCAGTCTAGAGGCATATGTAGAATAACAAACTTGTAACATTTCCAGCCACTCTAGATTAGTTTTCTCTTCATCTGTTTATACTGTTAGCATTACAGTAGTAACTCAAATATGTCCTATTCTTCAAAAGTAATAGACAACAAGAAAATCTAAAAGGCAGGGTAAAAAAAGCAACTAGTGAAATACATACTTACTAGAATTTGCACATATCAGAAAATATGGAAAACTAGATGAAGTGTGCAAAGTGAATTTAGAACAGGAATCTTGTCATACAACAGGAGAATAAATATGCTGCTCAACTATTTTTCCTTGGAAAGAACCAGTAAGTATCAACAAAATCAAACTTAAACAGGCAAAAACTTCACTCATTGTTTATTGCTAACTTTTTTTTTTTTTTTTAGAATAAATATCTGCATTGCTTTTCCTTTCATCCCTTTGAAGCCAGGCAAGCATGGTTTTTACCAAAGTTTTTCCTTCAAATGCTTCATTAATCTGACTAATAAGTGCTTACATTCTCAGTTAATTAAAGTTACCTTTCTTATAGATGAGGGTTCTCCTTTCATTTAAAGTGGTGTACAAAAGGTCTAAGCCCTCAGCTTTACTGTACTTCAGTGAATCTCTATTCTTTGCCCTCCCTTGAATGGTTTCTGTGGACTGTCAATTCCCTCAAAGAGAAAAAAGGTTTTCCAAATTAAGTCTTCACCAAAAGCCCCTGCCAACTCACTGCCTACTTGCAAATTTTGTACAACCATGAGAAAAATCTTGTTAGTTTCTGTAGGAAAGAGAATGAGAAATACTGCCCAGTGTCATACAACTTCTTTTTAATTTCATTATTTTCCTTCATTTGGTACCTGTGGACAGGGACTGTCAGGAATGGATGTGACTGGATATAAAATTCCATTTTCAGAGATGATATTTAAAACTATTCTTTATTACCATTTTCAGTCATCTATCTACAGGAAAGGAGCACAAAAACATTAAAAATTAAATCCTTGTAAATTGATTTAAAAGCTTTTAACATACCCTAGTTGCATAACTTTTCCATGTTGCTGGGATCTACTTAAGTAAAAAAGCAAAAGTGGAAGATTAATTGTGTGATTGAAAGAGAGTGTCTGAAAACACCATATTTACTTTCAAGTTTTATTTTTGTTACTGAAATATATCTGAGTACATCTATATTTGACCTTCACTAAGTGGTTTCTGACAAAGATAAGGGCATTTTAAGAGGTGTAACCTTCTCATTTTAAAATTTTGATCCAGATCTTACCTGCTGTAGAGCGACTGTGGCTTAAGATGGCTACCAGTTCTGTCATGTCTGGGCACTTTTACATTGCTTCTAGAAATGGAGAGCTCTTTTAGATTCTAAGCTTTTGAGGAAAAAAATCAATTGGAGTTATGTCTCATAGAAATACTACTTTCATGTTTTTAATGTGTAACTTCTGTATTTTAATTTAGCTGTATATTCACAAAAAAATATACCTAGACTGGCATAAGACATAATGGTTTTGCACTAGGAGAGTATAACAAATGTTACCTAGTCATTGTCCAACCTAAACCAGAGATTGCCAAAGGAGAAAGGTATAATTCTGGTAGCAGCAATGTATTGTCAGTGGGTCAGCCCTATCTTTTGCAGCAAGAGGCTGCTTTAGCAAGCTGTGTATCTCGAAAGCTCTTTGCAACAGGTCGGATCAGAGCATGTCTAATTAGCTAACAATTTGCTTCTCACAGGCTACGGTAAGTGAAATACTCCATGATTATATGATAATACCTTTGCATCTTTGCTCTCCACCTGCTCAGAACAGGATGTACATATAAATTATTTTATTTCATGAATATTCTTAGGGGAGAGAGAGAGATATTGCTCACTGAACTAATTTTATTTTATTCCTGTAACTAGGTTGCTATTATTTCTTATGGCAAATTTCAACCTCTTTTGGATGCACTGCATAATAAAAGGAGTTACTAAAAGTGTCAAACTCTTAATGTTATTTTGTTTCATCATAATTTCTCTTGGTTTTAGGACCTTCTGCAATAGAAACACAGAAAGGCAGTAACAATTCAAATTCCGAAGTCTTACTATTACTCCTTAGATATGTATAAAAGGTTCACGTAATATGTCCTAATATGTCTGCTGTAGGTAAAGGCTTTTCTATTATTCCCACATAATTTCTCTAGAGAAAAATACCCAGTTTGCTTCTTTTTCTATTTGTTCTGCCAAACAACCCTAGAAGCACAGACAATCCTTGATTCTGTACTGTAAGTGATGTTGCAACATCATTTAAAGCGATTTCTGCATTTCATTTAATTAAGGTCATGATGTTATAAACCTACAGTTATCCCTGAAGATCAGACAGTAAAAACTAGGGTTTGCTAGTTGGGCCTGGTGTAGCTGACATCTGGCTTGGTGCCATCAGTGTATCTAAGAACTCAAAGCAATGATCAAATCAACATAATGCTGACCCCTTGTATTCCTCATATACCACAGTAGGCCTTGTAGATACCCTTTCCATGAGTACATAGTTTTCCATAGTGCTTAGTGAGATTTGGACATTATTTAAAGTATATTGCCTGTGGTTTTAGTTGTATGTGAAGCAGAGCAACTATTTTTATTCAACATATGTTTTTGATAGAGGTTTTGGCTTAAAGCTTGTTTAATATTTAACAGTATTAAGCTGTTGAAATAGGTGCAGATTTAGACTACTTGGCATAATGAACTGCCCGGGACAGAATATAGTCGTATCAGTACATAGTAATTACAAGTGGTGTTTGATATCATATCAGGGTGATAGTTGCTAATGTCCTTCTATCTGTACCACAAGATAATTGGTTAATCACACTTTCAATGTCTGGACAGCTTGGTGATTGTTCCATATACAGCAAAGTCATTAAATATTTACATACAGTTAGTATTGTGATTGGATTCCCTGCTGCAAGTTAGAGAGAGAGGAGGAAGGAGGAAGCAGAGGAAGAAGGTGAAAAGGTTAGCAGTGAATATAGAATATAGGTGAGAGAATTAGCTTTTTTACTTGAATAGCTGAGCATGCATTTTCTGTTTAGTATCAGAACTTTAACAGAAAGCTTAAGTGTAGCTTCACAAATGTTGGAACAATGCCTGAACTGACCTCAATCTTTGGGACATCATCACATTTTAATATGAATCAAAAATGCTTAGACAGTTCTTCAGAATGGAATTTGTATAGGCAAAGTTTCCTTTGCCTTACGTGTTATAGCAAAACTATAAAACAACACTATGGTGGTTAGACTGAGGAGAGAGAGAATACATGATTTTCTCTTACTTAAAAGAAATAATCTCATTTTCTTGAGATTCTAAGTCTACCTCTACAGGACCACAGAAGTTCACAGCCCTTTAGGACACTCAAAAAGTATATTTTTTCCTCTTTTGACACCTGACAAGAGTTTTATAAAAGTTCACAAATTCTTTTGATAGAACTGGTGCAGTATTTTGTACCCATACTCTGCTTTGTCATCCATGAACCATTACATCAGTGGTAGGGACTAAGTAAAACTGATGTGTGGTTGAAAGCCACCATTTTGGCTGGTACCAGACACTGAATTATGAGCTTTTTCAAGAGAAAAATATTGATTTCAACAACCTTAAGTAAAAAGTTAGGACATTGTGCTGGAAGTTTAATATAATTGCATAATAATGTTTTGACTTGACAGACATGATAATACATAATTAGAGCTAAGCAATTTCATTTTATTTTATGTCTGGTATAGTATATTCATTTGAAAAGTGTGGTCGTAAAGCAACTAATAAATTTGCATTGAAATGATGACTAATTCCATCTAAATAAAACTCGTGAAGGACAAGATCCTGAAGTTTGAACTGGATGATTTCACAAGGTATTTTCAACCTCAGTAATCCTGTAATTCTGCAACTTGGACAATTTCTTTATTTAATAAATTGCTTAGATTGGACATCTGCAAAACTGATGGTTGCAGCACTAGGAAGGAAGGAGCAGGGTTTTATTTGTTGCAGTTTCTTACAGTTCTAATATCACATATTCACATGGTGTCTTTCTACAGTGAACCTTATGCCAGCTTCTGTGCATGCACACTGTGAATGCCTGGAGCAGCAGTGGCTGGAGGACACTGAATCTGCATTAGAGGTGTGATCTACATAATGTTATAGTATACAGCTTCTACTGGGGTTTTTCAAGAGAGAAATTTTTTGACACTTACCAGTGTTGCACTTCAGTTCATACTGCGAGACTTCAGCTATAATTACTGGAGAAATGTACACCGAAAAGAATGTGCTTGCACACCAAGTCACCAATGCATGTTCAAGTGTGGGACAAAGGTCATCATGCTCGTTTATCAAATACAGATTTGAATCTCTGTGTAGGTCCATGTCTTTGGTCACAAGTTACAGAGTTCTGAGTAAGGTCTGTACTACTTATCAACGTTTCTTTTGTAAAAAATTCTTAAATAATCACTCAAAAAAAGTAAAAGAATTAAAATGGCTGTAATCTGAAGCTACCATATGGATGTCATTTTATGGGGAAACTGCTGGGTCCAACTAAATTTTATTTCATACCAAGTGGATCAGTGTATATATATAATACTTTTTTTTCCACAATAAGTTTCCAGTCTTCTTCCTCTCTTACTCTCTTTTTCTCCATTCTTCTCACTTATTCAATATTCCTTTAAATTCATTTTTTTAATGAATATAAAATATGAGCATGCAAATATTCTGAGATGGATGAGAGAAAGGATCTGTCATGGTATCTCTCAATCTGGGTGTAATCCCTGCTAGATGATTCACTGTTTCCTTCTTAGCACCTTTTCTGAAAAAGAGCCCTGTAGAATCCAAGCCAAAGCATAGTTGCTATGCAAATAGGAATTGTAACAAGATTTATTTTGGCTTTTTTTACTTTCTTTAGTTAAGTTGTGAAATTGAAACTAAATGAACGACTGCTGGAACCAACCACATTGCAGTTATTTGTACAATGTACTCCAATAATGGAATACAGGACACATAGCAGAGTAGCTGTTCCCAGCTCCTCCACAGTTGGATGATTGTGAGAAAATTGTGTGCCTTACTGGCTAAAGTCTCCTTCTCACAGTCTGGATTGCCTTGCTATGCTTGAATCCTTGCTTCCAGCTGACCTGGCCCTAACCCAGAATTGCTGATATGGAATTACACTTATCAATATACTAGTTATTGTATATGATTTGGTTTAAAATGTTTAGTTACCATTAGCTATGTCCTTAAAATATATTGCTCAGCTCATAACCACAGGTATTGTAGAATTAATTCTGTCTCCATTTTGTGTGTCTCTGATAATGCAGTGAGTGCAGAAGCAATTTTTATCATTGGACCATCCACAGAATCATTAAAAACATCATTCAGGATATGACTTATGAAGGGAACAAGTGCATCAGACAGATTTTTAATTCCCCTGTTTTAGATCTTATTGTTTTGCAGTGAGACAATATGTTAATAAGGATAAGAGAATTTTTTTCATACATTTGAGATCCATCCCTATTTAGACATGATTATATCACCTTGATTTCTACTGATAGTACATTCTGATAACAGTGATCCTATTTGAATAGAATTAGAGAAGATGACAATAAATAGTCTGCCTGAATTCTAAACTTATGTCAGGAAGCATGTGAAAATTATTGCAGACATCAAGTTGCTAATTTACGGAAACTAGTTAACTTCACAGGTGTTCTTCCTGCTAAAGCTTTACAGAAGATGGGCTTAACCTTCTTCAGAGCTATGGGCTTCACTCAGAGGGAGTAATATAGATGCAGAGCAGCTCCATGTGTGTCAGGGGATATTTTACACTGTCTTGCACAAGATTGAAGTTATGGGCCAGAAGTATTCATGTTCCTGCTCATGTAGCCTCATGACCTCCTCGTCTGCCTTTCTATTGCACCAAAACGGAATCCTTTAAGTATTGCTGTGATCATTCAGTAAATCCAAATTGGTCTCAAAACAACTATCGAGAAAACAGGAAGAATGACATATAGTATGTGCAACTGCTAGTCAGGAAACAAAAATGTGCTATGTTTCCAGATCTCTGAAGAGTAGTAAATGTCACTTGAAACACAGATAGTATTTATAGTGACATAAAACCACAGCAAAGTGTCCTAAAATAACCCTTCATTTTAAAAATGGACACATACTCTATCCTTTTCAGCAAGGAAAGACACATCTTTGTTTTCCTCCACCTCCATACACCTCCATTGTATTTCTGTGAACAGCCTTGTTGCAGCTGTAATTCAAAACACCACAGCTTTTTCTTGAATCAAAAATGTTACAACAATCATCTGGTTAGAAATAGGAGGAGATGAAAGGCATACTGGTACCTCATGTGTCAAAATTGCCCTGATTCCACAGCACAAATTTTACATTGTGAAACAAGTTCACTGTCAATTTATAGAACAGATATGGACCCCAAATGTGTATAATTCATCTCTGCTATGTTAGACTCTCTGAATCTTCATTAGTGACTGGAAACCTCAGAAAAACAGGCCTTTTGATCAGTGAGAATTGATATAATCATTATTAATATGGAAACTTTCTATCAAGAGCTCTTCTAATAGATTTTTGTTAATTAATTCCTCACCAGCACTGGAAAAAGGAAGTTATTTTTCACAGAAACAGCAAATAAATGGAAATAAGAAAGCTTGCAGAAAGCTCATGAAAGTTGTCTAAGCTTTTGTTGAAAAGATTTGAAGGGAAAACATTGTACTATTCAGTCTGAATGAGTTCATTAATCCCCAGTGGTTATCTAATACAAATACGTAGGTACACATTGAAGCTCAAAAAATATCTCATTGCTATTTGGGACAAATATAGGGGTAGCTATTGTTAGAGAGAAATAGTTGTTCTTTAATCCCTTTATTCATGTTAGTTTTAGGGGTTAAGAATCTACTCATTTGAAGCTGTTAGGCTAAATCAGCTCACATTAGCTCCTCAGATATGTTATTTATTTTTTTTTTAAACAAATTAATTAGAAGACCTTGATATTCTACCTTATGCTAAACTGCACATGTTATAATTGTGAGGATAATTGGATGTATATCCCCACTCTACAGTAGGCATTTAATAGCAGATGGTGCCTTGATGTCTCATTTTTCAAAAATATGGTAGATTACCTTCACTAGTATGCTGCAGAGAATCATCATAAATAATTGCCACTAAAGGAGTTGGCAAATTAAAAACATATATTATGACATGCATTTCAATAGAATTCAAAACGGTTCCTACCTATTCAGAGAGAACTTGTAAAGTGCTGCAGAGTGCTTTGAAATACAAGATGTTGCATACTAATAATTTCTTTTATTATACAGTTGTCTGCCTATTAGTAGACTGAATTTTTTGGGTAACTTACCTGTGTGGTATTCATATCACACTCCATCTTTTTTTCTAGGGTTCGCAGTTGCAGAATTTTAAATCATTCTCTAAAGTTTATTCATCTAGTTTTGCCTTTTAATTGTAGGCTTTTATATTTAATTAAGATTTTGGTGGCATCTGCTCCAGAAGTGCTATATAAACATTATGATTCATACATTTATGAATTATAAATATTTTGTTCCAGCGAAAACCAACACAGAGAACTCCCAACACCTACACATAAGTAGGAGAGCCATAAAATGCCTGAAGTTGAAAGTGTTTGCAGTCTGTTTTTACATGTGAAACTTTCTCTGGTTTTGTGACAAAAAGTTTGAAAACCATGGACCAATTTCTAATTAATTCTTATTATATCGCTCCACTTGTTTTAATGCCAATATATTGACCATTTGAAGACATCAAAAATTGTTTCCCCCATGGAACACACAGAAATGTCATTTCCTCCTTCAAGTGGGCTAGGAATAAATTTTTTGCAAATTATAGTGGTTGAATTGATTCCCAGATACCTGAATATTGTTTATCTGTTGCAGTGTCTGAAATGAATGCTACACCGATATTTTCTAAGACTTGAAAGTACATATGTAGCTTCAGATCTTGAACTTATGCGGTGTCTTAAGATCAGAAAAGTAAATGTTTTAGACAAATGGTTTAATTTTGATCCACCAAAAAAAATGTTTGTACTCACCTTTTTGGTGTTTATGTAAGGTATATTTGAGTATTCTAATCACCACTCAACTCACTGGCAAACAATGATATCTTCAGGATTGCTTAGTTTTAAATTCATGCTATCATAGTAAACACAAGATATGTTCTAGTTTAATGGTGGACTTCAACATTTATTTGCAAAAGCTTGTAGTAGACCAAGGTTTGGAATACTGAATGAAGCACATGGCCACCTATCAAAAAGGATTCTATCTGTCAAGCCCCCAGCTCTCTCTGGCAAAAATAAAGACGTGCCTAAAGAAAAATGTGAGAACGAGGCAAGCATGGAAGCTGGATATATAATTTGCATATTCAGTAAACATCTGCATTTATTCAAATTAATTGTCCTTTGTTCCCCTGAATCCATGCTTAGCTCCCTCAACATGCTTTGCCATAGAGTTCTAAAATTTAGCCTTCAGTTGCATGATAAGTTGTTGTGTCTCTCGGAATTGTCTCCCACTAGCCTCAACTGATACCTTCTAGCTCTTGCACTGCAAGAGATAATTCTAATTTCATTCTAATCTATTCTTCCCATAGCCTTTGTGCTATACAGATCCCTAGTTTATCTCATCCTTCGTCTCCTCTTTTCCAAACTGCACGATACTAGCTAGTTAAGCCATTCATTCTGTGGAAGTCATGCCACTTTCATAATAATCAGTATGACTAAATTACCTTTTTTAGTTTATAAACCAAGTAAATAATTATTTTTATGATTATAGAATAAATTCTTATTTTTTTATTCTTAGAAGAAAGGGATGAAATTGAAGAGAAACAGAACTAAAACACGATCAAGAAATAATTCCTGGGAAAGGTATCAAGACATAGAATTAAAACATCCATGTTAACTCTTAATCTAACTTTTTATTTCACAGTTAATGATTCAATGTAATTAGTATATGTATATTCATTATTTGTGAAATATCCACTGACTAGCCAAATACTTAGAACCATAGAATACCTTAGGTTGGAAGGAACATCAGAGGGTCTCTAGTCAAACATAGAGCTCACAGCAAGATCAGTTCTGAGATCAGACCAAATTGCTCGAGTCTTTGTTCAGTCTGGTCTTCAAAACCCCCAGGGCTGTACAACATCCCTGGGCAACCTGTTCAAGTGTTTGACTGTCCTATTGGAAAAAAGTTTTTTTTCCAGTCTGAACCCAAACTGGATCTCTTTTGGATAGACAAAATTAATATTTTTTTTTTTTTTTTCCTGAGCATACGGGACAAGAACCTGCCCAGGATCAGAGATTGTACACTGACAACTGGAGTGTCCTATATATGAACTCACACGTCATTTTGAGATAGGAACCACAAGCAACCACATGAGCCAAACTGGAGCTGGCTTACATACAATGCATTTTTTTAGTACACTGCAGGATATGGAGTACACAAGCATGTCCTTATTAACTTCCCAAAATATAGGTTAATAAAAAATAGGATGTAATGTACGAACTACTTAAACTACATGAAATGAGTCTCCATCTGCCCGAACATTCTGCAGAACTGTTAATGCAAAATCCTTCTGAGGAGTATAAAAGGAAGTGGTTGACACTCAGACAAAAAAACTAATTGTCTCATGGGTGAAGTTTCATGATATTGTACACCTCTGCAAAATTTTACTTATGCATGTTAAAAGGAGACATTAACTTGGACAAGTGTTAGGAGAGGCAACTAAGCTGACTGAGGAGGTAAAAGTTATTTCACAAGAGACAACTAGTAGATCTTGGCTTGTTTAGTCTAGAAAAAGGAAAATTGAGCAGGAATTTATTGCTCTCTACCATTTCATCAGGAGAATAAACACAGAGAAGATGAGAGCTACTGAATTTAAAGAGATTTAATGTCAACATAAAAGTAAATTTAGGATGTATAAAAATTTAGGATGTAAAATAAGTTTTTAGTCATCATAAGCATAGATTTCTTGAACAGATTTCCATCAGAAATAGTAGAGGTAAACACCACGTAATTTTTAAAAAGAATTTACAATAGTTTATGAAAGAGTTGTTTGTGACTGCAGATGACTGGATCTGGTGAAAGATTTCCTGTCGATATTCTAAGTTCAGCAACTGACCTTGTCTCTTTAGGACTTGTTCTCAGAAATGTTAAACCAGTTCAAATTTATTTAATGTTGTCCTTCTGAGAGCAATTCCTTCATCTGTAAAACGGATGTGCCACTTAAGTAGAATGAACATTTATAACCCTTAAGATAATTAAAAAAAAAAAAAGTCAGTGAAAATTAAGAACACATCCTGAACTTTTTTAAAAACAACATAGAAATGTCAGATTTCCAAGGTTAATTAGGCTGTAATAGAAATAGGCAGCTAAATTGATGAGAATGTTTGAAAATCTTATAATGTAAAAGTAAGCCTGACCCATGGTGTAATCTTCCTACTGGGGCTCTACTGTGCATGAAGAAACTCTACCAGCACAGTACACAGTTTAGGAGCATACAGCAATTATTTACCAATTAATTTTCATATGGAATAGCTACTAATACCCACTAATAGCTACTTGAATGCTCATAATGCAGACACGTCATAAGTCTCTACTAGTAAGACAATCGTTATACAGGAGGTGAAGGTGTGTTCACTGTTGCTTAAAATGTTGCTGCACCACTTCATCTAGATGCTTTTTCCTAGATTTTTATATAATTCTGTATTGATGTTTTTCTGTCAAGTCATTAAGTTAGTAATTGTTGACATCTCTGCTTTTGCCTTTCTTATCTTGCATAGAATTAAATTTTATTCCCTCTAAGGGGAATGAAATTTTTAATGAACCAAAGTCATTGTGTTTTGAAAAGGCAGGCTTTGCATCACACACAGCTGAATTCCTAGGCTAAGTTATAGAAGTATCATCTCTGAATGATCAAAACTTTGAGGTCTGTATATCCAGCATTAAGTACAAGGAACTACCCTCCTCCAGCAACTATTAATCAGGTCTGAGAATACTCAGAGTAAAAATTAATTCTCTTACTCTGTCTCCGTACTCTGTAATTGTAATTCATGCACTAAAGAAATTGAAGGTTTTTGTTTACTTTGTAGTTTGGTTTTATAGGTAGATTCCATTACATGCATATATTAGGAGTAGAAACATTCTAATAAGAATTACATTGCAAATATAAAAATATTGCATATATATTATTGAATAACAAGCTAGCTGGGAAGGGAAGAAGTTGGATTTGCATCATAAAAAGAACGAAAAATGACTGAAGTTTAGAGTTTATACCAATCTGAGGTGGGCCATCTAGACAGAAACATTTTTCTAAAATGGACCATTTCATTATTTTGAAGACATTTTTCAGTATGACAATAGCAATCACTGTTTGCAGAACAATCACATGCTGATTGTTCCTTCAAAACTGGGGATATTTGGAAACAAATGTAAGTGCTAGAAGTTTTGACAGCAGACTATTTGGCCTTGGGTTTATATTTTCTAGAAAGAGACAGCTTGGCTTTAAGCAGAAGTTATTTAAGCTTTTGTTCTGCCTGGGTTTTGATAAAGTTACCATTTGAACTAACAGCCCTCTCTTATCTTAATAAATGACCTGTTAAAATGAAACAGGGAGTTATTCCAACTGGGAGTGTAAAGCTTCTTAGATGAGGCTAGACTTTTGAACCATGAATTTTCAAAAACAATGTACTGCATTTTGGGTTGACATCATTGTGTTTACTGTGAGTTAAAACTAGAACAATAAGGGTTAGGCAGAATTCTGAGCTTTTAAATATAAAATATTAGTAAAGTACCAAGTGATCCACAAACTCACATAATAAGCATTGCTTGCCTACTCTTGCTTGCTGGTATGAAGTGTTGTAGTAATGTGTATTACTACACATTTACTTGGCAGATGGGTTGGACTAGATGATCTCCAGAGTCCCTTCCAACCCTAACAATTCTGTGATTCTCTATTCTAAATGCTACACGTTCCTATGCTATTAGTAAATCCCTAAAAATTATAGAAGGACTGTCATTCTAAATGATAAATTCTTATTATCTATTACATAAACTATTCTCAAATGTTCAAAGTAGACAAGTCATTGTTCAAATTATTTTACCTTTTACAATTGACTTACAATAATCCCTAAAACAGACAAACGCATGTTATTTTGTGGACTCTTCTACCAGAAACTGTCATCAGTAATATTTTCCCTTCTTAGTGTTCTTGCTGGATATCTGTTAGATTTATACTGAACCCATTCATATTTTTCCAGTTGATATCAGGAGGTTTAATGGATCAAAGAGCTTTGCAAGAGTTTTGTCCGGTCATGACATTAACAGTTCCTTCCTTCATTTTGTATCATGGTATTTTATTTGCCTGTTTGAATTTTCTAATTCTTTCCAAGGGCAAGGTAACTAGAACTATCTGATTAGTGACAAATTGACATCAACAAACACATTTAAATTGAAACTATTACTCTGATCTATGCAAGTATGTATCCTTAGATATTTTCAAATGCCAATTCAATATATGTAAAATATCTTACTGACTTCTTTTTTCCTATGTATTACATATTTTTCTAGCTCATTCCTTATTCTGAAAAAAGAGTAAATAAGTGTTTGACAGGAATAAAACATGCCAGATTAATTAAAGTTTTGATTTCTTCCTAAAAAAAAAGGAAAAAAACCCCTAAACAAACAACAACAAAAAACCCACACCCACAATAAAATGACAGCAAAACAAACAAACAAACAAAACAGTTGAGATTTTCAAAGTAATTATTTTAATTCTTTGCTCTAGCTCTTATAGAAATTGGAACACAAAGCAGAATCCACCAAACATGCTTTTGTGATGTGAACAATAGGATTTAATATTTTTCTTGTATCTTTAATTCTGTAAAATGTTGCCATCATGAGGAGTCATAAGGACTCCTCATTTTGATCAGATAAAACTTTTATGGTCATTCTACAATTCTACTTACTGAAGGTGCTTATTTTTCCAAAATTTGCAACAATGTCTACTGACACTAAGTAGTAAACTAGCATATGCTGTTTGACACTGACATTCTTTTTTGTCTTCAGGATGGTGTCATTTTCTAAACAGGTGTATTAATGATTGGGAAATATCAAAAGATGACTAATGAGAAATCACATGTTTGAGAAAGGATGCCATATTTCCAAGCATGATTGAAAGCCTCCCGATTTTGACCCTGATATCTTATTTCCCTGTCACTCTTAAAGTTTCAAGTTAGTCACACACTGCTTGACACAATCACATCCATCAAATAGACTGTTTAAAGTTATTATACAGCAGTTTACATTGTCCAAACTTGTCCTAAACTTCACAGGTATTTTCCAGCTTCTCACTATAATGAAACAAATAGTAGTAAGGCTAACTAGGACTATAGCCACAGAAAGAAATCTTACGTATTCACTGGGAAAGCTTAAAGGATTATTACTAACTGTTAAAGTTCTATTCAAGCAGAACTTGAATATTTAAAATTACAGAGAGGTTGTACTGTCTGTTCTCACCATTTTTGCTGAAGAAATGAGGCAAAAATCACCATTATCTGTATGGTAACTTATTCTGCACTACTGATCTTTCCATTTATTTTCCATTTGTATAGACGTGAGATACATTTAGGGACTTAGATTCACTGAAAGCCATTTATCAAACCTGTGGCTGATAGGAAAATGGAGTCCAACAGCACTCTATCTGCCAGGCAAAATGAATAGACATAATGACCTCTCTTGTTTCAGAAGGAAAGTATTAAATGAATAAATAAAAAATATTTTTTTTTTAATTCCCAATGGATTTGAGCCCTTTCTTGTTTGTTTTCTAACTACCTATTAATTTTCGTAAAGTAAAATGGTTATAAATAATGTAATTAAAATAATGGTATGTTAATCTTCCATCCCTAAGCTTCCATTTAATTGCTTGAAGGGTGATGTATTTGGATCTGATACTTATTTACTAGGGATGATTGCTTAGCCACTTACTGTATTAATATTGACAGATGTCCCAGAGAGATAAGAAGTGAAAGCATATCGGTAGTTTGCAGTCATTTAATGTTAGCATATAATGCTACTTAATACATGTTGACTTTCACATTTAGCTTCTGTGGTGAACAGAGGAACAGCATGAGAGATTTTTCCAGCATTTTTTTCTGTCAAATAAATGACAAATGACAAATTTAATGTTTCCAAAAATGTTTCCAAAATGACAAATTTAATGTTCCACCAAGAGGGGGAATATAACATTGTTTTTTCAGGTGCATTTATAGATGTCTACAGGTGGTTTTAAAAAAGCTTTTGAACAGTAACTGTGACAGAAATTCTTCTCTCAAAGGCTGTATAAACTTCAGAGTATTAGGGGGACCAAAGTTTTTCCAGTATATTTTCACTTCTAAAAATTCATAGAGAAAAGAAAGAAACAAAGACTGATAAAGCCATAAATTCTACCACTACAGGGAGTGTTGTACTCTTACACAACATATTCTAAAGCATTTCCTGGTCTAGATTTGAAAATATTGAGTGATTAATCTCTCAACTTCCCTTTATTGGTTCCCTCGCTCTAAATGTGTGAAGAATTTTCAATGCTTCATTTTTATTGCCAAGGAAGTGCAAATACTAGTAGTAATAAC
>VXAY01007396.1:2998-17933 GCA_013399855.1 Oxyruncus cristatus | reverse complement strand
AAAAAAAAAACAAAAAAAACACCCAACCAGATTAAAAAAAAAAGTCATGCTTGTGCTTGTGCACTATTGCATTAAAAGAACTGAAACATAGATATTGTCTTACAGAGCACGAAATGTTGAGGAAAATACTTTTATTATGTTAAAAACAGAAAAAAAGGAGGAATGACATAGCCTAGTTGCTTCGTAATGCATTGATGGAGAACTGCTCTTTGCCGTTTTGTTCACAGACCTTCCATTAGCAGCTTTACCTTCTTGCGGAACAAAAAGAATCTGAGTATGTGCTGGATCATATAGATTTTAGGACATACGGCATGTACTCCCAAGGAAGTTCTATTTTATGGCATGAAAACTTTCTGCTCCTAAGTGCAGTAACACTGCCAATAGGCTTGTGTCTTGACTGTTAATCCAAACCACTACAAAATCAATTTTGGTACCATGTAATGGCAATTAGATCTCATTTTCATATTGCCTTTAACAAAATATTAAGGATTTTCTCTGTCTACAGTATCGTGTTTTAATAGACAATAATTCTTCTGCGTTCATTAACTGGAAACATTAATACAAAGATTTAAACAATTTATCTGACAAAGTAGAACTCTTTAAGATGCAACTAAGCATATTTCTAAAATGATTTTTCAAAAATAATAACAAGACAAAAAAGCAACGACCATCTCCTTTAAATTATTTTAGACTTTTTCTACAATTTCAGATACCCTTAAAATGATTCATAAAAACCAATTAAAAGCTAGCCTGTTGGCTCAGCAGGAAGGATTCATATATCCCTTTTGCAAAATCCTCGCTGAGGTATGATGAAATGGGGTGAAGGTAAAGGAATAGTAAGTTTCTAGACTTAAAAGTGACAAAGTGTCTAGTTACTTCTCAGAGGAACTGAAGGGGAAAAATCAATTATAATGTCTTTGCGTCTAAAAATGTGGTTCGTACCTCTGCATGGTGCATTATCATCAGAGCTGAGCAGATGAGAGAGCAAAGAGAGAATGGGAGACAACTGAGGAAGTGATCACCAGAGGATGCATTAGAAATTCAGCAAGCTGAAAGCAATTTCAGTTAGAAGGGAAGAAAGAAAAATGTTTTGATGTTAATTCATTCTTGCTTTGCCATTTGACTTGCAGGCAGGGCTCTCGGCTTCATAGATTACTGAAAGCAGGTAGAAAATTTTATGCCTGATTCTGATTTCTCTTAATGCTGAAGCAAATCAGAAAATAATCCAATATAATCGGCCCAGAAGTATTTATATAAGATTAGTGTAAAAATCAGACCCCTTATATTTCTGTGACATAAATCGGTTGGATTTATGGCTATCTCTTTCAGACACCCATCAATTCTTTGGACAGAATTAATAAATGTAATTCAGAGCAGTTTCTGAAGTAACTGCCAGTGGTTTTATTGTCAGTTACTTCCTCTTCTAAGAGGGGAATCAGGATATACCTTCCCTTCCTGAGGGAGATATATACATCTTAGGAAAACTCAAAAGTAGTTTATAAAATGTGTTTTGTTTGAGTTCTGGATGAAAGGGTCTTGGTTTTCCAAGCAGGTCAGTCTGCCCAATTAGAGTACAAAGTAAAAGGCCTGGCCCAATAATCATACCCACTCTTTGTTTAAGATAACCACAAGCACTGACTGTAAAGTAATGATAGTGCTTCTGCTCCCCCCATACTGCAGTCAATTACACTTTAGGACATCTAATACTGTTTAACTCACTATGAAGAAAAAGTGGGTAATTCATACAGAAAATTTGAGGGATGCCATTCTGTGATGGCCAGGCACGGTAAAGCAGTTATTTTAGATATTGACACCTTTCCAGTTTAAAACATACTTCATTTTAAGCCCACTGCTAAGTTAGAAGAGCTGCATATCATATCTGGCTACCAGGTCTTATTCATGTGATTTTTCTTTAAGAACATCACCCTTTTCCTCTGCAACATAGTTTGTCTCCCTTTTCACGCTTCATTCACCTGTAATCTGCAAAAAAAAAAAAAAAGCTTATTACCAATATAACACAGTGAAACCTATTTCCTCAGTAAGAAAGACAGCTAAACCAGGGCCATTAGAAGGCGGAGCACAAGGCAGCAAAACACAGCTCTGAAGAACCAGCAGCTGCCTTGAAACACTGTGCTTGTGGTGAAATTGCCTCAAATGGCTACTTTTTTGGCACTGACTTAATTGGCACTTCACTGAACTGGAGCAGGATTCATTCTTTCATACTTTTCTGTTCAGACACAAGGAAAAGACTAACTAGCTGCTATGATGTATACTGAACATTTAGTCAGTTAACAGGATCTATCAATTTGTTCAGTTCATCTAATTCAGGCAAAATCAGACCAAAAACTTCAGTTCTCTTTAGTGCATTGACTGATCTGCAGACATCTGTCAGTAGAAAAGTGCTGAATCAGTGCATTTGACTAATATTTTGGACTTCATTACTGGAACCAGAACTCAAGAGGTAGAAAGGTGCCCCTCCATAATGACCCTTTCTGTGAGATGTATCTTCCAGTGTGTTTACAAGAATTTCAATTCTACAACCTTTTTTCCCCAATGTTTTTGATTTTTATGTAATAGAAATATTTCAGCTGTCATATGTTTATATTGTATAACATTGTTCAGAGACAAGATTTCGACACACCTGTAAAAATGGTTAATCAATCTTGTTGGAATGAAATGATTATGTAAAAAATGCAAGCTTAAACTAAAAGTATGGCACAAGAGAGACTTTTCTTAATTATTTCACTTTAAAACTAGGGCTTAATACTTCTACCAGTAATTACTTACAAGAAACAGTATTTTTAAAGTATACAGATATCTGAAAGCAGTGTGAAATATATGTCTCTAAAATATGTCCACCAGGATAAATTTTGGAGCTTCCTTCACTCTATCTGATAAAATAACTCAATTATGGAACGGAAAGTGCTATAAATTATATGTGAAAATACATTTAAGCAAGATTTCTGGTTTTAAAAGCTCCGGAGGAACAAGATTTTCATTTAAGGTCAATTACCACAGCTTACGCAGCTTGGCATTTAGTATAAAAAGGCTGGATAGAGACCCTCTAAAATAAAATGTTTACTTGATCATGGCCTCAGGTTCATTTGAGTTTTTCCTGTGACTATTTCCTAGCTTATACTTGTCACAGGGGAAAAAAAAACCACCTCAAACTGTAAATGTTAACAGCTGTTTGTAGGGGTAAATGTCTCTAACTGAACCACTGAACCTTAAAGCAGAGCCTGCTCCTGGCTAACTGCAACTGTTATGGACCGCTTGTAAACGTTGAGAACACCAGCTCTAAAAAAAACTGGCATGTCCCAAATCCTCCGGTTAACAGAGACCTGAAACACGGGAGGCTGCTCTCACATTGCCTTACACATACAGATTATTCAGGTAGGGAGAATGGAGGGCTGGGGGTTCTGAAAAGAAGAGCATGTGATGGAAAATAAGACTACCTAAAGGAGGTAGTCTTCATAATAAAAACGGAACCCAGAAAGAAAGCAAGGATGTCCCTCCATGTTTTAAGGATTTCTTGGTGTCTTTCTAATATTTTTTTCTCTTTGTTGTACATATCCACTTGCTTTTTATTGTAGGGCTACGTTAAAGTAATGATTGTTTGGATGTGTAAGTAGTTAGCTGTTGAAAAAAACCTTGCTGATAATTTTGGAATTTTATTAGGTTTTTGAAGAAGCACAAGTACACCTGTTAAAACATGGACAGGCCAAAGATGACTATCACTACCTAAGATTTTGCCAAGATTTTATGTCCATGAGCATAGCTTTACAGGATGATCCCAAGATCATTTATTTGAACCCCTCCATAGATTGTTGCAGAGAAAGCAAGTATTAAACCCTTTATGACAGAATAAAGATGATTTAATGGTGAGTTTGGTAATGGTTTCTCTTAATATTTTTCTATGCCTCAGAGACTAGGGATTTGGGAGCATTGCCTCAGGGAGGATTATTCAATGTTTAGGATGCTAGCATGCATCACAACTACCCTTTTTTCTTCCCCCTGTTGAGTTATAGCAAGATCGGTGTCCCCATTTTTAGAAAAGAGGGCAATCTGTTTAAATAATAAACAGTAGGAAATTAGTTTATGATTCAAAATCAAGTTTGGATTCTGCTGGGGAGACAAAAGCAGATTAGATATATCCTTAACAGGAAATATTGCCATAGAAACTGAGGGAATACTTGCTAGCTGTTAAAAGCACAGAGATAGGACTTATTTTAATTTTTGGGGGCCTTTTATTATTAAAAAATCCTTGCAGTTTCAGCAGAAGCAATATCTATAATCCCCTGAGATTTATGCCTTTATTTTACTTTTTATCCTTCATGATATACTAACCTCTATAAACTTCTCTGGCCTGCAGAAACATTCTAACTTCAATTCATTATTTCATCATAATAACACTTATTTCAAGGCACATTAGGCTTTTCCAGCCAGAACACCAATATAATATGTTTGTTTCAGACAAACAAACAAACGAAAAAAAATTGTGATGGGAGGGACATTTTTTCATTCAGCACTCAGTGAACAGAGACTGTCTCAAAATCTCCATTTGACTTTAGAGCTATTAACTGTGTCGTGCTTGCTTTAAATGTATTGAAAGGAATAGGAATGTATAGGAAGAAAGTGATTCATGTAGTTTTAAGGGAAAACTTGGTGTCAGAAAAATATAACGGGGAAAAAAAAATAAAACCCAAACACAAAAAGTACGAAAAAGCTATTAGGACAATTTCACCTCAAAGATTCCAGTTACTGTCCTGGCAATTGCATCAACATAGGCAGAGCCCTCAGAAGAATACAGTATATGTATACAGATACATAAGAATATATACATATATACATATATAGTTTTTCCCAAAATACATCTGTCCATGTGTGGTTTAAACCCAGATGGCATCTAAGTACCCCACAATCATTTTCTCACTCTCCACCCTGCCCAATGAGATTGGGGTAGACAATAGTAAAACCCAAAGGTTGAGATGATGATGATNTATTATTATTATTATTATTATTATTATTATTATTATTATTATTATTATTATTATTATTATTATTAAGAAAACAAGTGGAAGTAATTTGTTAACAAAAATTCTATACCACATCAATTTTTGAATGAAACAAAAAAAGGACATTAAAGGACCACTGGTAATATGAAAGTGAAATAGTTTCTTTAGTTAGGTAATCTATCTTTATCTTTCAGGGCTATGAAATGTAAACTGAATGTTCCTACCTAAATATTCATATGTATATAGTAACAGAACGATGACAACACTCTCAAGAAACATGAGTAAATTTCACTGTCCAGGACAGATGGGTGAAAAAAAGAAAGCCAAGAATATGGCTGAATCAGACAGAAAATTTATTAATGCAGTTTACCAGAGAACTGCTAGGCATTATTTTATACACTGCATATATGTTGCAACTGTCAGAAAGACAATGTAGGACATTTTTGAACTCTTCTTCCTCAAGTCATATTTAGTTATGAGAATTAGAAAGGGGAAGTGTTTTTACACACCTACTGAATCAAAGATAAGTAATTTTAACTCATTTGTCAAAGAGGTTTCTCTTGGTTAATTTTCATTTTTAGCTTATCAGGAGGCATTTCTTCATGCAAATAAATATGTAGTGCACAAGAAAGTTCTATCCCTTAAGCCACATTAACTCAAACCTAACCCCTAGATGAACTGCCTTAGATCACTGGCTTGTTTATAAATAAATTTTAAAAATAAACCAAACCAAAGAACATTTAAGTTTTACTTTGTCAGTAAGCAAATAATCCCCTTCCCAATCCATACCACACCTCTCCTCTTTGTTCTTCAACCTTACAAAAGGAACAGGGCAGAATGGCCAAGAACTAAGGTATAATTCTTGTCAGTCCATTATACTTCTTCAGTGCATGACACTGCAGATAGCTCTTTTCTGTATGCTTGAGTGAAGTTTTTGAAGAGTTAAATTAAAGAAAAAAGTTAAATTGAAGTTAAAAAAAAGGAAAAGAGAACTTCAGATAAAAAGTTTACTTTGCATGCCTACGTGATTTATGATTTCATAAGACATGAGAATCTCATTCCAGAAAAAAAAATCAGTTTCATATGTGTTACATTTTCAAACCACATAACTGAAGTACTAGTGAAAAATGTGATTTTATTTCTACAAAGCTGTCAGATTATGGTATTCTTGATATCTTATAGTAATAGAGGAAAAGGAGGTAAAATGTTCCATAATCATCTTCTTAGTTGCCACCAAGCTGCTCCTGTGAATTGTGTAGAAGATCAATAGACGCATTGCCTTCCTTATCTGTGAAATGCAATCTCATCTTTGGTTTAAAAGCAAAACAGGGACATGCACATACACAAAATCTCCAGCCATTCACCTCCATTCTTTTTAATTGAATGCTTATGTGCATTGGTCTCTCAGCACTCTTCTGATAACAAAATTCCTTTCAACTCTCTAAGCTATGAACTCTGTTTCCAAAGACACTGCACCTTCACTGGGATTCTTCTTCAAAAACTATCGTGGTTTAATTTTTCCCCTTTTCTTCTCTAGCCCTGTGTAACGCTCTAAAGATTTTTCTTTCAGCTTCCTAAAGAGGCAGAAACAGGTTTCTCTATTTCTCACTTTTCTCCCCTGCACTGAGATAAACTTGAGTGGCAGCCAGTTGAGGGGATTAAAATGGGAAGAAAATAACTTCAGATCAAATATTTAGCTGATATCTTTCCTCTTAGATTATCAGCAGGAGATGTGCATATATGTTTTTGGGAAAGTCACTGCTCAGCAAACCATCTGCCTTTGATTGCAAAGTAGCTGTAAAAAATTTAATAATATGTAACATCTAGAAAATGCACTTCAAAAAATCTAGGAAAGACTGACTGCTAGAAATACAGATAAAAAGTTGCTATTTATTATTTAAATTGATGTTAAAAAATAAATGGATATTCTTCACTGCTGCATACAAGCTGCACACTGTACAGAAAAGCCTGACTCAGTGTAGCTCAAGCCACACAGCAGAAGTAGCAACAGGATCTCAGATGTGCATAGGTTGCTGGGATTTTGTCCTGAGCTAATCAGTGGAGACACAGGGAGTGGGACCTGAGAAGATGGACCTTCCACTGCAGCCCTGGCCCTTGTTCCCCTGAGGATGTGGCCCCACTTGTGTTCTGCACCAGGCATAAGTGATAGGCTTTGGCCAATGGGACAGCCCTGCACAGGGGAGGCACGACCCACCCTGGGACAGTTCCAGCTGCTCCTGAGGGGATGAGAGGAACCAGTGCCCACCAGATACTTCGGTCAGTTGGAGGACAGCATGGTACCTTGGTGAGCTTACTTATTAAAAGGTGTGGTAATGGCCACATGAGGGCCACTGATGGAGCAACATGCTCGTGGCAGTTGGCCTGGAATGCCCAGGAGGGGCACTGCCTTGGGGAACCCATGCCAAGACAACGTGAGTGATGGCCAGATCAGGCATGGCCTGAGGTGGGAGTAGCCAGGGTGGCCTGAAGAGTCTGGTGGAAACCGTGGTGGTGCCCTAGCTCTGTGTGGGGAAAGGTGCACGCAACTTGTGGACAGGAGAGAAATGGGGAGCCCAAGAGGACCCACGAAGGTGCTGGCTGGGCAGGGAGGTGCTAAGCTTGTGATGATGTTAAAGGAACTTAAAATGGATAGATATTCAAACTACTCTTGAATCATCTGATTCAAGGAGGTGTCTGCAAGTTGCCCTGTGGGAGGGAAAGGCTGTGAACTACTCTGAGCCAGTCACAGCTGGTTCCAATGTGAAATAAATGAAAACAACTCATTAAATGCCAAAGTTTCCCCCAGTCAGAGAAACACATGGAGGTGCTAAAAAATGTGTAAGAAAGGGCGGTAACTGCTACATACAGAAGACTAAGACCTGAGGACATAAAAAGTACAAGATGTGAGGACATGGAGGGAGACCTGAAGTTGTGTTAGGAGAAAAAAGAAGGAAGCAGAGGAGAGATGAAAATATTACATGCGGAGATGCACTCCTGGGAAGAGGTGCTCCATGACAGAGGCATATGCCCCTGAGGGAAGTTCAACCCTGAGGTGACCCATGTCAAAACAAGGATATCCTTGTGAATAAGCCATGCCAGAGCTCCCAAAGGGTCTGTGGCCAGTAGGTGAGCTACACTGGAATAGACTCTAGAGGGCCTGTAGCCCATAGAGGAACCCATGGTGAACAAAAAGAACAGTAGAGGAAATGAGTAGGAGCCATGAAGTAATAACAAAATTATGCCAGTCATTATGCACTGACCCCAACTTCCAGCTTCATATCTTGCCTCACCAGTGGAGTTGTGAAAGGGTCCGAGTTTAATATACAGGGAAAACAATAGAAGTTGGAAGTAGGAAGGGAGGAGGTGTTTCCTTTAGTGTTTATTTGCTCCCTTTTTTTCTCCAATACTAGAATCAGTAATCAGATGAATGTTAATGGACACTAAACTAAGTGAAATTCCCTTAGTCAACAGTGCCCATGACACACCCATGCTGTGTGATTACAAGGTAGAGTTCAATTGTGTCTGCACTATAAACAATCGAGGCTTTGCCACTGTCTTAACTAGGACTGAAGTTTCACCTCAAAGTTAGTGGTTTTACTTCCAGGGTGTGAAGTGAATTACATGAGTAAGCCTAGGGAGAACTAGAGCCAAATTTATTCATGTATTTGTCTTACAGTACTTTATGGATTTATCTTTGGGTTGATAGATTTTTGTTACTGTAAAGCTTGTTTTATCACATTGGTTTGCAAGTTCACAGAATAATGCTGAGATTAAAGGTGCATCTTTCTTTATTCAACTGCAAGATCTTATACTGCCTATAAAATTGCAGTTACACAAAATGCTGTTCTCGGAACTTACTTACAAAATGGACAGGTGCCAAACAGGCAAAACAGATTCTGTGTTTCAATACATGAGACATAGCTTGCTCATATTTAAACATGCTATCCATAAATAATTCACATTTTAGAAACATATGGGTAATGTGGCCTAATGCCACTCGTTAACTGTCATTATCTATTTCAGAGGTGAAACTAATTTGCTAGGTTTGTGTTCCCTTTTAGCTCAGGTAGGAGATGAAATGTAATTTCTAGGGTAGGTAATAAAAGTTTCCTCTGAAAGGAAAAATTCAAATGTGGATCATGAATTATGTTGTTTGTATACTAAAATATGGTGTAGCAATTTTCTATGACTTTGTGAAAGCAAATTTCAGTGCCTTTAAAAATGAGTGTAAATGTAAAATAAGTTCAGATTGATCGCATTTAAATGAAAATAATACCTGTTGAATCCTGATTATGATTTTTTCAGGCAATTTTGATTATAAAACATCTAATTTGTTCTAAGTTAGTGTTTTCTGTTTTGTTTTGATTACCACCTGATTCAGATGTGCTAGTTATACTAGTAGCAAGTAAGTGTCCTTCCCTATGCTCTTCATCAGCAACAACCTCTGCTGTTATTCATCCCTTCCCTCTTGCTCTACTTCAACTTTCTGTGCCTCTTCCCCCAGATATTCTGTGCTCCCATCCTTCAGCCTCCATTCTGCCTGGAAGGTTTCAGCTACCTACAGAAAGGGGAAGTTATAAACGAGGGAAAAAAAATGTGAAGTTCACAAAACTGCAGTTACATTTTTAACATTAGCAGTGTCTTTCATATTAAGGGAAACTTGATCACCAGCTGTAGAGATGACTATCAGACCAAATGAAGAATACTTCAAGAGGACAGTGTAGACTGATGGCCAGCTGCAAGCTTGTGTGTCAATGTCAATTTATCTTTTACAATATTAGGCCACACAGCAAAGTGGATTAAAGACCTCAGCCATCAACAAACACTCTGGCAAATCCACAACCTGTCAGCAGTTCCTCTGCCTCAGCTGAGCTGAAAAGAAAGGCAGTGATGGTAAATCAATAGAGCTTAATTGTCATATGCAATACTGCATAACAACAACACTGAACAGCCAAGCTATTTGTGATAGTTCTCTGCTTTGAGGAAAGCATAGAGTAGATCCATCTTTCTGGAAATAGATTCTAATAGTCTCTGTGTTTGGCAATTAAATTGTTCCTTTCCTGCTGATTTCCAAATATGCATGAAAAGGGGATCGCTCTCTAGCACTATATTGAAGTCACAAATACAGATGTGACTATCTACAGGATTTCCAGTTCATTTCAAGGTACTCAGTCACTACTAATATTTCTCCCAGCAGAAAATGTAAATAGATTTAGTGTTTATGCATCTATGAAAATAATTGTGGGAGAATGTACTGAAATGGTGTATAATTTTCTTTATCAATTTAGAAATTATACATGATAACATCCTTTGGCCTGAAAGAGATGATAGCAATGCATTGTTCATGTGACCGTATGTCTGTGATGCAATGTGATCCTCGAGTTAGAGAGAAGAGCTGGAGCTCCACTTTGGATTCCAAATGTTAAATGTTTGTTAACATGTGAACCTTAAAGTACATGTTTCTGCATCTCTTGACTAATATTTATATGGATACCAGATTTTATTGGCCTAGCTCATTGTGATATGTGAAACAATTTGTTATGGTTTCTCTGTAAGATATAACATCAGTGAATTCACACCTGAGCCAATACTTTATATGCAAATTTTAACATATATATGATAGAAATATTTGATGGACAGCTTCCAATTTCTCACGTCTTTTCTCTGTTATAGCATTGTGCCCTAGGGGTTTTTTTCTCCATTCTTCTTACCTATGAATGTTTGCCTTGTCATCTTGTTTCTTATCTTGAAAGGGGATTTATATTGATAAACTGTTTACTCAAATGGGCTTTTGTACAACACACCATAATCAGTCATTTTTAACTGTAAATGTCATGCCTTTTTTAGGAAAAAAAAAATTGTTTTATTTCTAGTTTAAGTAGTGCTTTTGTCCAATTCACTCTTTGACTCTGATAAGTACTGAAGAGGAAAACCTGATGACTTTTGTTCTTTCTGAGTTTTTTGAGTTATCTGTTGTCTATCACGGAAAATCACCCAACTCCCCCTCCACCACTACTTTAATGATGCTACCATTACCATTTCTCTCCGATGACCAGGAAAAATTGCAGATGCTATGTGGTAAACAGCAGAACATTGTAATTTTATGTTGTGCAAAATCTCCTTTTGCTTGGAGTTTCTTTCTACCAATTGAATAGACTAACTCTCCTAAAATTTCCTCCCTCTGGATTAGTGCTGTCTCAAACTGGTTAGTCATGGTACTGAGTTGTACCACACCAGAATTTCAGTGTTGATTTCCTCTGCTTAAGGAAACTGTCATGTACCAATGTCTGAAAGTTGAACATTTCTCATCTTTGAACTTTCTTTTCCCCTAATAAAATACTTATAACCTAACTTTTATCTTTTCACCAGTTGCACCCAGTGTAACTCCTGAATCGGTGATACTACACCTTAAAAGTTGGAAATACTTAGTGACCTCTTATTAATAAAGTCAAAGTAGCTTTTGGTTTTTAATAGCTTAGTCTTACTTTTTTTTTTTTCAAGTCAGAAATTTTATTTTAGTATGTATCCATTACTTATCCTTTTATGTTGTATTAAAACTCAGGAAGACTTTTCCCCATCCTCTTCAGTTTCCATTTACTTTTGTAGTTAAATTAACTAACGTGATTGAATTTCCTTAGGCAGTGATGTTCTTCATTTAGTTTTGAATGTACCTTCTAATTGTACAAAACTAATGTATTAAGATAGCAATACCTTGGTATATCCTCCTCTGTTCTTAACTGTACTACATTAAGTGGGGTGCAGTCCAGTGTGATGTCCTTTTATCGTTGATGTGAACCGGTACTGTGAGCTTTGCTCTTGTTTAGCCACTCCATATGTACAATTTTCAAAGGAGTTTTCTGGAAACCTGAGCAGAATTATTTTCTTTAAGCAGAAAAGCATGAAAACATCTTTGTAGGCAAGAGGGAGATTGGAGATGATTATGTATTTACTAAGAAACTAAAAAAAAAAAAACAAAAACACAAACTGTGTGAAATAGAACCCCACCACACACTATTCTCCCTCTGGTAAAATGAATGGGAAAGGGAATGCACTGTAAATGTTAGTCATATTGTTTAATCTACTGTTCAGAGGTATTCAAATATTAGAGCACGGACAGTTAATTTGTGAATAAAACAGGAAGAATATGCACATTTAAATACAGTCTTATGCTTCTACGTGGGGTACTTAAATGAACTAAATCTAATATCTGTTTTATGTATTATATGTTTTATGCATTATGTTTTAATTCCCTCCTCAACTCCTCTTTAAAGGAATATTTTTTTTTGTTGTATAAGCAACAATATACCATACAAGTATGGTTTTTAAACTAACAAAAAACATCAAATCTAGTCAGTGTCTTGTGCTTTGCATCTGTTCTGATGGTGCACAAATTCTCCTTCTAAATAATATTGAGTTGTCTTTAATTTATATGTACATAAAAGTGAAAATTTTCACTGCCAGACAGACATACTGTTTTCAAAGTTCTTATTCTGAAACTGTTATTTGAAGAAATTAATGCTGCAGGTAAATTTTAAGGTTGTTTTCTGTGTGTAAGATCCAGATGCACCCTGTCTTAATGCAAAGGACACAAAAGGAAATTGTGTGAAACGTGCTGTATGGTAGTTACAAAGAGCAACATTAGGAGTATTTCTGTGTTGACCTTTTAGATGTTTGAGGCTTTTTTCTTTATCCAATATTCTAGTTCTATATTCTCTGTTATAATTTTATATCGATGTATTGGTTGAGTTTTTCTTAATTGTGACAGATTTGACCACTGGTGGCTTGAGCTTTATTCACTACTTTTCTTTCATTCTACATACCTCTAGGATACACGTTGCTGTAATTTTGTGGTGAGGACATTGCTGAGTCAGCATGGCAATAAATTGTGAATAATGTCTCTGCAAATGGGTTATTCTAGTATGTCTCACCAGTACTTACATGCTTGAGTGACTACAGCCAAATGCTTTTCCTTAGTCATTATGAAATCCTCATTCCCACCTCTTATGTAATCCTAGCCCAAGCAACCTCTCTTTCTTGAGTACTTTCCTTGAAGCAATGACATAAGAACAGCAATGATTCACTTTCTGATACGCCTACACAACGGCAGAAGCTTGCCAAGTTAGAGAATGAAATGCCCAAGGTCAGTGACAGTGCAACGTAGAAACTTTGTGAAACAGATATGAACACCTAATTTTAAAAATGATCAGCAATCAATTAAACTGGAGATACTGATTTCTCACAGAATAGATTCCCTTCTTGATGGAGTGCTTTATTTAAGCTCTTTAAAGTACAAGGCATTTCCAATCTTTCATTCAGATATGCAGTAAAAAGTACCCGACTTCCAAGAAAAATTAAATTTTTCATATTTGGGTTTCCATCTTAGCCTTTGTTTACCTCTGCATTTTTTAAGCTCTACAATGCCACACAGAAAATGTATCTTCCCGCATCAGTGTCTTAACTACAGAAGTATAATGTCTTTTGCCTACTTCTTCTATTCCTGTGGTTTGAGTTCTCTTATACCATGGCCCAGCTTCACTGGGAAGCATCTATGATACCAATGTCTAAACTGCTCTGCAACTTAAATTTTTTTTTTGTAAATAGTGCATGGTGCCTTGAAGTACTCTAGGGAAAAGAAAATCAAGTCAATATTTCCTATTTTTCTGAAGAAAACACAGATTAAAATGATGTGCTATGATTCTTTTGATTTTCTCCTGAAGAAAAAACTGTTTGTGAAGAGGAGATTACGATTTGAATTATGAATTTAGAAGGAATCTTAATATCCAGACAGGAAGAGAAACTGGGATAGACCTGTTGTGGTTAACTTATGGTCCCTTCTATGCTTTCCCTATTACTTTCTATTGGTCAGTTCCTCCTAAATGTTTTACATTTTCCCAGAAGCTTTTGTATAGTACTTGCCATATTCTATGGATTGTATAAAACGTTTGGGCATGTCAGTTGAGGAATCAAAATGGTTCTGCTTGAGTATGATACGAAAGTTTTTATAACTTTAATACATAATACATATATGTGTTGAAAGTGTGTATTAATACCAGGCATTAACAGATCTTTGTCTCTTCTAAGTAATGAAGGCAACAGTGACTATCCTAAGAGGTCTAAAATACTACTGGAAATTATATGTAAACTCTGCAGTTGCTATGATTTTTACTAAATCTCTAAGTGGAATTGCTGTGTATTAAATGACTCTCATTTATGACTAGCAGGACTAAGAATGCAAAGTATACCCAGGAAACACAAAATTTGGTATGGGACATCCATTCTGTAACAATAAAAATGGGAGAAGTCAGGAAGGCAAGTTTGGGAGATTTCTTTTTGGTATGTTGATTTTTAACAACTTGCTTTTGGCACAATTTTAAACTCTTATGATACTAAATTGGGAGGAACTTTTGACTCCCTTGAAGGCAGAGAGGTCCTTCAGTGAGACCCAGACAAATTAGAGGGCTTGGAAATCACCAACCATATGAAGTTTAACAAAGACAAGTGCCGGATTCTGTACGTGGGACAGGGCAACCTTGGGTGTACATACAGACTGGGGAATGAGGGGCTGAAGAGCAGCACCATGGAAACCATTGATAGCAGGTTGAATATGGGTCAGCAGTGCCCTGGCAGCCAGGAGGGCCAACCGTGTCCTGGGGGCATCAGGCACAGCATTGCTAGGCAGTCGAGGGAGGGGATTATCCTGCTCTGCTCTGCACTCGTGTGGCCTCACCTTGAATATTGTGTGCAGTTTTGGGCACCACAATATAGGAAAGATATTCAGGAAGGATATTGAGGTGCTGGAGCAGGTCCAGAGAAGAGCAACCAGGCTGGTGAAGGGACTTGAGCACAAGTCCTATGAGGAAAGGCTGAGGGAGCTGGGGTTGTTTAGCCTGGAGAAGAGAAGGCTCAGGGGAGACCTCATC
>VXAY01007395.1:515317-601438 GCA_013399855.1 Oxyruncus cristatus | reverse complement strand
TGCCTGCTGGCTGCTCCTGGCCCCTGCTCTTGTTGCTTTGTTTGGACAGGTTGAAATTTGGGGGACTTGTTCAGGTTGGGACAGTTTGCAAGTTTCTCTTTAAATGTGATTCTAGGGCAGAAAAAATGGTGAAAATTTTCTAATCTTGGGCTGATTACTGATTTTTCTCTATGTCTGATGTTCTCTTCAAAGGTTTCTACTGATGTCTCGTTTAGAAGTCTTTTGAGTGTATTTTCTCTTTTTTTTTTTAATTTTTTGTGGCATTTTTACACTAGGGCATGTATCTGTACCCCAGTGTTCACAAAATCCTTTTCGTTTCTCTCCAAGAACAGCAATTGCGAGTTCTGTTTTTCTTGATCCCTCTTTTTTTTCCATCGATGAAATCCAAACTGCAGTTGAAGTTTATCTCTGTAGGTAAATGTACCAGGTTTGACTAGGGGGCAAAGAAGTAGTTTTGACATTTTTCAGAAGAGTTCCAAGTTCCCCTGGGCGTTAGCTTTTTTATGCCTGGGGTTTTCAACAGCGTGGTTTGGGTTACACTTTTGCTGAATCTCCAACTACGCTATCTTCACACTTGCTTGCTGTTGATACCTCAGCTCCAGAGCCTCGAGTTCTTTCCACATGGAAAATGCTCCCAAAAGGAGTAGCAATGCTCGGCACGTTCTCCACAAGAGCTGTTACAGGACAAGGGGCTAAGGTTGGGCTGTGGTTGAGCCCTGTGGCCTGTCCTGGGTGATAGTGGGGTGGAAAAAGCCTGAAACAGCCCCATTTTCAGGCATTTGGTGTACCAGTGTTGAAACACTCTATGCTACAGCACGAATTACATGATTCCACAATCTTTACTACAGACACTCTCCAGCAATGGTGCTAGTAGTAATTCTTACAAGTACATTGCAAAGTACTCACACCAGCACAGCTCTTTGGGTGTCTGCGTGACTGTTACAATCCCGATACTCCCCTCATTTTATTTCTAACTTTACACAGTCTTGTGTTTCTCCTTATGAAACCTCAGTGCTTCTTTCTGTCAGTACTGCCTTCATCCACATCTCCTAAACTCATAGCTCAAATCAGAGCATTGGGCTGCACCAAAAAAAGGAAAAAGGAAGTAATTTCTTACGATGTGTTTTTCTGTGGCAAAACTGCTGCACAGGGGCATGAAGTGAGCCACTTGCTGTCCCTGAAGCGGTGCTGGACTGGGGCTTCCAGCTCTGCTGCAAATTGTGGGTTCTCCAGCCTAAGCCAAAGGAAGCAGACAACAAGAGGTTGCTGGCAGCACTTGGAAATCCTCCTCTGTCCCACGCAGTTGGTCATCATGGGCTGGGAGGAACTGCTGAGTGACCACCCGGGGAGAAGCAGTTGGGTGTGGCTGGAGGGCTTCTGCTCTTTGGGGTGAGGGGGCTGAGGAGGAGAGCTGAGGGTGGAGCAGACCTGACCTGTTCTGGGCTATCGCGGTCTGTTGTGCTGCCAAGCCATGCTTCCCTGCTCCCTATTCCCTTCTTCCCTGGCCCGACTCCCCCATGCAGAGACACGCTGAGCTGTAGTGCCTCTGCTCCCTCCTGCCCTCCCTCGTGGGGCCTGTGCAGCAGTCGGAGGGAAGGTAACAGGCTCTGGACGAAACTGTGACTCCCAAAGGTCTCTCCATCACTCCTGCACTGCCTTAGAGCAGCGACAGAGAAAGGAAAGCAGGCGGAGGAAACCCAAAAGCTGCACTTCTCTAGTCCAGTCCTCCGTGCTAGCTCACAGCTAATCAGGCTGGGGGGGCTAAGCTTGCAGGCTGCAACACCTGGGGGTCAATATAGAATCTGTATATACTGTATTTACACACAGATGTACGGTTACTTATTTGTATATATGAAATGGAGCCAAAGAATGGTTTGGGGTGGAAGGCACCTTAAAGCTCATCCAGTCCCACTGCAGCTACTGTGTGGGGGAACACCTTCCACTAGACCAGGTTTGTAACAGCTCCATCCAGCCTGGCCTTGAGCACCTCCAAGGAGATGCATAGATGGATATATATGAAACATATTGTATAAAATTAAAAAATATTTCAACTTTATAGAGCACTTGCTCTTCTGAAGCATATAAATTCCTTCAATGGCACAGAAAACACCAACCACACCCACCTTTAGCAGCAGAGAAGTGGGGTACTAGTAATTATCCCAGATCCACTCCCGAGGTGTGTTATCTGGTTTTTGACCTTCAATCAACATATTTTCACCATACGGTTTTTTCCTAATCTATAAAATGTACAAATATTTTGAGCCATCTTCAGATAATAATTTGAAAAACTCATCTCAGTTGCCCTCTTGGGATTTCAGATACACTATTTAAAAGCGTGTCTTGCAGCATAATGATGGAATACACAAGCGTTAATGCCTTGAATTTAAAATTAAATGTTTCCTAAGTATCTTGTTTTGCTTACTTGCAAAAACAGGATTGTAGCACTGCCGTTAAAATTTTTCTTTAACTGGCATTCAGCTGCTTTAGATCCCATCAGAGACTTCAGTGTTTCGTTTAGCCCATGAACACAAAAACATTCTCTTAGCCTTTTGTTGCACTGCCTGTCTCTCAGCCCCTTCGAAACACTCTTTGGTTTGAAAATCTTTGAGATACCCCTATGACGTGTGGTAAATATCCCAGCTGTCCCTGCCCTCCAGCACGCTCCTAATGGCTTCAGGCTGTCCTTTCCCAGAGATTGGGTGCGTCGCACTTTAAAGAGAATTTCTGAGCTAATTGTTCTCTGCTTCCGTAAGCACAAACGGGGCGCGGGGCTCTGTTCCTTACAACCGCGGTGAGCCCGTTGCTCGAGTCCCGGGAGGTTACAGCTCCTCAGGTCTGAGCTCCTGGCCTTCTCTGCCCACGCACTCAGGGTTTCTCCCTGGATGTCGGCGTTGTTGGGCTCGTTTAGCCCCAAGCCCTCACAGCCGCTTCTTTCTGCAGGCCAGCTTAGGAGCTCCTGCTCAGACAGCTTTTTCCCTTCTCTAATGTTCGCAGCGGGGCTCGGTGCTGGTGTTTCCTGCGCGCTTTCCACGCGATGCCTTCGAGCTGCGCTGGATCGCCCTTCCCGCGTCAGCTCTGCGGCTGCTGGGTGGTGTCGGGGCCGCTCCCTCTGCCCCCTGCCAGGATCCCGGCCCTGCGCAGAGCTCTGTTCTTTCGGGGCCGGTACACAGCCCTGCCCCGAGGAAATCACCCTAATCGAGCGGGATCGCATTACCGCGCCGAGACTGTCTGTGTTGTGTCTGCGCCCGAGGGCGGCTCTCGTCGCACCCAAATAAAGCGCGCTCTGCGGTGTCCTGCCCGGTGCCTGCGCCGAGGCTCAGCGGGACGCTGACCAGGGAGGGGGTGCGGGTTTTTACCGGGTACTTTGCGTGCCCTGCGCTCAAAAACGCCGAGGTGAGGGCGGCTGTGTGGAGGGACGGTACAGCGCTCAGCCAAGCGGGCTCTGATGCCTGCAGGCAGCAGCAGGCACGTAGGGCTGCAGGACTGGGAAAGGGGAGAGCCTCAGGCGTTCTGAGAATTCTGCAGTCTTGCCTGGCCTTCATCTGTCCTGTCTGTGTGTCCTGCCAGGTCACACATTTTTTTCCCATTCCTTTTTCATATTCTCTTCAGCTCAGATTCCTTTAGCTTTTCTCCTTTGCCCTTTTCCTGTGCCATGCAGCCGCTTGTTGACTTTTTTTTCGCCCTGATTGCCTTATTCTCCCGAACCACATAAAGCTTTATTCGCTATTCCCTGATTTCATATGCCGTTTCCCTCTCCCGTGCTGCTCTGGAGCACACAGCTCACAGAGCTGGCATTCCCTGAGCAGTGCTTGCCCAGGCCCTGCTGGCTTTCACAGCCAAAACCAAGAGGGACTCCAAAGAAGGTGCTGCAAAACACAGCTTAAAGCAGCTTCGTTAAAAAGGAAGTTTTATAGGGCATTTTCTTATGATGGTCACGGTGGAAGTGGCTGGTCTCACTTTTATGTCGCCTCATAAAGTAAAACACAGGTTCAGCGTAGTGAAATGCAAGTGTGGGATGCTTAGAAATAACTTGCTTGAGGAAATGCAACAGGCCAGTGGAAATTCCTCCTAGGGAAAGGCAGTCGCTTAAAGGGGTGCAACAGAGAAAAGTTTTGAATAAGGACGTAACTTGATAAATCCCAGAAAGAAAATGAAAATTGTATCACCTCAGAAATAGAAAAAACAGCCCCCCCTGGAATGCAGAGTGTGGAATAAGTGGTACAACAGAAGCTGGCTGGGGAGCCTTGGGGGTTCATAGCAGACCACAAGCGCTTTCTTTGCAATGTTCTGAGAGTAAGATTTGGAAGTTTACTAAAGAGTACAGTCAATAATTACTTGTGCTCAGGTGAAACACTTTTTCCAGATTTGGGCACTGAGCTTTCAGATGGATGCAGAGTGTCCACATGCAATCATAAAAGATTATAACAGAGAAGAACAGGTGACAAGTGAAGCAAAGTCAAAATAATTGTCTGTTTAATGAGAAAAAGTGAAGATTTGGGGAGTAAAGAATGATTTGTCCTTTGATATTTAGCAGATTGTTATAAAAATAATACTTCTCTTTTCAACTGACATAAGGAGGGTGTAAGTTGTAATAGACTTTATTTATAGTCAGGGAAAGCAAAAGTTGACGTAGGAAATTCTGTAAGAACAACTAAATGTTGTTACAGGTTGCCAAGTAAAAATCACTAGATATTCAGCATTGGAACTTTTAATTAGAGGTAATTATTTTCGAGTTACATTTTGTATAATTTCTGGGCCTCTTATCCAGCTTTCTGCTCCTGTTGTCTTTTTTGTGCAGGGATCCTTTGAGCAGTGTCAAGGTGCTCTGAGGATACACAACTCACTTTGCAGCTGATGATTGCAAAGCAAAAGGACAGTGCAGTAACTGTCAGAACACCTGTGCACACCTGAAAGTGGGCAAACTGGCCCCAAAATGGATCTGCTTCTGCTTCAGAAAGAACATACAGGTTAAGAAATGTACACCATTTTCCTACAAAATAGCAGCTTTCTAAGGACAAGTCCCATGTGACTTTTGCAAGCAGTAACTTCACTGCTGCATTGGCTTCCTACTTGCTTCTGTTTTCTTGTTCATTTTCTTCCAGCACTCCGTGTTCTCTGAGTCAGGGATCTGCACAGCTTATCTACATGTGACATTCACAGTGCTCCTTAAATAGATATATTCAAAACCATAAAGTTTTTAGGATAGGCAGTGTTTTTTCTTCGTTTTGTACAGCCCCCAGCACATAGGAGTCCAGGCAGAGGAAGGATCTGTGTCTGGGGACCACACACACCAAGCTGCACTCACCAGGGGCTTGTTTGCCATGGGCACACCCCTCAGGGCAGCCCTTCACACATGGGGGAAAAGAAGGGCTGGTATTTTGCTTTAGTTGTATAACTCTCTATTCTCTTGTAAATCAGTCGTTTGGACTGCAGTTTCAGGAGTGGTTCTGTGCAGGTCTGGTGCTGGGTCCCAGCTTCTGATACCCTGAGCCCTTAAGAACTGACAGAGTGGCCTGGCCCAAAAGAAGTTATTTTATGTCTGTAGTCAGCCTATAAACATTCATTTATGAATACACTTGGCCTGATTTATGGACCCACCTTGTAGGAGAGCATGCTGGACAATTACATGAAAATACAAAGCAAGCTATTTCTAAATCACTTCTAGTGAAAATTAAGTCATCTCTGCTTTATGTAACCTGGCTGTCGTTACAGGTCACGGCAGTTACATACCATTTTCTTCCCAGAGTGCTCTCTTGGTACCAAGTTTTGAAATGCTGCCATCTGATGTGTGATGCATTTTTCATTGGCTGCAGTAGCACTACATTTAGGTGAGTCTGCAGTGCTAATAGGTGTGAGCAGTTCCAATTGGGTGGGGCTGTTTCAGGGTGTGGGTGTTGAGAGGCTCAGGGTCCTGGTTTGGGAGACCTGAGCTGAGGGGAGCTCTGTATTTGTGGTCCTTGTCTGCCAAAATGATTGCTGAGGAACCTCTCCCTAAACAACCTGTGCATGTGTATAGAGTTTAGCTAAGCTTTTAAGTAAAAGTAAAATGAAAAGCTTAACTATTTAATCCTCTTTTTAAAAAAAAACCACAACCCGCTGATACTGGCAGTATCTTTTTTAGGCTCCACCACCACATTTGTTTATATGCTGCTTCTGGGAAGGAAAGAATAAAACGAAATAAGCTTATTGGGTTTGATCACAGCTTGTTTAGTCCTGCAGCTGTGTGTTATAATCTTGTTAAAACAGTATATGTAGATTGGATTCAGGGAATAATCCTTTGAGCAAAGAGATAAGTTCTGTCAGAGACCTTGCAGTCCTTTATGTGTTAAATTAAGCCATTTGATTTTCTTTGGAATGCCAGTCTGTGTGTCAGTTTGTAGAACTGGCCCAAGCTCCCCTGGCATGGGGATTGGTACCACTGTGATCCCAACTGGATGTGAGCCAGAGGTCATTCCTGTCCTTCCGTAAGGAGTGATTGTTTCCAGCGAGAGAGGCCCGGCCCGGGAGCAGAATGTTCACCACAGCATCAGGCAGCTCTGATGGCTGCAGTGCCTAAGCCCATGCAGGTAACCCGAATATCCCATTAGCAGCACCTCTCAGTCCTTCCCTCTCATGCCTGCAGCAGTCTGGGGTCAGGCTCTCCCTCTGGCACTGCCAGGGGGAGGTTGGAGCTGGTTGCTCCCGGGCAGGTGGAGCTGGCGTGGGTCTCTGTGAGACTCGAGGGCGGGGAGGTGTCGCCTGTCCTGGGCAGAGCCTGGCACAGGGGAAATTCCGGCCCATCAGCTGTTGGCACTGAGCAGTAGAAGGGCAGATCTCAAGGTCAGTGATGCAGGAGGGCTTCCCCAGGGAGTGTGGCTGGGGAACATTCAGCCTGGTTCCACTTTAAACACTGGCTCCAAACACGTGCTGGAGAAATAGGGATTCACTGCAGGGCTTGGAGCTGAGCTCCTTGTGCAGCCTGCTTAAACTGAGCTGCTGGTTCAGCTGCACTGGAGCTGTAGGCAGGCCGGGTCCAGAAACTGCTGGATAGGGGCTTGTTCCAGCAGCAAAAATGATCATCAGAAATAACTGTATGAGACAGGGCGAACGTCACCCTGAGACAGGGGCTGCATCCAGCTCTCTTCAGCCTGAACGCTGCAAATAAAGATGGTGATTCTGTCTCAGTGGGGGGCAGCGAACACGCAAAGAGGAACTGAAAGATAAATCCAGCATTGCCCTGGCAAGACACATTCAATTTGAGCTGAAAAGGTCACTGCCCACATGATTGCATCACCCACCATGCCAGGGCCGGTGAAGGGATGAGGCTGTGACAGGTCCTCTGCTTTTACCAGGGGTGAGGCGTTTCAGGTGGAGTTTGCTGAAAAAAAACCAGGAAGTAAATACAGATATGATGCAAAATGTAAGAAACAGGGGGGAAAAAATCTTTTTTTCAATACATTTTTTTATCAAAAGAAACATTTTTCTCCATTGTTTGCACATTTTGTTATTCCAGAAGTGTAGCTTTTAAAATTGCTTTAGTTGTCAACTCTTATTCATTGTAACTAAAGCACTCATAGGGCTGAAGAGAAAGTCCATTTGTAAAATGTTCTTTCAATCAGGAGTTTTCCAGGGTCACTCAGTAAGATTCCAGGCATTTCCCTGTTCAGTTTTTTATGCTTGTGTGGATGGACATTGTTGCCTGGGAGGTTTCTGAGGAACTCCTAGCAAGTATTTTGATTAGACATGTGTCTGGTTTGTTGTATAAGGCGTCCTGATCCTATGCAAAAAACTTGATCATTAGAATATTCAGCAGTGTGTGACCACACAGGCAGCTATTTCAGTTGTCAGGTGACAAACGCGTTGTTGATCCAGGGTTAGAGTGTTGTTACAGGTTTTCCTCTTGCCATGGTCTCTGTTTTACAGTGTTTAGCTGAGCAACTGTAAAAAAATCCCTGAGTACTTCGAAATGGCTGTCTATAAAAAGGCTTTGTTTTCTCGGCTGTTTCTTTCTAGCCCCAAAATTTTAAAAGAGGGAATTCATGTCTCCCATCGGGGAACTGGATTTGCTTAAATGTCACCACCGATCTCTTAATCAGCCCCTCGGAACACCATGTTGTGTCTCTGTCCTCAGTGGGACAGAGTCTGAGTGGAAATGAATGAGAGTTTATTCTTTAATAACGAAACTAAATAACTCCTAAACAACAACAATCGCAGTTGCAAAGTCGGAGGTCATGTGGGAGATTGTGTACAAAAGCTGCATTTCAAAATATCGACTGACTTGCTTAGAAATCTGGAAGTTGATGAAAAAATAAGTATTAAATACAATTCTTAGAAAAGGATTAATGTTTGCATTACAAATGACACTTTCCATTAATATGGCTTAAAAAATGGGAAAATTTCTTCTAGTGGTCTGTAAGATGTGTTGACTCCAGTAGTTAATCTGTTAATTTATGTAAAGTTGAAACGTCTTTCCTGTGGTATAAATCTATTTTGTTTCCAGTTCTTCTCAGAGGAGGGTGTCTTGACCAGAGCTGTTCTCCCACTGAGGGGCATGTGGAGGGTGTGTGAGAACTCCCCTTTTTTATAAAACCCGTGGAGGGAAGGAGCACAACTGTCATTCCTGTTGTCTCTTCGCAGGATTGTCCCTGCCATAAACTGTTCCTAGAGTGTTGTGTTCATCTCCAGAGTACCAAGGACCAAAGGGGGCTGCCTGAGCCAGTCCGAGGTTTCTCAGGCATGATGCATGAGGAATGTTCATCTCCAGGTATCAAAGACCTCTGGAAGACATAACACCCATTTCCCCGAGGAGACAGAGCTCTGCAGCATCTTACTGAGGGTCGGTGCAGTAGAGGGGCTGTGGGAATAATTAATGGTTCCTTCCCTAAAATATTCTAAGAACAAAAATTTCGTATTAACCTGAAAAGAAAGGCAAAAATTACAAATAACTGAGAGCCAATTGACGTGCTTTGTCCAAAGCGAAATTAAATGTTCCCATTTGGGGTTTTTTGTGGGGGTGTTTTAAGGCTTCTTTTAAAAAATCAGGGTAAAAAAGAAAAATGTAGGATTTTTTGCATTCTTACCTCTGTTGGGAGAGGGGGTAAAATTTCAGTATAATATTTCTCGACTGATATGCAGTCACTTAACAGATATAAATGGAGTTGTCCAAACAAGTCACAGTTCTAAGTCAAAATTCAAAGTCAGGGGCATATCTGTTCAGTTTGGTTTCTGCTAATTCAGTTGGAAAAACGACTGTGAAAAAAAGATTTCTTTGATGCCATTTTCAAGATTCTGCTGTACTCTTGTTTAGCCTCATTGTAATAGTAATTACTCACTTCAAAGTGGGGTCATTAGCTCTAATTAATATTTACAAATGCACCCATGTTGAGGTGACTCTTGTTCTGAAAGACTGGAATGTTTTGTCGTAGTAACATAGCACTCCAAAAGTGCTTACAGCACTTTTCCACTCAGTCTTGCCTGCAAAATAGGTCAAGACTGTCAATTTTTCTTGTTCCCTGACTGTAATGTAAATTCTGCTCTACCAGACTTCAAACAAAAGATTAGTTTGTACCAAGTTTGCAGATCTTTCCAGCAGTAACTGTCTTAATTTAAAAAATACTAATTACTTGAGCTATTTTTCACATGTAAAGCTTCTCCTCATTGTTCAAACAGATGTCATCGTTTTGGCTGCATCTCTGTAAACTTTTAGGAAGCCATCAGGTTTGTTAACATTTTCTGTATTTATAGAAAACTGTTTCTTTGTGAATATCAGGTTATGTTGTTATGTTCACATGATGGTTTGTAGAAATACTGTGCCTGCTTCTCCCAGGGTGAGACTGTGGGCAGGTTACAGGAGCAGAGCTTTAGTTCTGCCTTTCGGTGGCCAGATGGCCAGAATGTTTGTGTGGGGCTTTTTTTTTATTGTTTTTGTTGCTTTCCGTCTTCTCCGTTGGAAATGTAAGTGTTGTTATTCTAATCCTATAGGCTTTGTGAGAAAACTGAAATTCCATCTGCTATTGACTGAAGGAAGCTGGGGGGAAATCAACAGAAAACACTGTTTTCTGGGCAGCATTTGTTGCCAATTCGGAGCCCAAAAAAACTCAAGCCACTGTGCATGAAGAGGTCTGGATAGCTGCTGATTTAACCTGGTGGCCAAGGCAAGGCACATTTCATTATGAATCTTCACTTGTTCCTATGGTTTTTACTGTGTCTTAGTTCCAAACCACAGAACTTCTCAAGGTTTTTGTAAAACGACAGCAATCTCACTATTAAACGGACTTAATGTATTCATTAGGTTAAAGATTTGCTAAATCAGGGGTACACTCCTCAATCCATAAAAATATCTTTGCTGTCAAGGGCCAAACTTCCAGAAGCCTCAACTGCTTTGCAATGAGTTGAGTAGAAGTTGTTGAGCTGTTGATGTCTATCCTTACACACGGCCTTGCTTCCATGAGTCTGGCTGCGTATTTGGATAGACTCGGAAAGCTCTGGGGAGGAAGAAGGGCAGGGATTCCTTTGATCAGGCCATTTCCCTGTGATTATCTTTCACAATGGCTTTTTTTTATTAACCTGTTCCTATCCTGGGTTTTCCTTAGCCACTCCTTCCTCTGGCTACAGCAACCTGTAAGTCTGACCTCCCCTAGCCTCACACCCCGACTGAAGGTGTTTGGCACACCTTGTACCCTCCTCCTGCAGCCTCTCAAAGCCCGTTTCAAGATAAATGGCTGGAATTTGGCTCAATGGAGACCATCAGTGGCTGCAGTTTGACACAACCATCAGGTTGTACCTGCTGTTTGCAGTCAGCCCCTTAAGGCCCTGCTGCCTCGTGCTGTAGAGTATCTCCCTTGAGAGACGCTTGCCTGCTCTGTTCAACAAGCAGGAGCTTACCCTGTGTGCCTTTGTTCCATGCAGACGTAGTTATGTGGCTGCAAACTCTTGCAGCACCCACACATTTTTGGGGTTTGCCTTGCTTGCCTTGCATCTCCCTCTCGCAAGGTAACGGAACAGGATCATGGAACCTTTAGGTTTGGAAAAGACCTTCACGGTCCAACCTCGGAAGGCCTTGGAGTCCCGGAGTTCGCAGGTGTGGTGGGTCTGGCTGAGCCGGCATTTATTTCCCCGCGGTGGCCCTGACAGTGCCGTGCTCTGCGTTGGTGGCTGGAGGAGTGTTGGTAACACACCCGTGTTTTGGCTCCTGCTGAGCACGGCACTGTGACGGTCCCTCTGCAGTCGAGGGCGAGATCCCCGGAGGAGACACAAGTGGGCCAGCGGACCCACACTGACCGAGGGGGTATTCCAGACCGTGTGGCCTCAGCCCAGATATTAAACCTGAGGCACGGAGCAGAAGGCGGGGGGGGGCATTCGTTGTCTAGTGGGTGCCTTGCTTTAAATAAACTGCCTCATCCCAAGCCACCAGTTGGTTTTTTCTCCCCACTTATTTCTCTCCTCCTGTCCCGCTGGGAAGGGGAGTGGTAGAGCGGCTGGGGGCACTCCTGGTGTCCAGCCAAGGCCAGCCCACCCCCACAGGTAAGGGATGTAGGAGCTCAGAAGCAGTTCCTGCCACCTGCAGTGCCAGTCACAGCTTGGCATCCTCTAGGGAATTTGCAGCCTTCCTTGCTTCTGGGGGCTTGTAAGAAACAGTTACGGTTTGCCTTCAGCTCCAGAGTGTTAGAGCGCCACGGACCTCAACCTGAGGGAACAGCTTCCAAAATGTCGTAACACGCAAAGGTTATTTTACCTTCTCACTGAACTAATTCAAAGTACTCCCTAGTCCAGGGGAGCTGAGTAAAGACGAGGTAAAACAACAAGTCAGTTATATAAATAATTGTTTCGGCTGTCTCTCTTAACACTGACTTTTTTCTTTTTCCCAGAAATCAAGGGTAGACATAGTGGTATTTTTCCCTAAGGAATTGTATTTTGCTTTTAACAGACTTATAAGAAGCTGTTGAACAAAGTAATATAAGTAGGGAAATAAAACAAAATAAAATAAGTAGGAAAAGTGAATTACTGAGCTTAAGGGATATCTAAGGAATGAATTTGGGATATTCAGTCAGTATTAAGGAAAACCTCTCCTGAAATTGTGACCAAGAATAAATAGCTTGAACGAAGTTAACCAGCTCTGAATTGAATCAAACTGTTAAGCTTTTTACAAATGAATGTTTACTTTTGTCCTCTTTTAACTTTGCTCTGCAGAAGCCGTGATATCTATTTAGTGAGGTGTTTTGGATACCTCAAAGCTTTAAAGCTGAAGTTGTGCATGGTGGTGGGTATTTTGTCTGTTGTCTAAGATGTTTTCCCCACAATAACCTGCTTACCCTGTCTACAGGAGCAGTCCCAGGTCAGATTCAAACCAAAGACTTTTAAGTGGGGTGGAGGGAGCAAATGCAGCATTTTTCTGGAAAAAAAATATTATCACTGAAAGAGTTGTTGAAAGATTTGGGAAGCTGAGGAGTCGCTGGGAGCCACACACTTTAGTGGCTGGTGTGTGCTATGGGATAGACACACTGGTGTGGAAACATCAGCTCAGAGGAATTCCCTGTCAGGAAATATGTTAGGAAATATTTACGTGTGCTGGTTCTCGACAGTGACACTGTACCTGCTGTCAAGGAGGAACAGGCCACAGTTCTGTTTTGCGCTGAAATTATTTACATTCGACTTATTTCTCAGGCCAAGCAGTGTTTCATATTGCGTACTTCCATGCTTTTTATGCTATGTTTACATAGACAGTGGTGTTTATTCTGAATTTTGTAGTTGAGGCTGTTTTGTTAAGATGAAGTAGACATTTTTGTCTACCTAGAAATAATAGTGCATCTATGATGTAGGCAGCCTAAGATTTATAGGGTCTTTAAATGCTCATTTTCCTGCCTTTAAGTGCTTGGCTTTTTAAATGAGGTGATAGATAACTCTGTTGTTCACTCAGATATAAGGGAGGGATCCAGACCAGTGCTTTGTACTTCAGTGTAGTTTTTTTTACCAGCATTTCACCTGACTGCAAATACCTCCATGCATTTGAAAAATTCACATTTGTGCTATTAACTTGTTTTGTGATGTGCCTGCATAAAGGCAGAAATTTCGGTCCATGTAAATGCATCACACTGTGTATATCCCCCCTGGATTTGTTTTAAATGGATAATGCCTTTTTGGGTTTGTCCTTTTTTCATGAGGGAAACTGAGAGGAATAAGTCTCTCAGTTACCAAGTGGCGGAAATTTTGTGGGTTTTTTTATTTTTTTTTTTTTTTATTAAGTAAATGAATTTTGTTTATAAGGTTTAAATGGAAATATTTTCTAATAATTTTCAAAGCAGAGAATATATTTTCAAACATTTTTATCCATGCTAGGGAAGCTTGCTCCTCTAGGCATCATTTTCAAGATGCAGTCCAGTTTTGTATTATGATATACTGTGATATCAGTGGACAGATAGAAGAGCCGAGACAATAGATTAATAGAGAAATTGCAATATGCTTTACCTTAGAAAGATATTAAACTTTTAGAACACACCGCAGTTGTCACGGAACTGAAGATACATGCTGGCTCTTTGGGCTGGTTATTAAATCTCCGCGTGTGCTTGGGATCCCAGATGATCTCTGTAGTAGTTCCCCTGCTCGTTAAATAATGGGGGAAAACTATCACCCGTGGGACTGGAAGTCCAGCTTTTTGAAATATCCCGAGTTGTTTTCTCTTCGCTCAGAGAGCAAGAGAAAAATCTGTCTTGTTAGTCGGAACATAAAGAAATTCACACACACATTTAGGGGTAAATGTTATCTTAGGCTGCTAAGTGACAGTTCCCACCCCTCCAGCTTTTATTGCTCCAAGTGCTGCTCATTCGCGTGTGAGGGTCTTGCTGGTAGCACACAACACTCCTTTAAACGAAATCACTGATCAAACGGATAAATTCTTGCTGTCACCAGTGACTTGAATTTGGTCTCCAAGAGGTCCGCAGAATACCCTTAAACGTTTTAAGTGTTAGGTACTGTCTTCAAACACGGCTGGCAGGTGAGATTTTAAGGAGACTTAGTTAAGATGGCGTGGGGGCAAAGCTGAAAGGAGCATTAACACGCTGTTAAAACAAGATTCTGATCCTTCGCTGTGAGAATCGTTTAATGACTCGACTCTGCCAGCTCGGGGACATCACAAAGTCCAGAATAAAGCTCTTAAGTGGGCGCTATTTGTGTTTAGTGGCCACCCTGGTCAGTGCTTTAGGAATAGGAATTAAGAATCCACAGATTTTAGCTGGACAGTAACAGAAGCTACGTGTAAATTAAAATTAATTAAGGACCTGAAAGCTGTCCACAAGACATGCAGTGTTTGTGTGCATTGTTTCAGATGTCTTTAATTCTGAATTTGTGGAGAGGATTAAGGAAGCAGATTAAGGAAATTAATGAATTGATGATTTAAGGAATGGAGAATTTTAGAATTCCCTCAGCCTCGCTGAAATCCTTTTATTCCGGGTTTCTTTGAGTAACAATGTGACTGCAAGCAGATTTTTCTTATGTTGCCTTGTTTATTAACATTTTTAGAACCTTTCTCTAAAAATAAATGTCATGGAAAACAGTTACAGTAACTGCAGAAAATTAGCAAAGGAACAACATAGGACACAAGTCAAACCCAAGTGTGATTTGTGCCAGGGACACAGGAGCTCAGACTAATCAAGGTAGAATAGGTGGAGCGTAGCCTTGACATGAATCTTGCTGCTGGTATTCAGTCCCTCAGAACTAGACAAAGCTGAAATCTCCACTAAGGTAGCTGCAGGACAAATTCTTGACGACATTGGTAAGAGCTATCTCAGATCACATGGTCAGCAGTCAAACCAGAAGAGATAAAGCAGCGTTTTCATCAATGGGCTTGTTTTCTTTCCTTGTCTTTTTTTTCTGCTTTGTTTTTTGGGTTGATTTTGGGGTTTTGTTTGGCTTTTTGTTTTGTTTTGGGCTTTGTTGTTTGCTGCAAGGGAGGTACAGAAGAAGTTGCAAAGGTGAATGTTTGGTCGTGGTTACTTTTGTATAACCGAATCCATTGTCAAAGCCAACAGAATAGGCTGTCTCAGGTTTCCCGCCTTAGGGAAGCTGAAAGATTTTGAACTCCATTATCAGTATTTTTTACACCTTCCTATGCTCAGGACGAGTGCCCTTGAAAGGGCAGCAGCTTTGGATTGGCTGATTGTCATGTAGACAAGGTTGTTTTCAAAATAGAGGCACACAATCCATTTGTAAATCTTCCAGAACATATGAAAGTCTAATCAGACTGACTCAGGCAGCCAAACTGTGGCATATCTCATTTGAATTCTCTCTTCCCCCAGGCCTTGTCTACTAGAAATATGAATACATTGTATTGGAAGTAGAAAGCATGAATGGTAACAATAGTGAGCCCTGGTGCAGTCCTGAATGGATTGTAGTTTTAAATGCATCTAAGCATTTCCCTTTTTCTTATACTGGCTGTAGCTGCACCAGCCCTCTACAGTGCCTGCTATTGTCACCAACGACATAGCCCCGAAGCCCTGCACTGCCTCACTTTTCCTGACTGTGAGCAGCTGGTGGTATTTTCTGCAGTGGTACAGCAATAAAACAGCAATACATGTTTATTGGTTTGGTAGATGGACAGGGACCTTGCACACCCTGCTCGTGTGAGTAGTTCTTCCTTTCAGGAAGGGTCCTGTTGAGTGCAATTGTATGGGTGTGACTTGTAGGCCTTCTCTCCACTCTGGGTATTCCCCTGCCTTCTTCAGATGACCGTTTGCTGTATGAAGTACATTGAGATTAAGGCTGGTTTGGATTGCAGGATTGCAGCACTGCCTGTCGCAGTCTGGGTGTAAACAGCAGCATTGAAATCAGTGTTCTCCCGGGCTGTCCCTCTTACAGCACCTGTTTGAAATGTCTTTCTTCTCGCTGACAGGCTTTAGAGGCAAGGCCTTGCTCCCCAGGAAGCAGCGAGTTCAGTGTTCCTGGACAGTGTAGGTAATGAAATGCTGCCACCCGTAGCAGAAGGGGCAGAGTAGCCTCTGTGATGCCATTGCTGTGGTCATGGCTTGGTGGGAGTAACGGGGAGGCCTGAAGGGGCTTGTTTGGGCTATGGAGAAGAGAGGCTGGGAAAAATGACCCTGGCAGGGCTGTGGCAGTCTGTAGAAGAGAAGTTTCTTCCTTCCACTGTAGGCTGAGGGCTTCTGGAGGGACTTTCTGGAGGCCGTGGTTACACTTCTTTGGTCCAGGCCTTTTGACAGCAGATGGCCCTACTCTGAAAAGCAGTTTGCTGATACAGCTGCCCCTCTGCCAGTCCAGTCTCCTCAAGCAGCCCCAGGATTTAGAGACCCCAGTACCTTTCCACCTCACAGTGCGGGATCTGAATGTGCAAGAAGGTGCCATTGCAAATCTCCTTTAAATAAAGACAGAAAGTTTGACATGCTGCCATTAGGCTTCGAAAATAACTCCTGGGGAGTTAGAAAATATTTAGAAAAAGAGAAAAAGGATTCTTTGAAAATAACTTTGAAATAAATGTTAAAACGAGGACTCGAAGGAGATCAGCATTTAAGGGTGCTACATTTAATGTCTGAATTACTTGAAACTGCAATTTGCTTCTGTCAGAATCAAATATTCCAAGAAAATGGTACTCAGAGCTATTGTACAAGATATTTTCTAAGTCCTTGTGATTCAAGTATAGAAAAAATGTCAGGAAACATAATGATTTATTCTCATCTTTTACTTTCTTTTTCAAAATCCAAGATAATAAAGCCCACAGTTCACATCTAGAAATACTTGAAATAATACGCTTTACAGGGGGGAAACAGACTGAGCAGCAGTTAAGCTATTATTTTCACTAAACCAAATAATGGGCTTTAATAGAAAGCCTCTTCTCAGCTGTATTGTCCATTATTATCATGACTACATCAGTCCTGTAATATTCTTATTTTAAAGGACTCTTGATGGTGCTTTTCCCTTGAGAGAGCAGTGATCTGCGTGTTAGTAGCTGGTGCTGACAATCCACTTGTGCCTGCCCACAGAAAGCCATGTTTTCCAGGACCAGCTTCCAAGCAGGAGGAAGCCTCCGACAGCTGATGCCCTTGGGTCAGCCATCCCTGTGTAAAGTGCAGGGCAACTTCAACAAGCTGAAAGTATTGGGTGCAGTGCACTTGGCATCACAAACACTTTGGCTTTTCCGTGCACTGGTGGAGATTAAAGAAGAGTTTAATGCTCACCAGAGGGATCATCAGTGTCTGTACTGCACCAGAGCTGAAATCTGTGCTGAATATTTTGAAGGCAAAGCCTTTCATTTTGTTTAACATTGCAGTCTCCACAGCAGTCCAGGTGTTACAGTGTAGAGCCTGCTGATTCTCTCCCTCTCTGAGTTCAGCATCCTGCAGATCAGAAACCCTCCAGAGTTTGTGCTCGAGTGCCCAACGGCTTCCTTAAACCAACATATTTATTCTTTGTAGCCGGAAGAGAGCAGAATACAAGAGAAAGGTGTTTTGAGGCAATAAAAGAGCTACATGCCTGTCTTTCTCACCCTAAGGCCTTTGCCCTGTGGTGCAGAGTCAGAAGTTTTGTTTCCTCAGATCCTGTGGTAGAATCAATGTCCTTTATTCTCTGAGGAGTTTCTTTAGGAGATTATTTTCGTCCGTCTTCAGGTTTTAACTGTTGACATTCTTTTGGGTCCCTTTGTTCCCAGATTGGCAAAATCAGCTTTAACGTTGCAAAATCAGCGTTATCGTTGCTCCTAGTCTGTCACAGGCTGGAGATTATCACATATATCACTCCACTGTTAGGCCTTGGAGTTATTTCAGTAGTTGCTGCTTTCTCCCTCCCAGTTACTTCCAGGTAGATCCTTCTCCAGGCCTGGCCGAGAGTGCAGTCTCAAAGCTGTTGAAGTGGCAATAACCTCTCAAACTGATGAGACAATGTTGAGAGGAGTAAAGAAGAGATAGAACAGGAGTGAATACTAATCTCTTAGTCATCAAATCTACTGTTTCCAGAAAATCCCTGTATTTAGTCACAGTTGTCCAAGGGAAGCACAAAGATCTCTCAGTGGTCCCTCACTGTGTTTAGCAGGAGGCTGCTTTTTTGAAGGCATGGTTTAAAGTCAGCTGTCTAACCAGTCATCATTAATGGAATGAAAATCCAAATGCACTAAACACTCTGATTACCCTATACCATACACTGTCGCAATAACCAGTAGTTAAATATTCACTTGATGCCCTTTGCAGCCTGCCAGACTTCGAGGTGATGGAGTAACCTGGGCCTTACTGTGTCACACGTCCCCGGGTGCCCCTGAGAAAGGACTGCTCGGGGGCTGCGTTCTGTTTTGGTAAGCACCCTGTCTCAAGGCATGGGGGTCTCTTCCAGAATGCTGTTTATGACTTTTTTTTTTCCCTTAAGGAAATACCCCACAATAAACTGCCAAAAAATGTCACATTTTTGCAGAAATTTTTGAAAGTTTCAAAGTCCTTGGATGTGCTGCCTCATCAGTCCACAAGCAGGTTTGAAAGCCACAGGGAGTTTTGTGTGGGGAATGTGTCTCCTACTGATGCAAACTGCAGAAGAATTCCCCTGGTTGTTAGGTTTTTGTATGTTGTACTGTAACAGCACTGAGCTGCATGATTGGAACTTTTTTTTTCTTTTTTCTTTCTTCTATCAACTGTATTAAGGAAAATGGAGCCAGGTTTGGGTCTGAAGCTGAGCACAAGCAACACCATCACAACTTTTCAGCCCTCTTCTTACAGGCCAGAACTGTAATTAGATGGGCTCGTGTCTTCATCAGCTGGTGCCTATTTTGTGGCTATTCCTGCTGGCTTTTGGCTACCTTAAGGGGCATGTTCCAGTACACAAGGGAGTGTGGTGGGTCCTGGCCAGTTCATCATCTGGAATTGTGCTGGTCATTTTGCTGCCAGCAAATAAATAAACAGGTGGTTGTCTGTGTACCTATCCAGAGATGAAGGAATGATATAATCCTGTCATGAAATGTATGAAATGCTGTTTTCTTTCTATGTGTCTTGTCCTGAAAGGTTTAAAGAGAAGATTTTCAGTGTAGGATTGCCAATTTTCTGGGTACTCCTTTGATAGAAGGTGTCCACAGCCTAGTTCACAGCTGAGTCCTTTGCCTGTAAAGTGAAGAGATTTATGGATTACATTATGTTGCCTCTTAGCAGAGGGAACTTATTTTCCCTTGTCTGAAAACCAAGTACATTTATTTTAGAAACCCCAGTCTCTCACTTCATAGCCTCGGTATAACTGTGCTTTAACTGCCCCTATGAAATTATGTGACAAGAATTTCCCAAGTAAACTTTTAATTTCATTAATTAACCAAAGAAAAACAGATCCACTGGTTGAAGAACAGCCATTTTCTGCAGCTCTTCACACAACTGCTGTGAGAACAGATGTAAAGAATGATTCAAATATCCCGTTACTCTAATTCAGTTTTTTCCTATTAGTTATCACTTTCCTCTAGTACTGATAGTCACGTTACTTCATTAAAGAGAGGTGCAGCTCATTTTCTTTCAGAAAGTTGATAAGATATTTAGAGCAAATCAAGTTTTGTGCTGCTGGTCCTTGGGTGGAAGGATGTGCTATAACCAGCACCTCCTGTGGCAGCTCCTGCACCACAGCATAAAGTAGGAGATAAAGCTCTGGATGAAATTGTAATTCTAATGTGCTCTCCCAAATATAAAGGCTTTTCTGGCAGATTCTTTGCCTCCTGAAGGCCCTTGTGACACAGCAAAGTGGGTGCTACTTGGTTTTTTAGGGTAAATCCTCAGGGGTGCTTGCATGCACTGGCAGATCTGTGGCTGTGGCATATCAGCCTTCCACACTGGAGAGACTTCTTCCAAACTTACCTATTCATACCCTAAAGGTGAAAAAGCATTTAAATTGCCTCATTTCCTTTAGCATTCTCTGGTCTGGAATAAGGGGGAGCACCGGGAGTGGATTGCAAGCTGGAGTCTGCTGGACGGCTGCGAGGCACCTTCCAGAGTCCATCCAAATTCTTCCATCCAGTCAGCGGTCCTCACATGGCCCACAGAGTTTATGGAGCCTCTCAGCCGGTGCACTGATGGCACATCGGACTTTGACGAGACAGAACCGCGGGCTCTCTGTGGCTCATAGCCACCGTTGGCTGCAACGTTAAAAGCCTCTGAATTGTGTGAAGCCTGAGATGCAACTCTGACCGTGCCACCACAGGCTGGCAAACCCTGTTCGTAAGAAATTGGAGGTGCTGTGAAACCTCCGGGCTCCCCAGGCATAGCCAGGAGGGGCTCCTGTTACTGTGGTCATCTGCATATACTGGAAGAACTGCAGGTGGCCTTCGGCCAAAGGTGATTTGGAAGCCAAATGATCAATAAATGGTGCTCAGGTAAACACTCCTGCCTAGTCATTTATTCCCTTCAAACGCTGACAATGAGGAATGTTCTAATAATTACTCAATGTCTTAGCCTCCGGAAAAGGAAACAATTGCCTGTAACCATAGTTAAGTTTGCCTTTTGCAGCTATTTAGCACGTCTTTTAGGGAACAGTAAATTGGGTCTGGCATTGCATTTGTTTAAAGACTATGTATGAGCAGGCCTTTATTTCTGTCTGTCTTCTAAAGCCTCCTGGAAAACTGGCAGGGAGTACCAGGGGTATTAAATCATTACATCTATTTCTAAACACATCGCACCTCTTTCTATAAGCTCTCCTCAATCCCTGTTTGGTTGCTTGTTTTTAATTTTGAGTCCATTTTGAGATCCGAAATTTAATTTCTGGACCTCTGTTTCCTCCAGCAAATAATGCACTGAAGCTGTGCTGGGAAGCGTGCTGCAGTTTCATCAAAGAGATTTTCCCCGCATCTAATCCCACGTGAGCCAGAGCTTTGAAAAGTACTTCTGGCAGGTCATTTACCTTTAGTCTGCTAGAATTTTGTTCAAAAATGTGTTGTGGTGCCTTTGCCTGTTGGTTAACCAGAATTGTTTGAGCCCTTTTTTCAAATTCATGGCAAATCAAGGGTCACCGTTGCAGTGCCATCCTCGATTGCCTCCTGTGATGTGTATTAAGAAGCCCAAGTCTGTGTTGCATTATTTCTGCTCTCTTAGTGGACTATTGAAACTTTTATGGAAGAGTGGAAGAAAATAAGATTTCAAGGGGAAAAAAATGCATCCTGATTTCAGTATATGTTACTTGTGTTATTTTTTCACAGCTTACTGATAATAAACACTACTAGTACAATCACTCCTGGGAGAGGAAAGATAGAAAAGCAAATTCAAAGGTTTAATCCAAACACATCTAAATATAAATTCAATTCTAACCAATGTCAGTTATTTCTTGATAATCCTGGTCCAGGCTGATAAAACCAGTGGGACTTCAGTCTTCTGATTTTATGATGTACTGTATTTAAGCCTTATTTCTTTCCTTTAATCAGCTTGAAGCATTATGAGGAATGTGTTGCAACAAAATATCATTTCCTTTTATCAGGCACTGAGAAAAAAATAAAAGGAATAATAATCTAGGCAAGTATATTTATTCTGAAAGTCAGGATTCTAACATGGCCAGTACACATTGGGAAGGATAAGCCTTTGAATACACAGCAGTGAGACAGCAATTAATTTCCAGATCAATACAGTTCCCAGTGATGACTGGTAATCTTTGGATTGATTTCAATATCCATGGAGTTCAGTCTCCTGAGCAGCACCTTTTTAACTCATAAAAGGGTCCTGACTCATCTATCCTGTCCAGATTTCCTACTGTCTTTAAGGTGTTTTGGCTGTCCAAACTTGGAATGGTGTTTGAAATCCTGATGATGGTTTTTTGGGGGGCTTGGGGGGTTTGTTTGTTTGTTTTGATCTTGATATACTTCTTTGTGTTATTTTAGTCCTCACTGATAAACTCATTGATTTAGAAAAGTTTAAACTTTTTGAGGCTCTGTATTGTAGATGATGATGATGATGATGATGATGATTATTAAATGCATAGATGCAAGAGTTGGTTACTCTGAATACTGTGAAAGGATTTAAAGGGGGCAAAGGAGAACACTGAGCACTTCTCATGGGGGAAATGAAGAAGGACCCTGTGTGCATGCTGAGGGCTGGGTTGTGGGTCCAAGAAGACATGAAAATACAGAGGCAGCACAAACTTCCTCTCAAGTTCTGTCCCTCCTCCAGCAGAGGTATGATTTATTGATTTGTTGCATATTTATGTATATTAAAATAAATTTGAACTCCTCAAGGTTTATTCCTTGGGGTAGGACAGTAGTAACTGGCAGGAGGCATGGTGTCAGTGTAACTGTGTCTGTTGTAGGGACAGCTCCTCTTAATCCAGTCCCTGATACAAATTCCAGTAGCCCTGTCAGGGTCTGTCAGTGTGTATGTACCTACAGGCAGGCACATGTCTTTATGGATGTGTGTGTTTACCAGAGTGATTTTCCAGTTGCTTGTGGTTTACCAGGCAGGCTGTGCTGCCTCACGAGTAACTCAAGGTATGTGTACCTCTTGAAAAACAAATGGCCAATTTTTAAATTCTCTTATTCCCCAGTACATTAAAGAGGCTTCTGGGGAGCAGGGACACTCCACTGCATACGGAGTGTTTCAGTACTTACAGAAAGTAACTGAATGGGAAAAAAAAATACATATCTAAGATTTCTGCCACTGGTCAGAGTTGGACTCAGTGATCCTTGTGGGTCCCTTGCAAATGCAGGATAATCCATAGTTCAGCGTTTCTGGTCTTCCGCATATTGGATGAATTGCTAGCACATGAAATCAGTAATTATTTTGCATCCCCTAATTGTCAGACGCTGCCCCTTCTGATGGGATAAGGTTAACTAACTCCTGATGGTGTCACGGCTGCTTGAGAAACCTCTGGATATGTTCTCTGCTGGAAAGCACTGTGTGTTTATGTCCCCCTCTGTGGCACCGTGGAGGACTTCTCCTAAAAGACAAGGGGTGTCTCATGAAAGAAAAAGTCACTGCTGTGGAAAAACAACAAACCCAATTCCTGAGAATTAAGCAGCATATCAAAAAAACATGTAGCTCTTGGCTTAAATTGTTCAGTGCTGCCTTACATTCTTCAGAGCAGCTCAGAAGGGAGCCATTTCCTCCTTGTTTTCGGAGTCTGAGTCCCCGAAGATTGAGTAATGGATGAGAATAAAAACATTTTGATGATAAGAGGTTTACAATGGGATCATTGTCAGATTGGTACCTCGAGGGCTCTACTGGGGGCCATTGTCATGGCTGTTTCCTTTCTGCTAATGAGTGGATCCGGCTCTCACTGAGGCAGAGAGAGAGAGCAGTGTAGCCACCCAAGAGCCAGCAGTGGCTCATCTTTCTTGTCAGCCTCCTGTACTCACTGTGACAAAGTGAAAGGCTTTGGAGAAACCAGACTCATTCAGTGTAATTGAACTAAATGGATAATAGGACACTTATTAGGGCATTAAACAGAAGAATACTCTTCGCTGGCTTTTGCAAAGACTACAGCTCTTTGTCATTTGATAATAGACATTCACTTAGGAGTCTATTCTTTTTTGTGTGCATTGGGGTTTTTAAGATACCTTACTCCCATCAATATTAATGGGAGTTGTGCAAGTAAACCCTGGGAATTCACAAAAATAAAACCTGAGACCTTTGTGTTTCTAGCAACCAAAAGCCTCCAATAACTCAGAATCTGTAATTGTTTCTTTTTATGGGACTATCTTGGATGGGAAAAAGAGCTCGAAGTATAAATAAAAGCTGCGCACTTAAGGACAAATTCTGCAGTCCCAGCTTAGTCTAGATAGTAACCTACCCTTCAGACAACCTACATCTGTCCAGTTGTCCCAGCTTTTTGTTGAGTAAAAGGGAACTCAGGATAAAGCAATATGACCCTCCTGCTTCCCAGTCTGAAACCTTCATCTACATTTCCTGTATGGGATTATCCTCTTGCTCTGTTGGTATCATTCAGAAATACACTTTTCAACATGAAGAATCCCAGGTGGGTTCTAATTCAACGTTATGATGTGAAAATACTGGTAAGACTGGTATTTTCACCAGTTCGGCTCTGTGTGCATTCAATTATACAGGTTACAGCTTATGCGTGTCTTTTGTCCTCAAAAGGCTTTGCAGATATTAAATCAGATTCTCTTGTAATTTAGTCAGTGCTTGGGCATGACCCAGAGCTAGGTGTGAAGCCATTAGAGTTCAAGCACTTGTAAATTGAAAAAGCAGGAAGAGGTTATTACTCCTTAGCACTTACCCTGTGGAGAAGTATTTCAGCTGGACACGGCTGTTCATGTCAAAACTTACATGATGAGACCAACCTTGCAGTAAAAGAATCCCAACTTACAGTGTTTTTTCACCCTGCCATGTCTTGTTTTACAGGTGGAAAATCCGCGGGAGGAACGTGGCTGTAAATTGCTCCAGTCTGGAAAGTGAGTGACGTGAGGAGCAGAATTAACATTCAGGTACCACTGCTGCCCTTTACTGCAGCACCTCGCAGTCCTTCCCAGTGACTTGTGCCCTGTGAACCCAGCTGGCAATTTAAATGAAAGTACTGGAGTGAAGAAGGAACTGGGGAAAGGACAGGTAGTGCAGCTCTGCATTCTCATTTCATTAATATGTGGAAAGAGAGAGAGGTCTGCCTGGTACAGAGTGCAGCCTCTGTTTTGTTCCCTCAGTTAGTGCAGCTGGCTGAAGAGCTGTCCTGTTTGTCCCTCATGGTTTCCTTACTGACTTGTGTAGTACTTTGAGCTTTTCCTTTGCCCTTCTAAAGGAACTGGAATTGTCCAGGCAAGGTGTTTTCCAGAATGGATCAGTACACACCCTCTAGAGCTGCAGGGAAATTCCAGTCCTTTGGGGTCGCCCAAAGGACTGTGCTAGTCCTGTGGCTGTGCTAGTGGTAGGAACAAACCAGAATCCTTAAAGCACTGATTTAGTCTTTCTATTACTTGTTTATATCAGTCTCAAATACACAATTCCCAGGTTTGAAAAAAATAAATTGCTTAGGGAAGCAGCTCAATATACACTTAATAGGCCCAGCTCCCACCTCATTTACCTTTATGTAATCAGAAACAAACTCATCTAGCACAGACCAGAGTTACATCACAGTAGAGAAACCAGCCCATTACCTTTGGGATGTTATGTTTTCCCAAAGATAGGAGTTCGCCTGATAAAACCGGTACCGTGTAACTGCAAATGATGCTCTAGGAAGCTCTTCAGCGAGGGGACTGCCTGTTTGATCGGGGTTGTACCGAGGCCTCCCGAGTGCCCGCAGTGCCCCTCCGTTCCTTTTTGCCTAGCTGGGAGCATTTCGGCTGCGTTCCCACTAGATGGCCGTCGGGAAGCTGTTTGTCGGGGAGCAGAGCCGTGCAGCCCCGGGCGGCCGGAGCCCCCCGCCGTCCTGCTGGGCTGCGCTCCCCGAGTTCGCTCCGCGGCTGCGAGGTGCGGCTGAGCCGCTCGGGCCAAGGAGTGCTGGTCGGCGGGGTTGGAGAAGGTCACTTACTGGAGCCTGCGGCAAACCACCCAGGCTGATCCATCTGATCCTGGTTTCGTTCAGTGCCCCTGTGTGTGCAAAGGCCACGCACACAGGCCTGGTCTGTCCCCAGCAGCTGATTGCAGCTTTACCCTGAGCATCGTTTGTCCTTAACACGTCCGTGTTCCATGGCAGGGGTCAGACCGGGTGTGGCCTTGCACAGGTTGTGCTACACAGGCTGTTTGGCCGGTGTGTTCCTGCAGCTGATGCTGGAGCTGTGCCTGCTCACCTGCAGCACCACCCCGGTCCACAGCAGGGCTGGGCTCCCGAGCAAACATCCCTTTGTGTTCCCCGGATTACTCAGACCACCTTATTCCAGCTTTGCTCCAGCTGTAGGAGGACAGAGCTGGTACCTGCTCCACCCTAAAAACCTGCCAGGGCCACACTCTGTTGCCAGTGCTTCCTGTGGGACAGTGGACTTATCCTAGGCCAGCACTTGGAGTTATATGGCAGTGGAGGTTTTGATCTTGGAGTAAAAGCTCAAAGTTACTGCCTTGTTCTTTTGTTTTCTGGAACCAGCTTAACCCTGAGGGCACGAATATTGGAGAATCTTAACTGGACCAGTGAGATGCAGCAGGTAAGACTTCTGTTGTTTCTTTTTGCCAACAGCTGTCCATGGAAAATTTCTCCTAATTGTAACAAATTGTTAGGGGGTTATTGTTGTGTGCAGCGCATAAAGGAAATATAATTTTTTGCATTTCATGATTTAGTAAAATGGAAGCGTTTCCCAGTAATGGGACTTCCTCAAAGCCTTCCAGCCTGTCTGTGGCAGGCCCGTGAAGAGTGAAGGTAAAAAGACCATGAATCCCAAAAAAGGTGGTGAAATGGGGAGGCCCAGCTCCCCTGTCATGGGGGTTTTGATATGGGGGTTTGGTTGGAAGGAGTATTGTAACTAATGTTACTGGAAAAATTCCTACTCACTTCTTTATTGGCTTTACTTGTGCAGCACAGGAGGCAAACATGCAGACCCCTAGAGAAGGGGTTATTTTAAAAAAATATTATTTTTTTATTAAAAAAGCCCTTTTTGTACCTAAACATCATATTGAATCTGGAATTTGCTGTCCAAAAGGTGAAGAATGCAAATAGCAACTCCAACATAAATAAAGCTAAGGCAATGGATGCTGTATTGTAATCAAAATAACACTGTGAAATAATGGAAAAATCCTGCTTAATCTTTATGACCCCCTTTTTTTGCATTTCTTATATCTGACTGTCTTGATTTAAAATACTGTAAGTCCATAATGAAAGTTCTACTTGCATATCAATCTTAATTCTGATTTGTGTTAAGTGAGGTTTGGCCATATCTTAGAGCATGACTGTCCTTTGTCCACTGTCCTTTCTGGCAGCAACAACAGATCTGAAACTCTCCCTACAACCCCAATTTTTAGTGGGTTTTGTGAATCTATTCGTCCTCCCCCAATATGTCTTTCCACTCTGCACTTTCTGCATCTCTGAATGTGATGATTTCTATTGTGTTTTAGGTATGAGTCTCAGTCAGGATACAGTCCTCTGTGTTCTTTTACTGTAATTTAGTGTAGTATTTTGTGTGGGAACATATGTAGGTGTAGAGATAGAAATAGTCATCTTTAAAGTTCACGAAATGATTGTAAGTCGGACTTTTCTGCAGTTCAATTTTAATATATTTATGAAGGACAACCTGCTGTTTTGCTTGCAGCCTCAATTATGCTGTGTGGGAATGTAGTTCTGGTGAGCCAGTGGTTTCTGATATACCCATTGCTTTAATGAAACTATTCTGCAGCTCACATACAGCTGGGGAATAGGGGTGAGAGCAGAGCAGTGTCTGTGCATCATCCAGTTCTGTGCACTGGAAAATCATGGTCCTGGTTAAGGTAGTTGTTGCACAAGTTCCAGTCTGTGCCTGTCTGTTTTCCTATTTTTACCCCAATTTATCTTTTTGGACTTGTCAACAGGCAAGAGCTCTATATGGTCAACCCTGCATCACTCTGTACCACGTGCCATTTGAGAGCATCTCCCCTGTGATGTCCAGGACAGCCCTCGCCCTCTTGTGAAGATGCTCTTCCTTAGAAGATGGATTGGTATCTATCTATAGGAACCAAGTGTGGAAAACAAGGCACAAGCTGTGCTTTGTGGTTAAGTTCAAGTCAGTATTTCAAGGAGTAACTGTGTTTCTGGATGGGACTGTCTGTTTGCGTGCAGGGACACTGTGAAGAGTCTGATATTCTAATCACTGTAGTGATTGTGGCATCTCTAGTATTTGTAAGTGTTACCCTGGGGGTCATTCTCGTGAGGCACCACATCAGTACACAGGGTTAATTCATCCCTTCTCCTCAAGCCCTTGCCCATCTCATGATGTTCAACTCTCCAACAAGTTTGGGTTCTCCCCTTCTGGCACTTAGGAGAGAGTTGAGGGTTTCTGTCAAGTGAATCATTTCCATGTGCATTGACACCAGATAAATAAATCCACAAACAGGAGAGGAAAACAAAGGGGCCATGGAGCGAGGGGGTGTTACTGGAGACTTATAGCTCAGAGACTTGGTTTTCCTTTCATCATTTCCTTTGGAAATCCCCACACCTCACTTTGCCTCAGCTGCTCCATCCGTATGTACCTGTCTCTCAAGCGCCTTCAAAATCAGGTAGTGATGGTCTGAGTGTGAGTTTTTGGTGCTGAACACACAGTGATCCTGCTAAACTCTAAAATCATTTTGTTCACCTTACCAGTTCATCTTGGAATTACTGGCATGGTAAATCTGTTTATCCCATGACTATTTTGCAATAGCTGGAGCTGAAACATGTATAAGTTGTCACTTTTTCAGCTCTGGCTCCCAAAGACACGAAATGCACAATGATTCTACCTATGTTGCAGATCAATATTGATCAGCAGGAACAAGGCTGGAGCTGAAGAGCTCTTGTCCATTCTGCAGAGACAATAACTAGGATGAAACCCCAGCTTTAAATAAACGACCGCCCAGGCGAAAGTCTGACTGTGAGTAAGTCTCAGTTGTGTTGTGCAGGGGAGCTGCTGTGGGAGAAGTGGGAATGCAATCAGGAGCTGCACAAAGTGTACCAGGGAATACTGCCTGGGCAGCCAGTTTTCTCTTCACTGGTTGCAGCTCTGTGAGCAGAATCACAATCTGCTCTACATGTGGGAAAAAACCCAATCCAGCAATAGAACACACGGTGCTAAAATGAGGGAACTCGGCCAAGCCCGAGGATTTGGAGCTCCCCCTGGCAATCCTGCACTGCCTGTGCAGCTCAGGAGCCAGACCAGCTCAGTGAATGCAGGGGATGTCAGCAGGAGATGAAGTTCAAATGCTCCTTCAACAGACTGTTGCTGTTTGGGGAACCCCTGGCCAGCGCCTGCCCTCTGATGACTTACATTGGGCAAGCAGCTTTCCTTCCTGTTTGCATTGCTTTTCATCAGCTTAGTGTCCATCCCTCGTGTTACTGCAGTGGTGTGTTTTGGGAAGTTAATTTCTGTAGCCTGTCTAGTCTCCTTGTTCTACTTCCAAGTGCTCTGTTTCCCAAATTCCTCCTCAATCCATCTTGCAGCAGCAGAGAAGTGCTTTCGTTTCCATTCCAGTGCTGCTCTGTGTTTGCTAAAGGAGCCTCTGAACAGATTCTCTCTTGTATCTGAAGTTTGTTTTTCTGCACCCCAGAGAGGGGAAAACGGAAATGGGTAGAATTTTTTGCATCTTCTGAAAGTTTAGTTTGAGTGTCAATCTTATGCAATTTTGCCCTAATTTATCTCAGACTGCGAGTCCCACTTTTGCTTCTTTCTGATGTTGCTAATTCTCAGCCTCACTCTCTGCAGTGAGGCTCATAGTGTACAGTTTGACCAGGAAATAGAATTCTCTGCAGGAAAATCTGCAGCTTATCATATTCAAAATAAGAAGGTAAGTTGTACAGTTTTAAGAATTTTTCCAAATTCAGAGTGAAATAAAGCTGTGGTGGAAGACCACAAAACACATTAGGATAGTTCAGTGCTTGATATCGTTCATCCTGCTGGATGAAATGTATTCACCAGGTTTGGATCTAAATGCCATCCTCTCTGGGATGGGACAGGTGAGCTCTTTTCCTATGATGCAATAGTACATAATGATGGAAAAGTCTTTCCCATCCAAATAAATCTGGATAATTATTGCAGTTGCCACATAGCCAGCAGTGTGCATTTCTGTCATTCGATCCAAGCTGAGGTTCCCAGAGTAGACAAAAATGTGTGGATTAACACAAAGCCATGCAGACACACACACACACACGCTACAAAGGCTAGAGCTCTGCAAATAACTTGGTTCCTTATCAGAGTGCCAACAAGCTATAAAATAGAATAGTTTGGAGTCAAAGAAATCAAAACAGTGTTAATGTCAAGATGGCACTAATTGTCTTCCAGGATAAGAGGAGATATTTTAGTCAAAACAGTATGAAACATTTACATGTGACTTCATGTCTTCATGATTCAATATACCCCCAACATAACTGTAAAACCAGTCTGAACTGATTAAAGGAAATTCTATTAGGAATTTGTTCTGACTAAAACAACTTAATTACAATAAGCATTTCAGTCAATGTGAACTTTTGTGTCTTAAATAAAGAATTAGTAAAAATAATGTACTCTGTTCTCGTTGCAATCACATTGCAAAACACGACCCTTGGAAAGGGAAGAGCTGCTGTGTGATCAAATAAAAATAATAGGCAGCAAGGTAAGTGCATGTGTAGCCACTCCAGATTGATTTAGGGTGATAGAAGGAAGAAACAAATGCTTGGTTCCCTTGAAAAATAAGTTCGGTGTATTTCTTTCATGAGGAGAAAATTATATCTATTAAATTTTAAAATTGTTTCATATTGCAGAGTTCAAAATGTGTCCCTATATTTGCGGGATGGAGAAATAGAGAGGTTTCCTTCCGCATCTGTATGGAAATAGTCAGTCACCATCACAGAATGGCTTGGGTTGGGAGGGACTTCAGAGATCATCTAGTTCCAAACAGAAGAGCAGAGTGTAATGCAGAGTTTTGGGGAAATGAAAGGACTGGTAATCACCTCAAAATTGTAAATAACCTCTTTGCAAGCAGCTGTCAGTTAAGCACAGATTATTGACCTAATCATAAAATGTTACTTTGCAGCTATTTTTGGAATTAAAAAAAAAAAGGAAAAAAACCCAAAACAAATACCTTTTGGTAGAAGGTTTTCAGAGAAAAATTCAGTTTTTGTCTTTTTAATACAGGTGTAATTTTAGGGGTTACGGTCCACAAACCAAATCATACTTGAAACCAAATTTCTTGTAAAAAACTTGCTTTGCTTATTGTTTCTTAAGAGTTCCTAGCTGCTTTGGTAGAAATAGCTGCATTCAAAATACATGAGAGAGTAAAAAACCCAAAATCTTGACTACATAAAACCCACTAAAAGATGTTGATTTACAAAAAAACTATATAAAATCCTCTTCCTTTGAAAAATTATGGCCAGCTGTATTTAGTACCCCTTAATTATGCATTTGATCCGGAATGTCATTCATCCTGCTTTCCCCAGCTGATTTCTGACTGAGCAGCTCCGTGGTAACTGGGTCAGCTTTATTTTTGGTGTGATTTAAAAGAGAGAATAAGTTTTGCTCCCTGAGGAAAATTTGGAATGTATTTGGTTTTGGCTGTGAAAAGAAGGAATGGAGCATGGAAACATATTAAAAAATTACGTTTTTGTGGAAGGGTTTATGTAGGACAAGACAAAATGGTGTTTGCCTTGCCACAGTTACTCTGTGTGTCAACACTCTTCATTTTGGGTGAGGAAACGTCCTGCTGTTGGCAACTCTTGGGAATGTATTCCAGTACTTGGGCAGTGTTCAGAGAAAATTCAATGCCAAGAAAAATGACGTGACAAACTGCTGTTTTACTGCCTTGAAATTCCCCCTCCAATGCCCAGGATTTGTAAACTTTCACACCAGAGCCTTGTCTGCACCAGCCAGGAGGAAGATCCCTCTCCAAGACACTGTTACTTCTTCTCACAACTGGCCACAGGATAACAAAACAAAATAATGGAGCTGACGGGCCTGCAGCAAGACAAACAGAAAAACAAAAGTCAGGGAGGTCTAATCCCACTGTTATTTTTGATGAGCTATTGATTTAATATTTTCATTTTAAACCTTGCAGCTTGCCTGTTTGAGAATCTAATACATTTAAAATAGAGAAACCTTAAAAACCTGTAACAGGGTGGAGAGATTGCCTTTTTCCTCTTCCCTTATACCCTCAAATTGCTTTCACTGGAGTGTGCAGCTGAGGACTGTCAATTGGCAGGGCCCCAGGCTTTGTTCTGGGGAATACTTTTGTGGGAAGCATGAAGTTTTACAACCTGGAACTCGAGGAAGTGCTGGTTGTGCTCAAGTAAAGGCTGTGAGCTGGTTGAGTACAACCTGGTTTAGGGCACACTGCAGGAACTTGTAACTCCCTGGAGCTGAGGGACTCTTCTCATTCCATGGGACTTGGGGAAGGCTTCAGTCTTGGGAGAGGCCCTGCTGCTCTTGGGAGAGGCTTTCCTGCCGCTGACTTCAGCGGGAAGCTGGTGCTGTGGTGATCCCACCCGGGCTCATCTCACCACAGGAGCAGAACCTTCCTCTTTTGTGATTATCCTTGTCTTCATCAGGCCAGGCTTATTAGGTTTAGTCTGGCTTGTTAGCGTTCATTAAGCCTTAGCTGGCTGCTCTGAGAGGTAAAAATGATTTTTCTTTCTCTCCTGGAAAGGGGCCACTTCCCTGTGAGGTGAAGTGTCTGCTCCCTTGGGATTTCAGGGATGGTCACTTTGGCCCTTCCAAAACAGACTCTTGGGCGTGGGGCTCTGAGACAGTTCAGCTGAACTGTGGGAACGGGTGTGAACTAAACCCGAAAATGTAACAACCCCCAAACCCACAGAACCTGTGAGGGAGAGGGGCAGTGTCTGGGTGACGTTTGCCCCAAAGCACCCGTGTTTGGAAGTTTCTGGTGCTGCCATTCGTGCCCGCTTGCATGAGCTGGGCGGCACTGCTGCCGAACAGATGAAGCATCTGTCTTGGCTATTTATGAAAATGCCACTTTTGGAAAAGTGTGATTAGTTGTTTGTGGGTTTGTTATGAGTAGAAAGGCTGGATGTGAGTCACTGGCTGGGCTGTCCCAGTCCTGCAGGTGTCCTGGACTGGACGTGGGATGTTTTCTGTCTCTGCTCTGAGGGAAGGCTTGGCTGAAGGAGGCTCCAAAAGTCCTGTCTGCTGGGATGGCTCCGCTCTGGGTCCCTGTGTCAACAGCAGGCCACATCTTTTCCCACTGCTTTGTTTACAGGAAGGCTTCCATTGGACTGAAATGAAATTAAACAAATGCAAACATCCAGTCTGAGCCTGATAACTGGAATGGTAAAATTCACCTGAAACACTTGGAGTTTGGCAAAGTCATAAGAAGAGAAAACAGGCCTCACAGTATCAGATATCGATGAGAAATGAGGCAGCACTTTCAGCTCCACCTATGAACTTAGCAGCCACTGAGTCAGCAGAGGGTGAAAGGAGAAATGCAGAACAAAACCTGCTACAAAAGGAAGAAGCTTTAGTGGCTTAGAAAAATAACAAAGAGGTCCCTAATTGGGCAGTTTAGGAGTCTGAGGAGATAATATGCTGGTTCTTCTTTTTTTTTACCAGCTGTATTACAGAGCTGAGAGAGAAAATCGATTTTTCATGCAAAATATTGAGTTGCTGCTCACTTGTAATTTAATTTATTATTTTTATACTCTGCACATAATTTGTTAGGGCTTTCCTCTATCTCTGTAACATCGTTGGAAAAGGTAATCTCTAGCAGTGTGCTAGCAATATTAATTTGCTATATTATGGGCATTTCTCTTCTCATCATTACTATTGTTTCCAGGCCATAAAAAGTGTCAGCATGTCAGTGCTGGCAGGCTGGGGCTGTGCTTGCCCTGCCAGGGCAGATCGGTCAGGCAGGTGGGTGGTGTATCCACAGCATCCCCAGGCTGAGGAGTCGGGAAAACTGGGGTTGGGGCCTTTGTTTTTTAAGTTGCTCATCCGTTTCCATTTCCCTTTTTCCCTGTTTCTTAATGCTTCCCTCCTGCTTCCCTCCTCCTTCTTCTTCTCTCTATTTATTCTAGGAACCCAGCAATGCAGGGTTGCAAGAGACCAAGTTTGGCAATGTTTTTGACTGTTTGATATGGCTTTAAGAGGAGTTACAGCCAGCATGGGCTTTGTGCAGTGAAAAAGAGATCCCAACCACAACTTCATCTTGGAGGAACATCATCTCTGCCTGACTCAATCTGGTAGATTATTATCTTTCTTTTATACTTTTTTTTCTAAAAATTCTAAGCCAAATTAAACCCAGCTATGACCTGAGTTATGCCAAGGTTAAACTTGAGTGGGTTCTTCTCATCTTCTTCCTCTTTTGCTCAGTCTTAGTTTAATTATTGTGTACTTCAAAGACACCCCTTGCTTCAGATTTTTTTGCAGTGAATGAGTACAGCCAGGTGGCCACCAAGGGGGTATTATTGTGGAGAGCCTGTAGGCAGTGGTGAGTAACACTCGTTTCAGCAGCCAGACATCTCTGAGCAAGTTTCATTCCCAGTCCCCACATATGTCCAGACACCCCTTTGCCAGTGAACCTCTGCTACCCAGTAGACCTCAGGCAGGAAGGAACAACACGTCTCTTTTTTTCACAAGAGACTTTTTCCAACAGCCTGGAAGTGCTGGAGAGCAGCCAGTTGTGTTGGAGTCACTCTGTTGACTGCTAGGGTTACACTTTGGGGAGAGCTGCATTTGCAGAGAGAAAAACAATTCAGTCCAGAATGCCAGTCCTTAGTCAGACTTAACAAAACCAGGATTGCACAGAGATGGCTTTTTCCTTTATCTGTCCAAACTGAATTTATGTGCATCTATTCAAAGCTGTAATTCCTGTAACAAACGCTGAGGAATATCTGCAATGACTTGCAACGTGGGGTTGGATCTGAGGAGGTGACTCAGTACATGGGAGGGCAGGGAATAACATTTCCTTTCTTCAGAGAAATGATTGAATTCAGTATAAATTAGACAGATGTGGATGGTGGTGGGGAAGTTCTCTGGTACACGTCTCTTATGTGAACCAGCCCCTGTGGCCTCCCTCTTTGCTGGGGGGTGACAGAGCGGTGCTGGACGTGCCACCCAAACAGGGTCACGCCCTGGCAGAGAGGTGAGAGCTGCAGAACACCTGGGGTCACTGGTTTGGCACTCCTCACTCTGTTTACCTCTCTCCTGTCATTGTCAGTTCCTAGAAATAGTAATTCCAGGAAAGGAAATGGGTGTTTCTAAGTTAAGAGGGTACTTCTCATGTCAAGGAGGATATTTGCCATTTTTTTGTGATATTACAAACAACTGTATTTAAAAGAACGACATAAAGGTTACAAAGTAAATCATAAAAAGGCTGTGAAATGTCAGTACTAAGGCTGCTCTTCCTGTGTATGCAGTGTGACAAAAACTTCAGTAATCAGTTTGAGTGCTTTGTTTTTCCTCGGGGCTCTTTCAGCACTGGATGTTGGCAGTGTATGCCCAGGGGGTTGTAATGCAGAAAGCTTTTTTCATAGGACCTCCACGTCATTTCCTACTGAAATAGCAGGTTGTTATTTGGGTGGGAGATTCAGGAAGGACAATGCAGTTTTTATGGCCTGCTGCCACGAGGGGCTGCGGGGGCTCTGGGTTCCTCCAGGTCCGTGTTTGGGGCCCAGGAGGAGGGAAGAAGCCTGTGGAAGTGGGTCTCCCTGCTGGCAGACATACAGGGCTGTTTTTTTCCAGGCAAGTGTCTCCAGCCCTTCATCTGCAGAAAATGCAGCCTCTGTGTTTTCAAAGGGGAGTCTCTTATCTATCTCTGCAGTTTCACTGTTCCCTTTGGAAGTCAGCACTTCAGCCTGTCGGAACAAGATCTCCATTGCAGGGGGAGGTGATCACAATGAGCACACCCAAATTTCTCTGGAGACTGAAATTGGGATCTATTGACTGAGACAGAGAGGAGGTCAATGCATTTAATAACAGGGAGAAAAACCCCTCCAATATCTGGATGATGGTTACTAAGCACTTTTAGGTGTTGTACCTCCAGGATACTGGTGGTGTGTGGTGGTGTGGAATTCACCAGCCAGGGCCATGATTTGGCCCAGGATATGTCAGGGAATTAATTTGTCCTGGTTTCTGCATCCCCTTTTTTTGCTGGAGGTAAAGCCTACAGGCTTCCAGGGTACATCAGCCCTGCCAGGAGCTAAAAGGAGAAACTTTCAAACTCTGAGAGCCATCGCTTCCAGTAATCTGAAATCCCTTTCCTCCTTGAATAAGAGCATTATATTTTAAAACTGTGGCTTTCAGTCTGGAGGGATAAGTGAAACTGCTCACAGTGTCTCTTATAGTAGCTGCCATTGAGCCTGTGGGTGCCAGAGCACACCCAAGTGGGTGCTGGAAGGTAAATGGTGCCAGTCAGAGACCCACAGCAGTGCAAGCCTAGGAGGAGAGGCAGGGGAGGAATGTCTGTGTGATGCTCTCAACAAATACCTTTTGGACTTTTCCCACAGAAAGCTAATTAGACAGAAAGTGTAAAATCAGACAGGACAAGGCTTCATCACAAGAAAAGGACCGGCCAAATATCATCTGACAAATGTAATGCTGAGTGGATGTTACAGTGCTGAGCCCCCTCGGCCTTTCAGGGAGTGATATCCAAGGAAAACTAATTTCACCTGTTCCGTGGAATTTGGTATGCTTTGAATACTTCTTTGTGCTGTTACTTCACCAACCCTAAGGCAAAGCTTCAGTTTATTTTGTTGTAACCTCTCCTGGTCAGATTGTTTCAGAGTGCAGCTATTCTGAAAGCACTTAGCTGGAACTTTGTCCACAAGCCATTATTATGGTTATTACACTTTAATGTTCAAGAGAAATGAATGAAACCTTCATCAACCTCTGTATGCTCTATCTTGCTCAAGACAGATTATCTCTGTTTTCGGGATTAAACATTTCTTCCCCTAGCTCAAAATAATAGTGTTTCTGTGTAAATACTATGGTCCTCAGGTGGAACCTCTGCTTCTTCCCCCCTTTTACTGTCTGATTGTGTTGGCTTAAGGCTCCTCTTCATGCAGGACTATGGAAATGAAAGATACTGTGCAGCAGTTCCCATGGTAATTAGTCATGGTCAGAGGGAATTTAGTTTCTGACTGTTCAGAGAAAAAGGTGTCAGTGGATGCTGAGGAATAACAGTGGTTGCTATTGGGAAACCGGAATAATGAGCCCGAAATTAAGTTTGAAGGAAATCTTCGTTAACCCCTTGCAGCTGTGGCTGGTGAGAGCTGGGCCATTCACACACCCCGTGTGAGATGATGGGCAAATGTAACCCGGTGAAACCGGGCAGGAGCTAATGATGGATTCTGCCCCCGGGCAATGTGACACCCGAGAGGGTCAAGCTGGGGCACATTAACACAGCACAGCAGCTCATCAGGGGAAAGAATTGATGACCCCAGCACTGGTGCAGCCCTCAGCTGATGGCCCTCAGCTCCAGCTCCGTGCCACGTTGGGCTACACAGGACAAGAATAATATTAAAATACTAGAATGTGTCCCAATAATGACAACAAAGATGGTGAAAGGACTAGAGGGCAAGATTTAGGAGGGGTGGCTGAGGATGCCAGGTTTGCTTAGCTTGGAGAAGGGGAAGCTGAGCGGGGAGAGGAGAGGGAGATGCTGAGCTCTTCTCTCTGGTGCCTGGAGGACATGAGGGACTGGCTTAAGGCTGCATCAGAGAAAGTTCAGATTGGATATTAGGAAAAAGTTCCATACAGTTCATGTACCCGGCCATTTGTGGCTGATCTTGGCCTGTCTGTGCCATTACAGCAGGACTCAGAGTGAACATGGAGGTGGCAAACCAGGGCACTGTCCTGCCTATCCGTGGGAGTCTCCCAGGGGAGCTGTACTCCTTCCCTCTTGCTGCCCTCCCGAGTTCCCCCTTCTGTCCCCACACGCTGCGGCTTTGCCCCCATTGCTGAGGCACCACCCTTGGGAGAGATGCAAGATTTATTCTTTACCCATTTAGAATTTTCATCCCACAGGATTAAATGGTGATGCCCAAGCTTTCTCTACTGTCTCTTCTTATTTTTTGCCAGTGTTTTCCCTGCCTCTCTGTGCAATGAAAGCTCCTGAGTGCTGTGGTGCTTGGCCCAGGCCAGTGTGGTGGCTGCAGTTTGCCAGCCCACAGGTCATGTTTCCCATGAGGAGCTCAGCGTGAGGGGAGAGCTGCTCTTGCAGCTTCAGGGGCTGCAGAACCTGTAGGGAGGATGGCTGGGAGTTGCCTGCAAATTCAGCTGCACCAAAAAGGGGTATGAAAAAGAAGTAGAACCAAAAAAACCACCACATCCGAGACTATTTCAGTACCCATCCTGCTTTTCCATGGCATCCAGGATGCCAAAGGCAGCACTTACCTGAGAACAGGAAAGTTGGGAAAAGGTAGCTTGCCTGCTGTCTCCAGAAGAAACTCCTTTTTGGACTTCCAGGCATAATTTGAAGGCATAGTTTCTACAAGGCAGGGAAGCCTCAGTGTGGAATAAAGCAGGCAGTGGGTGTGCTTGAGTTGGCTGGAAAGACCTTGGCCAAAAGCTTGTGCCAGATAGACCAAGCACTCAAAGGACACCCACACCCCCTACATGAGGGTTCGATGCCAAAAATAACCTCTGCTGTGCTGAAGACACCGAGCTCCCCCTCAGTGATCCACGTGTGCCAGCCACGGTGGATGATCTCCCTCCAGCCCTCCTGGATCTGGCCATATTCCCGGGAACCAGCTCCCAGCACCCTGTGTGGTGGCGGTGGCTGCAGTGGCTGCAGTTGCTGCAGACAGCAGCTCTGAAGTGGCTCAGCACATCTCTACAGGAAAAACCCAGTTGTGCTGTTTAGTCATGCAATAACTTGCTTTCATCTGTACAAGTGATGAAGCACAAACTCAGAGGAAGTCTTTTGCTGGACTTTTTTGAGGAGAACAACTAATGTTAATTTTCTCCTTACTGCATTTCTGCTAGTTTTTAGTGATGTCACATCTGAATGCTTCAGTGCCCGTGTTATTTCACTACTTGTATTTTTGAAAGAAGAAGGACTAATATTTTCCAAATCATATTCCATGACAAATAAAGGGGAAAGGCACCTGTATGTAATTTGACGGAAGAAAACCAAATCTTTTTTTTACGTGATCCCTCCCTTTAAAATGAAATTGCATTTCCTCAAGTTCAGACCTATCTCACTGACACCCCAAGCCATAAATTACCTGCACAACACAACCCCATTAATTTCATACTGTCTCCTTCACAGAACATACAGAAGCAAACATATATGTAAGTTTGCCTGGCTGCTGCCACCTCCTGCTGCTGGGAATCCTCAACTTGCTCTTGAAGCTGCAGCTCTTGGAGAAAAGGTGATTACAACCCCTAGACATCCAGAGGGGAAAAAAACTCCAAAACCAAGCAAAAACCCCCAAACAACTATACAGCAAAACTCCAGGTTTTAAAAATTTATTTATTTTATTTCAGTATATAGGGAATTAAGCAGATGTGATAAGGCTCACTAAGTAACTGTGGGAAGTGCACATGAGAGCTCGTGCTCACATTGACCTTTGGGGTTCAGTTGGTGATGTTATTTAATTAAGACCCATCTCACTGGCTTCTCAAAGTCTGCTCTGTTTTCTCACTGAATTTGAGCAAAAGGATTGGCCTAGAGATTGAAATCCTTGTGGTGTTTCATCCATGTTCCAACATCAGAGCAGCAGCTGGAAGCCCAGTTTCATCTGCTCTAATTGCTTATGTGTGAAGAGATATGCTTTCCTGAAGCCTACCAGGGTCTCACTGCTAAAGTGGGCTTAACTCTGCACCAAGGCTTGCAGAAGCACGAGCAGAGGGGGGTTCATCTTTGCCAAGAGGTTATTTTGGTCAGAGCATCAGAGGGAATATTTCCCTCCAGTATGTTTTTAGTGCTTCGCCTTGCCTTGTTCTCATTATCCTGCACGTTGCCTCGCTCTCCTCCCAGAAAGCTCCTTGCAGGGCTGATTTCTTTTTCCTTTGCCTTCCCTCTAGGAATGCCACTTCTCAGGTGTCTCTTGCAGCCACCACAACAAACAACCCGTGGCTCTTTGATGCAGAAGCTGAGGAGGGAGCTCCTTGCATCATTTTAGAAATCCAGTGGGCTTGGCTGGCTTTGTTGCTTTAGGCGACGGAGGAAGCAATTGCTCCAAGTCCAAAGGGTGATCCAGGTCTTTTAGAGAAGTCTTTTCCTTTCTTTCTTTCTTTTTTTTTCTCTTTTCTTTTTTTTTTTTCCCCCCAGATCAAACAAACAGCAGTTCTTCACTTAAATTATCTTCATCATGGTGTGAGTAGGAAGGTGCTTTCCATAGTTAGGATTGTGAGGGAGAAACCTGATAATTCATTTATTGCATGATAATAGCAGGGGTAGCTTTAAGGTTTTTACCATCTGTGCTCCTATGGGAAGGAGGAGCAAAGCCAATACAAATTTAACCTTCAGATTTATGCTTCTGTGCTTCTCCATTGTGCCTCTGAAGTTCTTCAGAAAAAAATCCTTAACCATTTCACTACTGTGTGGGAAGCAAAACAACAGCTTCCAGATTCCCCTTTTGTTTTATATCTACAGAGTTTCGTTTAATTCTCTATCTGCATGCTTTCATTTAATTTTAGACTCTAATAACCATTCAAGGCAAGATAGATATATTTAGTGAGTGTTAAGTTTGATCGCATCTGTTGGTCTGTGTGCCCAAAATATCCAAACCTACCATTAAATGCTGTGTCTGTCTTCAGATCTTTATCTCGCAGTATCAGAGACTGCACAAATAGAAAATACCCGGGCTCCTTTATGCCTGGGGCTTTTACAAGAACAAAAACTCTTGTTGAAGTGGGAGTAGGGACCTGAGACAAAAGGGAACTGCTACATGCCAAAATTTAGGATAAAAAGATGCATCCATTTGTAGGTTCCCATGGACTTATGCACAGATGACCTCGGAGAAAGCAGGGATATCTGGAAGTCAGCAGGTGACCCTGGAGCCAAGGGTCAGGTTACTGGGCAAAGACCAAAGGGTGACTGCCTCCAAAAAGTGTCAGGAAGGATTATTCTTCCCACCTTTGACTGGGAAGGACTGAGTTTCCTCAGTACATTGGGAAATGATTAAAGATTCAAGGTTAAAATTCACGACTGACTGCAAAGTTGGGGGCAGGCTCTAAAGAACACAGTGATTGTTGTGAGAGCCAGGGATGGAGTCACAGGAAAAACCACGCACTTCTTTCCTTTCCTTTTATCTGGGTCCCTGTAAGGCCATGGAAATGCTTTGTGTGTATTTTACTGCATCCCAGTACTTGCCAGTTACACTGCAAATGTTTAACCATTGCTGGTTTTTGGTGAGCTTGCCCTCAGAAAATGGGGTCTTCAGGGGCAAAACGCTCTTCTCACTGTGGATTGGCTAAAAAATTAAAAATTAAACCACCATCCACTGATTTTCTGCAGGAGATGGAGTTTAGAGTTCAGCTTAACGTGATAGAATTGATAGCACAAGCTTTACAGAGGGGAAAAAAGAGATGTTTTTCTTACTGACCTACTTTCTGATGGGTGCAATGGGATTCTCTGGCCGTAGTGCACAGTGGGGCGTGGAGTCCATCCCACAGAGGAAAACAGCAGTGTGGGAACACCTGAACTGCACTTCCCCTGATGCTTCCCTGTAGCCAAAACTCAGATGAGTCCTACCGTAAATAATCAAAATAGAGCCGTGTTTGGATCAACTGCCTGGAGAGCAGAGGCACTTAAACAAGGTCGGTGTGAGCAGCGTGGCTGTGCAAGCAGATGGTTGGGCCTGGGTGCCTTTGCATGTCCTGGGCTCAGCTGTCTGCTTTGGTCCCAACCAAGGAAATGCCAGCACTGGCCTCACAGCAGTGCTCTCTCTGGCCTTTCTTCCCCTCTAAAAGCTGTCACTGTGTGTTTTATTGTGACTTTACACCAGTTATCAACTCCTTCACAGAATCTTACAATCCCAGAATGGGTTGGGTTCAAAGGGACCTTAAATCCCGTCTAGTCCCACCCCCCTGCCATGGACAGGGACACCTTCCACTATTCCTGGGTGCTCCAAGCCCTGTCCAACCTGGTCTTGGACACTTCCAGGGGTGGAGCAACCACAGCTGCTCTGGGCAACCTGTGCCAGGGCCTCCCCACCCTCACAGGGGAGAATTGATTCCTAATATCCAATTTAAACCTACTCTGTCAGTTTGAAGCCACAGCAGAGCTGCTCCATCCCTCTGATCATCTCGGTGCCTGCTCTGGATTTGCTCCAACAGCTCCATGTCCTTCCTTGTCACAGCAGACAGTAGAGAACTTGTAGATGCCTGTGATTTTTCAACTGAGAGCACTCAGGCTTTAATTGGGAAAAGTTAGTTTTCCATGGAAGAAGCTGGGGAAAGGAAAGGAAGTCACGTAGGAGTTGGGGTGCCCATTTCTCATCAGTCTCAACAGGAAAGTCTCTAGAGAGAGAGGCTTCTCAAAAGCAACAACAACAAAAAAAAATGTACCTTGCAATGTTTTTGATAGTAATGTCTGAATTGGATAAAATCGTTGAGTTTATGCCTTGCACAGTGACTACCCAGGCAAATAATTGGGATCACTTCTCATGCAAATCCATGAACTGAAGCTTCATTATCACCTCCCACTGGTAAAAGACAACTTTAGCATGGAAACATGTGGAAAATCAGAGAGATTGCAATCCTAGTTCCACTATGATTTTCTTTTGTAAGTTGACTGATTATTGTATTCTTGAATTAAAAACTCATAATCGGCTTCATGCCGGATACCTTTGGCTTTGTTGTGTGGTCCATAGGGATTTGCAGGAAAAAACCCACAAAAAAACAAGCAGCAATCCACTAAAACAATTGTACGACATTGTGGCTGGGAGGGAGAGTTGCCTACCTCATCTCCATCTGGATACTGCGGAGACAAAGATTTTATTAGTGTATTTTACTGTCTGGAAAAGAGGAACTCAGTAGTTCCGTGTGTAGCTATGATCATAAATATGCCTCTGAGTGTTCCTTTTTCAAGGTGAAATAAAAGCAGTCGTGCATATTTCTTCTGTCATAGAAATATCCTGGTAGAGTAACCAAAAAAAAAGCACAAACCCCACCTGCTCACAGGAAGGTTTCATTAGCTTGTAAGCCACAGCACAGCATGTTCATAAGGAGGGGTTAAGACTGTATCAGAAATTTTGAGCTTTTTGAGGATTTAGGTACTTGTAAAGCTCTCACTTAAAAGATAGGAGACACCAGGAAACGATCACTGAAGTGCTCCTTTTCATGAAAAGCCCACCTGGTACCCAAAAGTCCTCAGAAATAAATGTCTGGGGTACAAGAGGAAAAACAGTCTCTAATTTATGGAATATTCACTTAAGGCACGGGAATACAACCCTTCACTGAAGAGCTGAACCCTTTCATGGAGCATGGGATGGCTTTGCCTGTAGCCTGTGTGACACTCGCCCTCCTCTGTCCTGGATGGGGCTCCGAGCATGAATGACTGAAAGGAGAAGCTCCCTTTGGCAATCAGCAACACACGTCGAAAAAGCTCTCTCCTCTCCTCCCTGGAGACTTAAGAAATAGCAACAAAGTCTCAACAGTCAGAGAAATGGAAAGTAAAAGTATCAAGGAAAAAAAAAATTACTTGATTTTATTTTATTTGACCTTATTTCAGGACAGAAATGATTTTCATCTGACTCAGAGCAGCACCTGGAGCTTCCGAGGCGGAGCTGTGCTGTACGAGCAGTTGTGTGTCTGTCCAGGAGGTGCTTTAATCCATCGAGCAGGTCTGCCTAATTCTTAAACCAAGCCTAAGTCTTTGGTGTGCAGAAAGCTGCTCTTTCTAACCCTTCAGAAAACCAGACAAGCCGTGAGGAGTTTTTGCAGGCTTTTTCTTTCTGTGCCGGGTTTCAGTCACTTCCAAAGGTCCCCGACCCTTCCCAGCCTCTCCTGCAGCATTAACCCCAGACGTGGGGAAGCAGCGGGATGAGCTGAGGGGAGATGAGCACCCCTGTGTCACACAGCCAGGGCAGCCTGGATTACTGGGGGAAAACCAAGAGCCGGGTTCCCAGTAAACTGCTGGACCGGGGCCCTGTGCCCAGACAGTGGGTCAAATGGTTTGTGTGTTGCAGTCACGTATTTCCCTGGAAGAGCTGAGGAAAGGGACACAAAGGAAAGCAGCAAACTTCAAACTTTGAGTTGGCAGTAGCCTCTTTGGTGATGCTTTGGCACAGGTATGTTTTGTTTTCTTCTTTCCTCTTACTGTTTGATGACCATCCATAAGTCACATCTTACGCTGGGGTGAGCAGGGTTTTTAGTGTCTCTCAGCCCATTATACCACACATTACATATCCTCACTAACGTGCTTTTTCATTAAAGAAACAAAGAACATTTATGGCCAAATATAGGCTTCCTGATGTTGCCTAGATACGAGTTTCTGTTCTGCTCCCTAACCCTCCATCATCTGCTGCAAGGTGCTGGATTTTGCTGGGCTCAAGTCCTCTAGCTGAGAAAAGCCACTCAGTTTGTACTCAGGCATGTTTGCACCTCGCTTCTCCATTGTTATCCACAGGCTCTGCCACAGATTTGGTTTGACAAGCCGTAACTAATTAGTTTGAGGTAAACAATACAAAAGCGTTTACCACGTTAACTGCGTTCACAGCTCCACCTCTCCATTTGGGCTTTTTGGTTTTGGTCTCCGCTTTTAATATGTATTTTTTAGATTTACGTTTTACTCAGAAGCTAAAAATTAAATCATGGCTTTTTAGTTTCTAGTGTAATTGAATTTTATACTGTCTGGACAGCCTTCGTTTAAGAATCTGAAAGTGCTTTGAAAATGTTCCTTAAAGAAGCTTCACAAAACTTGAGTCAGGGAGGTAAATATTGTTATTAGCTTGGTTTTGTAGCTGGGTGTGCAGAGGGGCAGGGAGCTTCTGGGTACTGTAAGTACTCTCCAGGGAATCATTCATACACAATTCAAGAGCAGACTTGATCAAAAAAAAAAAGATTTAATTTCTCATGGAAAACAGCTACCAGCAATTTCTGACCAAAAAATCTAAGGCTGACAATTGCTACAATAGCCATTCTTTTCAGCTCTCAGTCAAAGCTTTAATTTTCTGACAAAAGGAAGTAGTTGTTAGAGAAGAGCAAAGATGTTTGACCGCTTACACTGAGGACGAGCAGAACAAATACTCACATACAAAATTAAACTTTTTTCAAAGAACTCCAGTCATCCAGATTCAGATGTTCAGGTAGCCGTACACATCTCTCTTTTACTGGCATTTTCTTAGATTAATAAGGGTTTATCACTCGACTTAGTGAGGTACCTAATCGTGTCTAGCATCTGTGGCTCCCATCCTTTGGAAATTCTGCAGATTTCACTCGGGTACCTTGCTTTGGTGGCTCCAAAAACCTCTCTGTGGATGTTGGAAGCTGGGTCGCTTCATTTTTTATTCGGGTCAGATTCAGTGTTTCTGTCCCGGTTCCACTCCCATCCAGGGACAAGGAAAAGGTGAAGGCCCTGGTTCGGTTTTACTTTGAGATTAAAAAAAGAAGCGTTCCGAAGGAATCTTTGTTCCACCTGTTCCTTTAACCTCTTTTAAGCGTTCTATTGTTATCTCCCCTGTTTTCCACACAGCATCTGCTCCACAGGCCACCCGGTGTGGGCTTATGGGCCCCCTGGTGCTGCAGCAGATGCTGAGCACTGAAGGAGTGAAACACAGCTGTACCACCAGGCAGAGCACTTGCAAACACACTCAGCACAGCAGCCCCTCCCGGCATGGGTTACCCGGGACAATGACCACACGGGAGGTTTCCACTCTGCAGACTTCACTCTGCTGCCAGCCAAGCGCTGGGATGGGGGACAGCAGGAGCCCAGGGTCCATACAGGGCAGGAGAGAGCTGGAACACAGCATCTCTAATTACAGCAGCACAGAAACCAGGGCCCTTTATACCGACACACACTCACACAAGCCCCTTTTGCCTCAAGTCAGACAGACCAACTTCCTGTGCAGTGCATTTCTAGTCCGACATTCCCCAGCCAAGGGTTCATTCTGGTGCTCTTCCTCAAGCTCTGGAAGTGGAGACTGCCCTGAGCAATTGGCCTCCTCCTCTGTCCTCTGCAAGAAACTTGTTCTAAAGCATGAAACTACCCCCACTGTGGCCTGAGAAGAAGTGGAGCCTTATTCATTACACTTTAGGAGCATATGAAAAATTAATACTTACACTGCTAACACTGTTAATAAATGTACCGTTATCGAGTCTGCTTTGTAAAACACTGATAAAATATTTACTTGGTGCTGCGGTGATCACTGGAAATGGAAGTATGATTGCTGCCTTGCAGCTCTGCTTCAAAAATACAAAATGATTTACCCCACTCCACTGGAGCCAAGACTCAGTGAGGATGTGTGTGCTCTAGACTTCAGGTGCCAATAGCCTTTCCATGCTGAATTCAGTCATGGGAGATCAGATCATCCATTAATCATCAAGGATTAGGGCGATTAGCTGATAGTCTGTATTTACCCCTCAAAGGCTGAGGAACACCCCAGGAGGTTCCTTTTCCCATGACTCACATAAATGTCTCAAGGGAAGGTGGCACAGGGGCTCTGCTCTGCCCTGGCATGAGGAGCAAGAATGTGCCACCCTCCCTCCACACCAGATCCACTTCCCAGCCCCTCTGGCAGCCGGGGCCCTGTGGGTCTTGCTTGTTTTTTCATGGAGCTGAATTCCCACTGAGACAGTCTGGCTTTCCTAATTGTCCTTCACTTTTGTTGTGTGAACTTGGTGCTGATGGAAGGAGCTGCACTGGCAGGCCTGGAAGGGGAAGGTCTCACTTTAATGACAGATTGGATGGAGGTGACAGTGCCCTCACTTGATGCCCCACTCATGGGGCTCATCCTGACCTGAGTGACTGAGTCTGAGGGAATACAGGGGAAAAGCAGAGGTATATTATATAAATGAAAGTATCTTGTTAATGCTTCCTCATTTGACTGTGCTGGGGCAGTTGGAACAAGGAATGGGGATGTCCTGGTGAAAAATACCCTGGGCTTTGGAAAGTGAACTCAAAAATAAACTAAAAAATAGGAGCCAAACTTGGCAGAGCAAAGTTCATTATGAAAATGTCTTCAACGTTCGGAAGAGACTCTGTTTAAAAGAGGGCACAAGGAGATGCTCTGCTGCAGAACTGAACCTTGGCCCAGCAAGGCTCTCTGTCGTATGGCTTTTACCTCACTTTGTAGCAGATATTAATTACTAGCATGACTGTATTTTTATAGCCTCCTTAAGCTCCAGTAGGCTGTATTTGCATGCCAATAAATATAATTAGGCTGCTTTCACTTGGCACATATTAGAGAGTACGAGCTACAAGCAGGCAGGGATCACCTTCTGCTGAAGAAAAGGAGGGCAGAGAAGCAGGGGAGAACCTGGATGTGGAGCAGCAGTTAATGGAATAATGTGCATGCTGCAGTCCCTCCTGGTGTTCTGCTGTCCCTTTGCAGGCAGTGCTGTAACTACCTTGGGTTTAGCTTGAAGCAGGACTCTCTTCAGACAGACATCTCATGTAAGCAAGGGTGGTCCCATTCCCATTTAAGGGACTTGAGGTGCAGGCCATCAGCTTACTGTCTCTGCTGGTAGGGGTTGCCTGCAAACCCCTGGTGTCTGCCAGTACTTCTGCAATTACTGAATTCACCCAGCCAGCTCTATTTTTGTGCCTACATGTGAACTGGGTCTTAATATGTGAATTTGTTTGCCAGTTACATAACCAACATGGACTGTGCTAGTCTGCATAAACGAAAACGTGAATTTCCTGGGAAGGGAGCAAAGATTTTATCCTGAACCTTTTCTTCAGGTGATGAGGTTACTCTCTGCATTCACTTTGTCATCCCTTTAGTCTCCTGGCTGAAGTGCCATGTTCCTGCAGGTTTGTTTTTCCTGGATACCAGGTGAAAGTGAGCTCCCAGTCCAGAGACTGGCTCCAGACTGCCCAGTGGGGAACTGGGAGCTAAACCCGGAGCTCCTGCACTCTGCTTCAGTGTCTTCCCCAGAGACCTGTCCCACCTCTCCATCCGAGTCCCACAGGCTGTGTGCGGAGAACAGCCCAGAGCAATGCCGAGGATCTCTCTTGGCCTGGCAGTGGTGAGGAGATCGTGCCTTAAAGCTGCTCCATCCCTTCCAGCTCACTCCCCCGCGCAGGAGCAGACGCTGTGTAAGCTCAAGGCTCTGCCAGAAGAAGAGGAGAGGGTGTCTCGGCAGGAACTCTTCTTCCTTTCTTTGCTGCAAGTCAGCTTTAATGCCTCCGTAATTTTTTTCAATTACATAATTGAAAAAAATGTTGTTAATGGCAGGTCAGCTGCTTCCCAACCGTACTTTGCACTTTGTTCCTACTCACTTTTTGCTTTCTCCACCGTGGTGAATTGAGGAAAAGAGGGAGAAAAAAAATAGAGAAGAAGAAAGAAAACTTTGTGGCACATCAATATTTGTCTCAATTAATTGTCTTGCCTGATGACACACTGTCAAAATAGTGCAGCAGTAGCATTTGACATGGCACACTGGGACAACTTCTGAAGTGCTCCAATGTGCTATTTCCAGCCGATTAGAGGGGAATTAAAACAGCAGATCTTTTGACACAATTCAGCATAGCAACTTCAGTGTATCGTGCTACTCTGCACAGGAGTCGAGACTAAATGGGCTGTTTGACGTGATGCCTCGTAGAGGATTTAAAGGTGTCAGGTGTAAGTACCTTACAGTATTGTGATGCAAATGAAGAAAGGATGTATCCTGGAAAAATAGTAGGAGTATTGCAGACACCATTAGTCAGAAGGTGTTTCTCTGCACAGCCGTGACCGGAGCCTGGGTCACATCCTGGTCCTTGCTAGTAACTGGAATTAGGACCAAGCAATGGCATCATAGCAGCTGAAAGACCCTTTATTCCAGCAGTGTTGGGACACGAGCCATGGCAAACGGCCCAGAGGAAGCAATATGTAATTAAGGACAGATAATGACACCAGACAGTCAGATCAGGCGTTTCTCCTGTGCCTTCCAGAGTTCTGGCGTTACCTGGTGCCACGCAGACCTGTGTCCTCCCAGTTCCCTTGCAGAGAGCTGCAGCCCATCCTTCTGGCTGGTGGGGTTACTGTGCCCTGGCCCCTCGGGCTCCTTCCAGCCTCGCCGTCCGGGAATGCCCGGCAGTGTGGTGGGACACGCAGCGAAGGGCAGGCAGGGGCCCCACTGGCTGCTCCTCCTCCTGAGTGCTCTGGTCTTCCTGGGCTGCACTTGCTGTGCTCTGGCGTGTGTGGGTGCTCTCAGGAGCAGCTCCCTGGCAGTGTGGCATGTTTTGTGTTGTGTAAAGATGAGTATCCCTGGGGACAGTGTGAATACATCATCTGGAAAACCGAGGGAGAGTCTCCTCACTGCTCGTCGCTCTTTCTCCCTTGGAGATTTACCATTTTTTGTGTAAGTTACTTTTCTTTGGTTTACTTTTCAGAGGCAAGTGAGACAAACCATTCAGCTTTACACTAAATAGCAGATTGTCCTCACCCTGACCTCCTGTGGTCACAGGACATGGTACCGTTCTTTGAGCTCAGGGGCAAAGGAGGACCCACTCATTAGGCTGTTTGCCCAGCCCTCCTGAGCTCTGAAATTCTCATTCTGTTTGCCTACAGGTTTTCTCTGATCCCTGAGTTACAGTGCCAAACTTGTAGCCCACAGATTTCCAGAGTAATGTCCCTGTTGTAGTTCAGACAGGACAGCTCTCAGGGTGGGATACATATATACATGTGCATGCATGCATGTGATGTGAGCTTGTGTATGCTTTGTACATGTGGTGCTTTTTGGGGGGCCCAGGACCTGCTCACATGCTGCCACTTCAAGGCAAGGAAATGCTGTGCCGAGATCAGGGCAGGTTTGGAAATCCCCCCCTTTCTATCAAAACTCCAGCAGGAACTTCTCTGTTTTAAAAGATTGGCATTAACCCTTCCCACCCTAAAGGGGTTTGATTCTGCAGGGGTCCGTCAGTTAAAGACACAATGTCACATTTGCAGCCTACAAGCTGCTCAAGGGTCTGAGAATATGATCCTTTTTGTCTGTAGTTTCAGTAACGGCACAATGAGTCTGTTCCCATTTCTTTTCCCGGCTCTGCATAGAATTAGGACATGCAAGGTAGGGGAAAATGAAAATCATCCACAAATATTACCTTACACTTGTTTGGTGTGAAACACCACCACGGAAGCTCCTGCTCTGTGTCCCCAGGAGGAGTCAGAACGAGCTCCAGTCAAAATGACCTGCTCTGTGCAGCTGAACCTCATGAGAGGCCCCTCCACAGGTGTGGTGGCCGGGCTGGCTTTGCAAAGGGGAGCTCACTGTGCAGCTGGATCAGCTCCCCTGGGCTCTGACCCTGCTCCCAGTGTCCGCTCCCTGAGCCTTCCAACAGCCCGGGTAACACCTGGCTGGAAAGAGCAGTGGCTCCTTCACTTGGCTGAGCTGACTATCTCTGGCAATGCCAAACGGGATTTTTGCCTTTGTGCCTCAGTTCCCTGTTTGTAAAACTGGGATAATAACACCGTCTCACAACTGGTGCATGCAGGGGATGACCAAAGGTTGCAGAGCTCTCAGTTGATGTAGCAATGGGAGTCCAGAGCCATCTGAGAGGGACAAAGGAGTTTTGTTGGGTTTGTTTTTCAAAAGTGGCATTTAACCTCCAGCTGCAGGTATGCACTCAATTCTGCCATAAAATGAACCTCTGGTTTCACTTTGCTTTGAAATGTGAAGTGTTGTAGCCAAGTCATTCAAAATAAGGAAATGTCCTTTTTCCACTGTTTCTTGCTTATTCTTTCCCTGAATGAAAATTTATGGAAATGATCAATTCTTTATGCTAACAGCTTCCTTCCCAGATTCCCTTGACTGCTAATGGTGATGTGATTATTGCACAAGCCGACTGTCCATGTTGGCTTTCTAAGGCTGCTTGTGAAAAGCCCACTTTCTATGATTTCCAAATGTTTGGTATGAAGATGTTTCTCGGTGTGAAGGGTTTGAGTGCTTTGGGAAATGTGCTGTCTAAATATTAAGCATTTACATATTTTTTTTTCCCACTGAAACAGCTTCCTATCACTGTAAGGTGGCAGTGGGCAGGGAGGAGATAAAATAATATCTAAAAAAAAAAAAGTCATTGGGACCTTAAATCATAATAAAGGCAGGGCAGGAACTGCAGGGAGCAGTTGGCTCTTTCTGATTCATTCCAGCAGAAACTTTTCTCTCTCTGTCTGTCCATAGTGTTGTACATTTTTGCTTTGTCTCTTTTCACGGGCTCATCAAAGCAGATTACGCAGCCCTGCTGTAAGTGGGGGCTGTGAAGCTGAGCTGAGCAAATCAGGCCATCCCTGTGGATGTATAAATGAGCCAAATGACCTCCAAAATCATGCATCTTAAAATATGGTTGTATAAACTAACAGATCTCAATGGTGATTAGTGCAAGGGACTCTTGGAACATCAGAAAATTAAGGGAGGGGGAGGGGGGAAGAAGCAGCAGAAGCAGCAGCAGCAGCAGCAACCTCTTTAATTGAAGTTTCGTTTTGCTCTTCCAAAACACAGCCCTGACACATCCAAGGGCAAATGTGCCCAGCATTGAAATGGGGGTGAGGGAAGGGGGAGAGGCATGTTACAAACTACAGCTGGAGCGAAAGTCACTTCTGCCGGCAAATCAAAGGGCTTGGGGAAGTCAAAGCCGCGAAGCCCAGTCCTGTTCCCTAATGGAGCAAATGGGAGCCTTGTCCTTGATGTTAAAGGTTTAAACACTGCTTGACCTGTAAAGTAGGGCAGCAGTTATGTGATGGGACGATCAGTGAAGTATGTGTTAAGCCGCATTTGCTCGTGGAACGTGGTGGAGAAGGGGAGCAGGGTGTGAGGTGCGGTGTGTTACCCTGCCTGCCTGGGGTTGCTGGAGGTGGTCTGTGCCGGCAGGGCCACCGTGGCTGGGGGGAACTGCTGCTGTTACAGCCTGCTGTGTTCCTGGCTGCCTGCGGCGAATGAATTCAGCATTTTCAACCCACTTTAGGGCAAGAAAGGTGCAAATTTGAATTTTCCCAATTTTGGGAGCTCCCTGGTACAGGTTTGAAAAAGCAGTAAGTAGATATGAGTTTAACTGTTTCATTACTGATGGTTTGGCATGGCACAAGTTTGAAGGCTGAGGATGGGATTGTTCTCTGCTGGCCTGGAAAGCACAGTGAAAGACAAAACAACTTGCAGCTTTTGCTGTGTTTAGTCAGTAAGCTTTGCTGAGCTCAATGGAAAAATGTGAAACAATATTGTTTGGCAATTCCCATGAGTTAAGTGTCAAGAGTGAGCTTCAGTTTAGAGAGGTGTCCCAGTATGTGAATGTTCTTCTGACTTTCCTAAAACTGTTTGAGAAGCTTTTCACACTGTCCCACGCTCTTCATTTTGGGCCCTTTCCAACTCTTGCTTGATCCCTTTGAGATGGTAGCAAGACTCTAATATATTTTGAGGATTGTAATTCCCAGTTTCCCTTTTTAAAATTCCATGATACATGTTTACTTTTCTGATAGAAAAAAAAAATCCTGTAAACCCGGCTGAAAACTGATGGATGCTGACATGTGAAAGCAATTTTTGCTAGCTCTTACTAGTTTTTAATTAAAACATGCTTTCCTGAGGTGAAAAAAGCACAAAAGTATTCTATCCATGAAGGCTGCTAGAGGCTTGGAGCATCTTTCTTTGGTTCTTACTGGGCCCTGCTTCCAGAATCAGTCCTGTGAGGAGAACTATTATTTCTCATGGACACCAAAGCATCAGTATTTTCCACTTCATATGTTCCCTGATTTTACTGTACAACCTTATTCGAATTCAGCTTTGAGCCCAGAGCAAAATAGAAGAGGGCAAAGAGGAGTTGAGACCTGGAGACATTTAGAGGTATTTCTCTGACTGCTGAAAAAGTGGGAAGAGGGGAAACTGCTCTTCATAGGGTGGGTTCCCAGGTTATTAGGGGAGGAACTGCTAATACTGGGTTACATTTGGGGTGGTTCCTGAGCTACTTGCAGTTGAACCTATGACACCGTGAGACCTTGTTCTTTAACTTCCAGGTTTCCTTTTGAGTGCTGACATCCCCAAACTGGACTGATAACCATGGTTACTGCTCCTAATAGATGCACGTGTGCATCAGCAACTGCTGCCAGCTCTTGAAAAAATGTTGGTGGCTTGTTTTTTATTTAAAAACATGAATGCAAAGTGAGAGTCCAGCTTTGAACCTGGGTGACCTGCACCTGGATGACTGTGGAGCAATTCTTTGCACTGGCAAAAACTCCTGGGTACCAATGGCTCAGGAGGCACCTGCCTCGTGCTTTGTCCACAGCCTCGTTAAAAATTAGATGACTCTGCTGTGATCTCTCATCCGGGCGATCAGATCAGAGGTGGTGGTTGGTAAACTGAGACATCAGTGGAATTAAGTCAAACGGCTGGAGGCAAAGGAGCCCTGAGCCGCCTCCCTGCCTGGCAGATCAGAGAAGGATTGAACAGCTGGAGTAGAAATCGCTCCACTGAGAGAGGCAGCGCAGGTACAGTGATGCTCGGAGCAGAAAGCTGGAGGTGTCCCTTCAACAGCCAGCGAGCCTTAATGACTCCCTTTTTCGCACCCTGGAGCCGTTTGTCAATGAAAAAGAGGAAGTTGTGAGGCGTTTTGCTGTGTAAATCCTTCTCTAACAGCCCTGTCACTTCAGTGCTTGTCGCTGTGTGCGGGACACCCGGGCTGGGGTCAGGAGGTGTTTCTGTACTGCCCTCAGAGCTCCTTGCAGCGAGTCAGGATGGTCACACTGCACACAGACGTGTGTTGCTGTTACAGGAGTCACGGGTGACTGCAGAGAAACTCTGGAGCTGTGTCTGCCGTGGATTTATGGAAAATAATTTTCTTTGCTAGGGCTTATATTGTGAAGGGATCAGAGCTGAGCTGAGCAGAGGTCAAAGGGGCAGCGACACCCCGGGTGGCCGTGCACAGGCCAGCTTTAAGTCGGCTGGGAGTGATGAGGAATGTGGGAATGGGGCTCAGAAGAGGCTGTAGCAAAAGCCCAGCTGGACCTTAAGAGCATCCTTGTACTACGGGCTTGTGATGGGGACCATGGCTGTGATCTGCAGGACCAAACAGTGGCACTGGCTGCCCACCCTGGGAACTGTTTAAGCAACTTAGAATATGCCATGCACAGGAAACACGGCTCTGTGGGTAACACTCATTTAAAGAAGCTGATTGTGCTGCAAATTCTGCAATCACTGCCTCTGGGATGGGCCTCTCTCACCACACCCGAACCATGAAGGTCCCAGCTCAAGCTCCTCTTGCACCTGTAGTTTTAACCCGGGCTGGCAGGAATTAAGGCTGTCTTTCCTAACATCCAGGTCGCAAAACGTGCAGGAGGTTTAATATTGAAACTAGTACTTTGAATTTTATTTGGAAGTAAACTTGTAGCCTGAACTGTTTGTAGATTTGAAACTTCTCACCTTTGTTCTCAACCCCCTTTGGACAAGGGTGAGGCAGATGCTGTTGCTGTCCATTTGCTGGGGGGCATTGAAATGAAAATATTTACAGTAGTGGGAAGCTCTCTTTGAACTGATGGCTGCAAGAGCACCCTTACGATAAATGAAAGTAGCCCTTTGAGAAAGGAAATGAACAGAGTTGTTGCAAAGAAGGTACTGCATTCCTACAGCCCCAGGTATCTCAAAATGCCAGGTAAGCAGCAAATCATTACTCTTGTTGTATCCAGCTCAATAAACTGAGGTAAAGTGGGGCTCTGACCAATTTTTTCCCAACTTGTATATAGTAATCTTCAACCAGAAACAAACACAATTTTAGAAGCACTTTAAGTGAAATTATAAGTTTATATTGTGGTTTATTAAAAAAACCCAAAAACACAAAAGCTGCCTTTTTGTCTCAAGTTTTAAGCCTTTGGAGTTTATGTTTCCAAGCTTACCAATAACAATGGTATAGGAAGATGTGAATTCAGGCTGGGAATGTTTCATGATCACATCCTTCCAGCAGCTGAGGCTCCAACCACCAGAATGCTCAAGTTGTATCTTACATAAAATTTTGTTTGGGTGATGAAATCCCACAGCATTCTTTGTCCTTAAGGCTTTACTTTTAGGATGCAGTTGCAAACGTGATTCGCTTTGGCAATCAAATTCTAACAGCAACTCTTTCGAGTAAGAAGCCACACTTTGCCCTGCATACGTGCCCTGTCACGGCCGTTTGGTGGCCTCCTCTGGAGGGAACTGAGCAGAATTTTGAATTTAATTTGTTACCTTGTTGTTAATTTGTTTGTTAATAACATGAAATCCCTGGAAAGAAGGTGAGCTGATATAATCTAACTGGCATGCTGACTATCTGAGAACACGGGAACAGATAGCAGCTCACAAACCACATCAGAGCATTGATTTCTGTTAAAGTTCTCAGTTGACTCCCAGTATAAAATCAATGCTGTATTATGACCTAAAGACAGGAAAGAAGATGGCTAGCTAAGAGAATATTTCTCCAAGTACCTTTAAAGATCAGCTTCATGTTCCACAGCAATGTCCAAATCACTTAAATGGAAGAGAAGAATAAAGCTCCCTTCTAAAAGGAAAGGTTTTATTTACGTTGGCATCTTCATTAAAAATACACACTCACTAGAAATAACAGTTTCAGTAGGGAGAAATGAAAACAGCTTTGTTTCCAAAATAAGATATGAAGCATTTGCACTTAATCACAGTTACAAGCTCTTCTCTTTGCTTTTAATAGTCATTGAGCACGGGGAGGTGTCTGTGCCCCAGTCAGCGGCTCTGCCTGGCCATGGCAGTGACTGGACCCCTCTTCTTTCCCCCACTGGACTGGCTGGTGGGTGATCATGGACCAGAGCCCACGCTCTGTCTTACACAGCAGCTTCCCTATTGCAGAACAGGCATTTATTTCTGCTGGCACGGGAGAGCAGTGAGTAGGAGCAGGGTGGTGACTGTCTCTCCGTGCTGTGGAACACCATTTGAATCCTCCATCTAATTTTGGCTCCACACCCTGGAAGTAGGGTAGGGTAGTGGAGATGGCACAGGCCTGCAAATGTTATTTTGGGGGGCAGAAATCACTTTTTTTTTTTTTTTTCTTGGGATTATAGGCCTGTGCATGATGAGCAGGGTACAGCAGTATGGAAATTCCTGGGTTGGTGGTGGACAAGTGAGTTTGCATCCCTGAAAGTATGTGGCAGCTGAAGTCCCTGGGAGACAAGCTGGCCATGGCCTCTGTTCCCTTCAGGATCTCCTGGCCCCGTTGGGTCGCTGTGAGGATGCAGTGCACAAGTGGCAAAAAGAAATCATTGGTTACCCAGCCTGGAGACCCTTGAGCTCTTGTCACCTCCGTTTCCTTCTCTGTAAGAATGTTGGAACCAGGGAGAGAAATGGTTTCAGTCTGAAAATCATCATAAATTGTTCTTGGCTGGCCTTGCTCATCTCTGGTTAAAGAACACCATGTTTGGATGGGCAAATATAACAGAACCAAGCCTTTGGCTTGCTTTGTTTTCTGTTTTTATGGTATATAATGGAGCTTCCGTGCTTAAGCTTTCCATCTGAGACAGGAAGGGATAGATAACCTAATACTAATGTTTTTGTAAATCTGGAGAGGTGAATAAACACTGTGCTTCCTGTTAGCTACTGGGTAAATAGTGGCTGATAATTCACTGAACTCCATGACCCCTCCCTTTTTGCTGCAGCTATAAACATTTGCAGATTCAGGTACCTGACCTGTTATTATCCCCACGCTATCTGTTGGCGTGTTCAGCAGAAAATCTTGCACTATGTACAGATCTTCCATTCTCTGTGTTCATAAATGCCTGGCTAATTGCTTATTATCATACTGAAAAGCTGCACATGACAGACCAGATGCCAGGAACTGGAAGGGCTGGATGGAGCTTGGGTACCTACTGCAGCCTGCTCAGTGCAGTGGCTGTGGAAGCAGGAGGCACTGAGGAACACTGGGAAGTGTGAGCCAGAGACAGCCCTCCTAAAAATCAGGAGAGTCAGCAGCAAATGTTAAATATGCAGTCAGAGACCAAAGATTTCCGTGCTTTAATCCTTTGTTGGTGAATGAATACATCATATGAAATACATATAACAAGTGTTCTTCCACTGAGTCTGGATGTATCTACATCTGCTTGAGAAAAGGTGCAAGGCTGGAAATAGGGACGGGGGCACCTCAGCTCAGTGTTGCTGGCAGAGAAGAACACAGGGACAGTCTTACTGAGATACACTTGTGTGTCCTTATTTTTACTATTTTGGGTCCTCTCTATAACATCATGGTGCCTCTGTGGTGACTTCTAATCGGGTTTGCAAACTGTTCCATCCCAATGTCCCAACTCCAGGTAACTTCCCAGGGGAAGCACCCGCAAGGTTAAGGCCCTGGAAGCTCTGATATCTGCTGGGATCTTCAGATACTCTACTGGACTGGGAATACCTGGCTTAGTACTGTCAGGTGCTGGGCATTTACTGCCTGGAAGTTCCTCAGCTTGTTCTCACTCATGTATTTTGTACCAGCACAGCCTGGTCCTCCAGAGCTGCTCTCCCTTTCAGGGCAGTGATCTTACTGGGCCAAGTCTTAGCAGGCAAAAAGTGGCACATCCCTGCTGAAGCTGCTGAAATGAGGTGAGAGGGTGGAGCATCAGATGGTGGACAGGAGTAGTAGGAGCAGCAGGAATCAGCCTTGTAAAACTCCACTGTCCCTTGTGATAAGGCTGATGTAAAGAAACAGTCCAAGTGAATGCAATTGTCTCACCTCCTGTCATTTCCATCTCCATTTTGGGCTACTTGCCAGCTATTATAGTCAACATTTTAACAGCCCATGAATGTAGCTGTAGGTGTCTGAGTATAGACAGCAGAGATTACACAGGTCCAGTGGCTGCTCCTGACTTCAGGAGGAAGGTTGGCTTTGGCTGAGTTACCTGTGCCACCTCAGTGAGTCACTTCAGCTAATGTGAAGAACTGAGTAAACTTTATGGAATGGACAAACTTGTACTGAAGTGTTACGGGATCAAAAGTACTTTAGATTCCAGAGTTTGGGGAGTTTCTGCCTACTTGTAAAAAGAATTTTTTCCTTTTAATCTTTTAAAATGTCGGTTTTGGGCTTTAAAGGCAAGAAGGGTTAAATAAACACCATGTGGAGCAGGCATGGTATTAACAATATTGTAATCCTTTACCTCTTCTCTCCGTAGTTATCCCTGTCTGCAGCATTGTCTTATTGCAGTATTTTTTTCTTGAATTGTATATTGTTTATCTGGTTTTGAATATATACGTGTATCACTGCCAACAGTAGCACCAGTGAGCTGCTGGTAGAGGAGACATCCATTTTTCCTCCCTTTTGTTAGGGATCTGAGAGGATCACAACTGACAGCTGCAGTTTGGCTGAGCCAAAAGCAAATTGGAACAGATATCACAGTAAATGAATTGCTGTTATAAAGGCAAAAGGGGATTGTGGCACAGGCCAATGTTTTACTGCTGGGAAGGGCTGTGAGGCCCCAGCAGAGGCACCTGTGGAATGATGTGTGTCTCCTCTGGAGAGGGGAGTGACAGGGAACGCTGCCCTGGGAGGATCAGGTGGTTCTCTTTGCCTTTCCCACGGTGTTTTTCGCAAGTTATCTGATTATTTTTTGAAATGGACTAAATGCCTTCCCTGAAGCCTGGTAATTGTAGCCCATGTCTGCAATGTGTGCAGTCTGATTTCGCAGGCTGTGCACTGAAGGGGAGGTGGAGCTGGTTCTTTAGGACGCAAGGTCCCGAGTGCCGAAGCAACGCGCCCGTTTTATCAGCCAGGTTGTGCCTATCTCAGCGTCTGGCTGGCAGGAGAGTGTAAAAAGGTTTCTGGGCTGAGTGGAAGATTTTTTTGAAGGAAACACCTGGGAAGCTTTCACTTCCATGCGGGTCCCGGAGGGGAGACGGCAAAGAAGGGTGCTCTGAAACTTCAGGGTGACGTTTTGTAGAGACAAAATTTTGCTGCTTTTTTTTCTCTCTTAAGCCCGAAATCGGAAGGTGAAAAATCCAGGTGGAAAAGCCGCATCCTGCCGCGGTAGGAGGCGAGGTTTGCCAGACAAAGCCATCTAGTGGCCGCTGCGGGAGCCAGAGCGCTCGGGTTTGAGCCATCGCAGGGGTTTGGGGATGTGCTGCTGGTGTGGGGAAGCACCAATAAAGCGACTCAGTAAAAGCCTGAGGGAATGAACTGTGGGAGCCCGACCTGAGCACGGAGAGCACGGCGAGCCCCGTGTGCCTGGGATGCACAAAGGACAGCCAGGAAACAACTCCCAGCTCCTGCTGGAATGCTGCCATTAATCCTGAATCACAGAATATTGTGGGTTGGGAAGGAACCCACAAGGATCATCAAATCTTAAGCAAATAGCCCATACTGGGATTGAACCTGCACCCCTGGATGTGTTTAGCACCGTGTTCTAACGAGCTGAGCTCACCTCGGGGTCACTGGGGGGGGGAGATGTGAACCTCCTGTAATCAAAATGCTCTGTGGATTACTGCTGAATTTATTAAATGGTTCTATCCTCCAGAAAAATTCATCTTAAAAACCAAATGGTTTTGTTTTGACACATTCTAAATGTTTTGACACTTACATATAATTTTAAAAGTTGAAAACCATAGAGTTTGGACAGCAGCTTTCACTTGATCACCATATGCAGTTTTTCTACTTCCTCATGGAGAAACAATCAATCAACCAAAAATGGTTTATATTAACCTGAAATACTCCCTCCTCTGCATTGTCTAGTTCAGTCAATGAACAAAAATCATTAGTATTTGCATTGTGAGACCGTAGTTCAGTGCCCACTTTACTCTTTAAGATGATACCTTGGAACTTTGTCATCTGCTGCTCTCGGAGCTGGCACTATAAACTTTCCAGAGGGTATTACAGAATCCATACTGGAGGTACATATTTGTTAGGAAACAACCACTTAGGCAATGTAGTGTGGCAGTGTAGGAAGTTTATATTGCAGGGGAGCACAAAGGGCATCAAGGGCCAAGGAAGGGAAGGTGTGTGGTGAGTATTCTAATGGGGGTAGAAGTGAACAGTCAGTTTGGTGAGGAAATGCAGCAAAGCAGACGAGCCCAGGAGAGATTTCTCCTCCTGCTGTTCCCTTCTGGGAGAGAAGACAAAAGATGGAACAGTTCTTCAATAGCTGAGCCTAATTTCACAGCTTCTAAAATGTCTTCGTAGTGCATGTACTGTGGGTTCCACCACAAATACAACTCTGTTATTAAAATCCCACTCCAGTGTACCTGGGAGTTCAGGGCTGCATTTCTCACCTTTTCTGAAACTTCTAAGGACACTTCTGATATTACTTTTTTTTTCTCTTAGAAGCCTATTTCTAGTTTTAACAAAGATTCTAAGGAATCCCAAGCTAATCAAAAGCTGGTGGGATTTTTGGTGTCTAAATCACCAAGGTGCTTGCTGTAAATTTGTCCCTTGCCAATATACAAACTCTTAACACATGAAAAGTGAGCCTGAACTCAGTAATGAGGAGGCAGAGAAAATGAATGAACATTTGATTTTTTTTTTCCTATCCTTTTATTTTATCCCATTCCTGGTAAACTATTTTTGGTGATTGTAGGGATCCAGTTAATGCGTCTTTGTACACTTGGAGTTTGGAATGTTGCACCTTGAAGGACTGCAGAGCAAATTGAGTTCTTTGTGTGTGAAGGTGCAGGGAGTGAGGGGGGCAAGTGGTGTGTGTGCCTCAGGAGCAAGCTGCTGAATCCATCTTCTCGTAAGAAAAGCAAGATCTGGGCAGTTTCTTCCTGTTTCCTTCATGGGTTTTTGTTTGCTTCTTTCTTCGGAAGAGCAGAAGCACAAGAGAGGATATGGGGTCAGAAAAGGTAATTTGCCCCATTGGCTGGAGTAGAAAAGATGATCTGGGTGATCCCTCCTTCCCTTTGCCAACCCCATGTAAAACAAACAGCACTAACAGACTCATCAGGACACATTTCCCCATTTTCAGTGTAACTGCTCATTTTAAGTTGTTGCTTTAATAAGCAGATGGATTTTTCATAATGCTTAAAAGGAGTTAAAGCATAAAGGTACTTAAAGAAATCAGATGTCGAGTCTTTAACAAATGGGATTATACAGTAGAGACCCTTTCAAGATGGCTTGGTCTAAGTGATCCAGCAGCCATGAAGGCCTTATTATGGGGCAACAAGTTATTTTGTGGACAATAGTGCCTTTTGAAGAACTCCCACAATCAAAATTCAGATCTGTGCAAAGTGCTTAATGTTACTGAAGTGTCTTAACATAAATGCATGAGCTTCCCTGAGCCAGCTGTGTGTGCTTCTGTCTGCACTCCTAGAACGCTGGCTCTCTTGCATCTTTTAATAATGACAAGTTCTGTAGAATTCCCTGTTTCAAAACAGCATTCATATCATCTTTGTGATCCAATGAATGCCATCCTTTCAGGACCGTATTTTTGCAGGAGCAAGAGGAAGGGGGAAAGGTCACAACAATTAAAAAAAAGAAAATTTCATGCTTTAGTATTTAATAATGCAGTGATGTTTCTTTAAAAGCAGCCAAAATTCAGCTGTGGGCTAAGGGCCGTGCCTGTTATGTTAGACAGTAAAAGGCAGGGTTTTGGTAAAGATTTGAGCTTTTGAAAACATAAGGTTTTATAGAATACACTGTGTCTTCTATTGCCTTCAGTGCTGGTGAAAGTCTGGATGCCTTATGGGAAACATAAGGAGTTGCTGAGGAGATGTGAATATCCTCCTAAATATTCTAAGGTCAAATTTCACCTATGGATTCTCCACTTCTCTTAAAGGATCTTTCCCCGTGGTGCCCAGGGCCTGATCCAAATATACTCAAGTAAACTGGAGTTCTTGTATTGCCTTCCAAAACCTTTACATCTCATCCCTAAGTGCCTGACTGTGTAACACCCCTGATTTGGGGTGATTTCCCAGTGAAATCAGTGGGGACTTTCCCAGGTTAATGGGGACTTTCCTTTGTACCTCCAAAAAGCGTTGCAGGACCTCTGGCAGCTCTGCTTTGTCTGTCCATGCCTTTGAGCCCCGTCACACCTGCTGGTGCTCAGCTGTTAATGCTGCTTGACCCAATCACTGGGTTTTTCATCTGTTTCTTATATGTGTGCACGGCCTTTCTGGAGTGCCTGGGCAAAGGAATAACTCAGCCATCCCCACGGATATGCCAACCCCAAGCCTCTTCTGAGGTCTTCAGAAGGAACTGACCCCAGGGTAGCTGAGTCCCCAGCCAGGCCCATCTTGGGTGTGATGTGCTTTGCTGGAAAGGCAGCTCTCTCGCAGGGAAAGAGCCAAACCTGACTGAAATCTTCAGCAGGATTTAGTTTAAGCCCACAAATCCCGATTCTGCAAAGATTTAAGCCGGTGCATAACTTTACATACGTGAATAGCCTCACTGAGGTCAAACGAATTAAAATAATGGACAAATAATGAATTAAAATAATGCACCTGCTTAAGTCCTGGCAGTGTCGAGGCCATAATGAACTGGGAAAAACCCACAGAGTAGAAAAGCTGACTTTTTCTGAGCTATTAAGGTGTTATTTCAGAAGCCTTGGCAGTGGCAATTGCGTTTATATGTACCATGCAAAGCCTAAATGAAGGGGAGTGTTTGTTCATCCGTGTCATGTATTTGGGTCAATAAGGGATCCCACATGGCTTCAGAGGTTTGGCTTGTCTATTCTACTCGGAGAAGCATCGGAAAGTATTAGTTTTACAGTCTGATCCTAGTAGGATCAGTGGTGTTTTTACTGTAGAGGCACTTCAGGATTCGGATTGCAGACCTTATTAAAAATGGGCCCAAATTGAAGGGAAAAAGCCCCAACAGTGTGACAGGGTGAGTGAAAGGTCTGCACTGCTGCAAGGGTTTCCTTGGGGTGTCGTAAGCCAGTTCCTCTCAAAAATAAGGATAGGGAAAGGTTAAATAAAATGTATGGGGGCAAAACATCCCTTGTGTTGAATCCAGGTTTGAGGTATGAGGGTGAAGTGACTTTGCTGGTCACCTTTCCCATCTTCTCTTCCCTCCGCTCTACCTCCAGTCACTGGGCTCCTCTTAGAGGAGCAAAACTAGTTTTTTGGGCTGTTGCTGCCCATTGCCAAGGACTGAAGAGTTCTGGGGGAGAACCCTGACTCCGTTCACCGCCCACTGGCAGGAGGTTTAATGATACCTTTCTTTTTGAAGAAGGGGAAATTGTCACTGGGAGAAAGTTCTGGTCTGTCCCAATTATTTGAATATACTTGCAAGTGCTCTCCACCCAGGCACAAAACTACATCCATATATAAATGTGTGGTGCTTATTAGTGGCTTCAGAGCCACAAAATTATTCCTGTAAATATCTACTTAGGCACGAAAATAATAGTTACAAAAATAGGTACAAAACTTACTTGCACATGTGCATTTGCTATTCATTTGCTGTAGAAAGACACTTTCAAACTACTAAATGCTATTAGACATTTTTAGAGAAAATAACCTGCCAAGTGTGTGTTGGTTTTAATAGAAATTCTTTGGAAGGACCAGAAGTATGAGCAGCTGGTAAACTTCTCTTGATTATTTTCCCTTACATTTCTAATAATGAACTCAAATGATTTTAACACCTTAAAAATACTCTGCTTAAACAGCCTATGCCTAGGCAAATTTAGAACTGCACAGAAGTCCTGGAACACAGAAGTAATGAGGGGGGAAGAGAGACAAAGAAATTAGGGTTCGAGAGAACTAAGAGCAGGGAGAATAAAAAGCCATTTAAGGGGCACACACATAAAGTCAACAGAGGGGAGTTCACACAGGAGAGGGTGTTGCAGCTTTACAGGGATCTGAAGGGTATGTGGTTTGTAATACCACCAATAATTTTGGGTGTCTGGGAGCTGAGGCAAAGCTGAGGATAAGGAGAGAACCTCTCCATCCCTCCCTGAGGGCCAAACACAGTGCAAGCCATTCAAGAGTCCCTGTCATCCTTCCCCTAAAGGCACTGTGCCAGAGGGGGACAGGGTGGAAAAAGAGCCCCTCTGTGCACAGATCCCAGCACCACCTCCTGGGGCCCATCTCAGCCCAAATACCCATCACACATAACTGTGTAACCATGTCTCATGTTCCTTGACTACCTCAGGAACAGCAGGAGGTCAGGAGCAATCTGCACCCTTGGCCACAGCTCCAAGCCAGCTACGGCTCCAGAAGATTCCACCCACCTCTCTTTAGTATCAGGATTTTGTTTTTCTCTTGATAGTCTTTTGGCTTTTCTGGTCTCATCTATTATCTTTCACTTAAACAGCATCTGGGCTTTGTGTGCCTGAGGTAAAACTCCTCTTCCCTCGAAGCTGGGGGGGAATTGGAAGCTGGAGGCAAGACCAAAGGCAAGGGGGCTGAATGATGCTTCCCTGGAAGATCTCACCAGTGACTCCTGGAAAGAGTGAGGCTGGAGTTCAGCCTGGCTGTGCTGCTCCTCCTTCACTGGTGAGGGCTGTGCTGGGCTGTTGACTTTGACAGAGCCCTCACAGGATTTCCTGGTGGAATTGAGAAACCATTCCCTTCACTGCAATTCCCCCTCGACCGTGACAAGCTGGGATTTTGATACCAACATTTTAGGAAAAAAAGTTGCCCAGAGGATTCTCACACAACTTCACTGCCTGTTTTGCGGCAGCACCGGGAGGTGAAGAAGTTTTATTGTGCGTTTGTCAAATCAAGGAATGGGCTGATTGCCACTTGCCTGCAGTCTCCATGTGACAACAGTATGAGGGCCAGCTGGAAGGACAGAACACGTCTGTGTCGTTCCTAAGCTCTGCAGGGACATGGGAAGGTGGCAGTGCTGCCACAAACTTCCTTGGAGCAGGAGCACACTAGACGTGAAATCCAGGTGAGTACAGTTTCCCACTCAAAATGAAGCGGGAAGGCAAGAACGACTGGGATTGCCCCAGAGTGGAATTGCCGTGGCCCTTCCAGGGGCTGTGCTGCTACCAGTGCATGGAGGTTGGTTGTTTTTCCTTGCAGGTATCTCTGTGTTTAATTTGAGTAGCTCCCACTGAGAGCCTGGTGCTCTGGCACCTTTAATAGACAGCCAGAGCACAGGGATATGCTGTCCCTTCAATGAGATGGAAAAGATGTGAGTGCCTCTCATTGGACTGGCTGTGGTTGCCCCTCTGCTCCAATTGGCTCCTGCCCTGCAATATTTAAACTGTCTTGCAAGGAAGGAAAAGAAAAAAGCAACCTCAGCTCTTTGTACCATTCAGCTGAAGTAGGAAAAACTCCGAAAATTACATGAAAGAGAAGAAGATGGGAAAAAACCCACCCCAAAAGGCAAAGCAAATGGGCTGTGAAAGTGCTGATAGGGGAAATGTTTTCATGAAGCAGTGAGTGCTCTGAGTCACTGCTCTCCCTTGCAGTCCAGCGTTGCTCCTGTTGGCATCCACCAGAGTTCTGGCAGTGGATCAGGCAGGGGCTGGATCAGGCCCTTCCCTGCTGCCCTGGTGCTGCTCTCCAGACTCTGCTCTCCGGGGGGATTTTTTGTTTTTATAATGTTCTCCAACTTTCTTTTTCTGTGAGGAGTTCTGTGAGGAGTTCTGTGAGGAGTCACCAGCCATGCTGCACATCCCCCTGACCTGGGGTGAGCATGATTCCCATTTTTCCCATGGGAATGTCACCTGAAAGCCCTTCAAAGATATCTTTGAGGAAGCAGACAAGTAAACAGCAAAAGTTGTTGGTGGGCTTTGTAATTTCTGTTTAATTACATTAACTGGGAGCCAAGGTTGTTCTACCTGAAACCAAGCACTTCTCATAAACACACCCGAGACTGCATATCCCAAATTCCATCCTAAAAGTTCCCGTTCATAAGGCAAAGTTGTGCTTCGAGGCCTTTGTTACCAGAATGACAAAATCTCTCATGTGGCCTCTCTAACATCATCACACATGGCCCTTTTAAGTTTGACTGACAGCTCAAGCCCGTGTTCCTTTGATTGTAAATGAGGTAAAGTGTTTGCATAGAAAAATGGTATTTTATAGAAGCTCTCTCAGCAGTAGAAATAGTATAAATTTCAAACACAGGGTTTACTCATTGAGAAGTGAGGTTTTGGCTGAAAAAGTAGGAAAATCTGGATCTCTTTAACTAGTGAAGTTATTACCTTGTGCTTCATTTTAAAAATGCTGTTAAGCACAGGACAGAAAAAGAGAATATTTCAGGTTGAGCTAAATACTTAGTTTGCCACCTAGAATGTATCTTTAAGTTCTATACAGTATTATGCTAAAAAGACAAAACAAAATCAGTTTGTTATGATCAGCTGGTCCTCAGCATTTGAATTCAAGCATCTTAGAAATTTACCTTCCCCTCAGCTGAGACGTGATAGTTGACCAAGTGTTTTTCCTGTTTCAAATGCAAAATAAAATTGACTTACCCTATTTACTGTTGTGGTATCGTGGTAAAATATTTTCCCTTAGTTATTTGTGATTACATTTTCATGTTTAGGTAAGCCCTAAGTCCAGGGGTGTTGGTTCCCACTAGTGAGATAACTCCTGCACTTAGAAAAAGAGTCTCACAGGCAAAATTTCATTTAAGGAAATAGAACATGTGTTTTCTGCTAAAAATATTAACACCTACAATATGTCCAGTAACAAGTCAAAGCTGGTCTCTTGTTAAAATTTGCAGTTCTAGGCTATGTCAGAGAAAACAGATGAAGTCTTTGAAATCAGCTGAGTCAAGGACATGGAGAAGCACTTCTGCTTTGGCATTCAGGCAACGGAGCAAGGCTCAGGAATGATGCTTTAGAACACAAGGAAAGCAGTTAAGGTTATAACACTGCACAAGAAGGGAAAATACTTCACCCAGATGAAAATAGTAACTTTATATCAGTGCTGAAAAAGAAGTTTAAAAGATGGAGCAATCAGTGGAAACAATTCTGGGCAATTTCTTCAATGGAGGAGCTCTGTTCTTGGCTGGTAACTTAATAAAAAAAAATTATAAAGAATAAGCAGTACAAATGTCAGCCCTGTCTGTAGCTTATTAGATCTGATACAAGGGACAGATTCTGATCGAATTCCTGTTGGAGGGAAACCTAAAATAAGTTGCACGATGCCACCACACTGTTTTTACTGCTCTGGGAGCAACCATGAAGTCCTTTTGCTTTCTTTCCAACACTGTCAGGGGAAATCACACATCCCTGGTGGAACCCTTCTGGTTGCTCCACGAAGCCAACACGATTGTTGCTATGAAATGAGTAAGTGGTCCCAGCTCCCACCACAGAAATACAGGGATACAGGACTTCCCACACCATTCTCACACTTCTCTCTTCCACTCTTCTTGCCATCACACGAGGAAATTCTGCCAGACTGTTGTCCCTTTGAGGTTAATATGTTTGAATGAGATACAAGGCAGTGCAAAATTTGTCTCTCCAGCAAAGCAACGAGTTTGTTTTTAAAACTGACATGCACGTTGGATGTCTTTCACAGGGGCCCTTGTTCCAGGGCAGCAAAGAAAACAAAATCAAGATGATCAATAACAGGCTTTTACCATTTGCCTTTTTATCCATTTTACTCACTGTCTCTAGAAAGAGGCCTTGTTTGGGGGAATTTGTGTTAAAAGGCACGTAAGTTAAAAGTCATTGGTGTATTCTACCATATTGCATTAGATTTAGGATCACTTTTCAGTATTTGAGCTACTGCTCATTTACTATTGGACTTATTTTTAAGTTAATGTGCTGCAATTAACTTGGAGATAATAGTGGTAAAAATGGAAATGTTCTGTCCGGGGTTTCTCTTTTGCACTAAAACTGTGGTGCTTGGTCTCCATGCTCCGTTTGGCCACACCATCACCTCACCCAGGAGTGAGACACCTCCTCCTTTAAGTGGCACCAACTGGTCCGTACAAGGGCCAGCGGGATGAAGTTGCACACGACCCTGTTCTCCTTTTATCTGAGGGGCAAATAGACTTTTTAGAGGACACAGTCAAAGTCGTAATTCCACTCTGGTCTTCAGGTGTCTATTTTCCCTGCCATCCACCTCCTGTCAGTGATTTTCAGCAATTTTTGCAGGGAGATTTAACTTTGCATGTGATTAAATGGGTAAGATCTTGGACTCCCCCTCTTCCTCAGGTCATTCATTTCTTCTTTGCAATTTCTGAAAATTTTTCTGGCTAAGAAATGTCCGAGTGGAAGACAAAAGACTTTAAAGTATTTTCTTGCCAGAGTTACATTTTAACCTAGTTGCTTGCTTAGAACTTAGTGAAGAAAGCAAAATTTGAAGAAAAATAAACATCTGAAGGCATGTCCCAAACTGAGACAACTTCAGTAGCGAAGTTCTTTGTGTTCAAAAAGCCCATAGGCTGAGAAGGGCCAGCAAGAGCTCCCAGCGCTGAAAATGGAACACAAAATGTTCCGAGCGCGGCACCTCCGCCTTCAAGGCACCCTCTGGAAGCGTCTCTCTGCTGATTGAGTAGGAACGAGTTCGTATTTGTGTTACACCACAGCCCTGAGCAAACCGCGGGGGGATGCAGCGACTCCTTGCCTTAGGCGGGGAGCAGGAGCAGGAGCAGCACGGCTGCGTTCGAGAGCAGAGAGGCACGAGTGCTCCTGCTGTGGGCGAGGCGTTCGGGCACTGGGCCGGTCACACCGGCGTTGTTCTGGCCGCAGCCCCTCTCGGACCAGAGCCTGGAACGCCCTTCACGTGCTCCGCGAAGGGACTGGTCCTCCCGCAGAGAGAGGAGCGGGTTTTGCCTGCTGTGGTGCACCTGACTTGGGGCTCACCTGGAAAACGCGCGGTGAAAATGGCAGGTCTGGCTAATGACCGCGGCTGGGAAAAGCTGGTGCTTTGCCCCGGCTGTGCCGTGCCCTTGCTGTGCCGGGCCGCTCCCGGACCTGTGTGGTGCTCCCGGACCTGTGTGGTGCTCCCGGACCCGTGTGGCCCCGGAGCGGTGCCCGAAGGCGGAGGGAGCCTGTGCCTCCTGTCCCTGCGAGTTCAACCGCAGGGGACAGTGTTGTCTCAAACCTAGACACAGGGAAGGAAGCTTGTGTAATTCTCCTGCCTGTTCCAGCGATGCGGAAAGCAAAGTAAAACGTCCTTGGAAGGAGATTATGATGCTCCGAGGAGAGGATTTGAGATTTTCTCACTTGGTGGTGGTCAGTGACGCAGCGTCCTCGGGGGAGTTGTCAACTGACAGGAAATGCTCACTCACTCATTTCTGCAGAGAAAATGAATAAGAGAAAGGGTTAGTGTATTCCTGGTTTGGGGGGTTCTTTTTTCCTATTTTTATTTTATGTGCCAGAGAAAATAAACTAAACTCTTTTTTTCCCCCCACAATCCTAATCTCTCAATGTGATATAAATATCATCCCACAATTTAGCATTGTTAATTAATATGTACTTTCCATTACCTTTCTTTTGGAGAGCTCATTATCTTGAGGAATGTAACTCTTCATTCAAACATTTCATTTTGTAGCAGGAGAAAGAGACGGAGGCGCAGAAGAACTACTTTAACTGGATTGTGTAACAATGGCTGTGATAATAATTGTCTGGGAGAATTATATGGAGGTAACAAAAGGACTCACAAAATGAGTACATTACAAAGACTCTTTTATGACTGAAAAATACTGATGTCCTTAAAAGAGAGAGAGAGAGAAGTAGGAGTTGGCTGATTTTGTAGGAAAATGCAAAGATTACACTGAAGTATGTCTTGGCACAGGGAACAGGTTTTCTTAGGCTTGCTGGAGGAAAGCTTACACTCTGCTCCCTTGTGTCCCCAGCGCTGTTTCAACAGCATGGGTTCCCTCTGCTGCCCTCCCAGCAGTGAGGGGCTGGGCTGGGCAGCCTGACCTGGGCTCCTCAAGTGGAGCAGCTCTGACTGTCTGTGGTGCTGTTGCCACTGTGATTCGTCTCTGCACAGGCAGCTTGTGCCCAGCTCACTTCAGCAGCCGAGCCAGTCCAGCTCCCTTCAGGATCCAGTTGTGCAAACAGGGTGGTCCAGGAGGGGCTGGGGGGTGTATGGGCTCAGTGAGTGGGAGATCTGAGAGGAAAGCAGGGAGAGAGGCAGAGGGGTAACCAGTTATTCTGGGCACCCATCACCATGACAGCCACCTATTATTAGATCTATCATATACACACTTACTTCCACGGCATGCAGGGAGTTCATCTACCAGGTAAAGGATAGTTTTCTGCCCCTTTTAAAAATGTCAGAGACTGTTTATTGGACCCACTTGAGAAGTGGATTCAAGCTTGCTAGTTTTTTCTTGACTCGAAGTTATAATCATGAGGAGTCTGTTTTTCTTATCACTTATTTCTGCTGAAAGGTTGCACTTGCTGTCACCATTTGGAAAGCTGTAGCTGTGTGTACTGAACACTGTGTTCAGAAATTCTTGTTTTTGTCACGAAAGTACAGCTGTATCTTAAGGGTGGTACAGAATTAGAACAAGGTATAATGAAGTACTGTAGGTTGCTAATACACATTACACTCAGCAGCACCTTGGCATGTGGAAATGTGAGACGTTACACATCTGGATAAAAGGAACCAACAAGGAAGAGATTGAAATTCTTTTAATGCTAGCAAGGGAAATGTTGTCTTCAATGTAATGGGTAATTTCTTCCTGTGGCTGGTGACTCCCCAGGTGACCACCTTTCCATGGCTAATGTTAATGTTAGGCATTTCAAAGGCATGGGAATGTGTGGGGAAACTCTGCTTGGAGAAGCAATTTGTTTTTCTGAGGGGGTGGTGGTTGGCTGGATCGGTCTCTGACCTGGCCAGACACACAACTGGGTGTGCTGGTGCTGCAGCTGCAGGGAAGGTGGTGGTGGGGAACTGGGGGTGTGCGGGGAAGCAGGAGAAAAAGCAGAGCGTGTCACTCCCCACCACAGCACCACCTCTGTGGTGGAGGGGGCTCTCTGGAGCGTGGCCATCCCTCGTTCCGTGGACCCAGTAAGGAGAGGAGTTTGCAGCCTTTTAGGTGCAATACTGGGTTACAAAGGCCATGGAAGAGCTATGGAGCTTCTGAATCAAATCCACCCGAGTCAGAAGCAGAGCAGAAGGCTGCTGCTGAAGGTTCACAGGAAGCTCTGAGTAGGAAGCCTGTTCTTAAATCCCAGTCCTGCTTAAATCCAGGATCTCAGGCAGCATCAGTGACCTTTTAGACTTCAATTTGGAAGTGTCCCCTTCAGGCAGATGTCTGGAGTCTAACTTTGAGCAAACTGTGGATGGTAGAAATACTGAAGTCCACTTCCCTATGGACATCTCCTGCTGCAACTTGAGGCCACTTCTTCTTGTCCTGTCCCTTGTTCCCTGGGAGCAGAGCCCGACTCCCCCCGGCTCCCCCCTCCTGTCAGGGAGTTGCAGAGCCAGAAGGTCCCCCCTGAGCCTCCTTTGCTCCAGGCTGAGCCCCCCCAGCTCTCTCATCCACTTCTCATAGGACTCGCTGTCCAGACCCTTCCCCAGCTCTGTTGCCCTGCAGGCAGGTTAGCAGCAGCAAGAGTATCCACGAATGCATTTCAAACGACAGCGGTTATTTTTAGAGTGTGTGTGAAACTGTGCAATCCTAATCTCAATCTCGTTTTGACTACAAAGTTTGTAATTCATGTAAAAACCGGGCAGTCCGGGAACGGGAGCCGGGGGTGGTCCCACACCCCCAGGCTGCGTGCTGGGAGCTCTGGGGGCAGTCCGTGGGAATCCTCCCTGCTCTTTCCGAGCAGGAACCCCCGGTCCCAGCGGTGGCAGAGGGGTCTCGGGGATGCTTGTGCAGTTCAGGGAGCACCGGGCACAGCCGCGTTCCCAGGGCTGCCTGCTTAGCTCGGCAGATGCTCCTTCCTTAACCCTTCCCCTCTCTCCCTGCCCCGCGAAGAGACCCTTTACCCAGTCGAAGCCGGTTTTCCCCAGGCAGTCACTAAATGAGTCGGATGTGCTCCCTTCCCCCACCTGACACGGTGACGAGGAGTGCCTGCTGATCCGTCCTTTCAGGCGGTCCCCGCCGGTTGCTGCTTCGGCCATTAAAAGAGAAAAAAAGCCCTAAAGAACCTCCCCCCGCCCAGACCCCGCCGTGTCCCCGCCGTCCTGCCCGAGCGGTCCCCAGCGGAGCCCCGGGGATGGACGGGTGGGTGGTGTGCGATATTCCTGCGGACCTGGAGGAGGTGGAGCCTGCTTTTCTCGGCTTTCTCTGAGTCGCGGCGGTCCGGAGCGAGCCTCGGGATGCGGGCTCGGTGCGGGAGGCGGGGGCTGAACTTGGGCGCACTTTGCCGGCCGCGGCTGTAGGACAAAACCCGGTCCTGGGAGCCGCGGCCGTCCCCCAGCAGGGAGAGAGGCCGGAGCATCCCTCCCCTTCCTCCGGCCGCTTGCCTGGCACCCCCGGCTGGCTGGACACGCCGGCTGCCCTTCCTCCTCCTCCTCCTTCTCCTCCCCTGACCCTGCAAGAACAGACACCCAGCGGCTTTGCTGGGATGAAAGGGGAGGTCTTGAGGAAAGTGAGAAGCATCTGGGGAAGGAAACAGGTTGGACATGTAAAGAGAAGAGTTCAAGAGTTTCACCAGTGAGCCATGAAATGAAAAGTAGCAGCTGAGGTACTGGAGGGAAGGAAGGAGAGGGATCAGCAGGAGCTATGGATCCAAGGTTAACGGCGGGGGGAAGGGGAGATGGAACTTCGAGTAATTACCCAGCAAAGGAGAGGGCGAGCGATCAGGGCTGTTGCCATGCATGTGCTGCAATCGTTGGGAAAGGGTCACCAGGAAAACTCCTGGCAAACATGAGCAAAAGCCTTTGCGTGGTCGAGAGCCAGTGCCCCTCTCCTTTCAGAAGCACGAGGCTGAGCACCTGATTTCCTTTAAAACAAAAATCCCAGAGGGCTTCCAAGAATTTGCATTTTCTACCGCCACAGTTGCCTGCCCGGGAGGCTGAAAGGAAGAAATCGCTTCACCTTCTTTTTTTTTTTTTTCTCTATCTAGAAAATAATACAGAGATAAAGAGCTGATGAGTGGTACTAGTGGTGTAGGGGGTAATCGTGCAAGTAGGTGTAGGTTAAAAATACCGAGAACACCGGAGAAAGAACACCCCCTTAATTTTTCATTTAGAAATATTTTAAATGAATGTGTTAGAAGCTGGCAAGAGCGTTGTGTTGTCCTGGTGGGACGCAAAGTTGAATGACACCAAACCCAAGGGAGGATTTTTTTTCTGCTCGCGTTTAAACCCCTCTCACCTGCAAGCACAGAGCAGGGCAGAAGTTTTCCAGCTCGGCACCCCGAGGCTGAGGAGCCGCGGTTCAGCCCTGACTCGGGCGGGGTGACACCGGGTCCCTGTCCCGCTCACCCCACGGCCCGTCCGGGCCGGGCTTCCCCACGGACTTGGCCAAAGCCCAGAACAACGAGGCCGGGGTGATCTGCGGGCCGGGCTCTGCTGCGGGCTCCTCTGTCCCTCCCCGGCCGCCCCCTGGCCACGATGCCCTCGGCCGGTTGCCCTTGGCCAGTGGCCCTGCCCAGGTGCCCCGGGCAGGGTGTCCCTTCCCGCAGCCCCCGCGCTCCTTTGTTCCAGGCGGCAGCCGCGGCACTACATCTCCCGGCAGGCTGCAGGGGAAGGGGGAGAGAGAGGCTTTTCCACCCTTTTTCCTCCCCCATCGCATTCCTCCTCAGCGAGAGGGGAAAAAAAACGCCGCACACGCTCACTTTGCTGACACATCATGTGCTTTGAGCAGACAAGAGGGGCAGGGCTGCGAGAAGCAGATCACGGGAAATAAGGGACAACTTGCTGCCTCCGAAATCAAACTCTGGAGACACGTAAAAAAAAAAAAATAAAAAAAAAAGAGAGAAAGAGAGGGGAAAAAAAAAAGAAAAGGAAGAAAGGAAGGGGATGGAGGGGAAGCCAACACAGTTAAATCCTGAAGCAGGAAGGATGTAGCCCTGAGCTTTGAAATCTTAATAAATACATAGAGCTGAGATTTTCTCTTTTGTGTGCAGGGCCGAACAAGATCGCTGCCAGTCTCTTCAGATACACAACTTATGCAACTGTTTCTCCATCACAAACTAAAGCACATGCATGTCTTGCATAATGTTTTTTGCCACCGTACAAATGTTTCTTTTCTGGCCCCTGTAGAGCCTACAGATTGCTTTGCTGATCTTCTGCATCAGATGGCTTTATCCTTCTGGTACTGCATATATGCAGATCTGAGGTCTGTGTAAATATGTGTAAACAAAATGCATATTTTGTAACAGGTTTATTTTTAGTCCCTGTGTTTTTACGCTTGGGAGAAAGAAGTTTGTTTAATTGATATCGTTGGTGTAAGAGTGGTTAGTGCTGATAGTGGGAGCTGAAACCTTATCAAGGCTTTCAAAAGCACCCCTGTTAGAATGGCTGCAAGTGCTGTCCCCATCAACAGTGTCCTCTCGGTTACAGCTTTGACTTCAGCAAAGCCATGAGAGGAGATGCAGATCAATTGTCTGTGTGATAAGAGATAAATATCATGTCAATATACAGGATTGAATTTTACTTTAAATTGTAAGTTGGATTGACTTCTCTGGCTGGTTTGGCAGAGCAAAGTGTTATTGTTCTGCAGTAGATTTCATCACAATATTTTGTCCCTGGTGTCCTAGGATACCTTATTATGATTATTTTATTTTAAAGATCTTTACATGTATGTATTTACATGTATGTATTAAAAAAATATTCACCTGTGCTGTTGATAGTATGACCACTCTGGAGGGAGTAATTTTAAATCTGTAGTTTTTACATTAATTCTTTCTGTTCACTTCTGAATTGTAACAAAGATAACACTCCAAGCTGTTCCACCCCATTATACCATCACATTTGTCTCTGAAGTCTGGGCTTCAACCTTACTGAGGATTGCTAAAATCTGCTAACAATCAGTGCTGTTTGCACTGAAATTAGAATCATTATTAAGGTGGTAGTTTTTACATCAACAAAGTAGGGCTTAGATGGTTGTTGTGGTTTTTTACACATAGTACTGTAATGGAGTTTTGAGCCAGATTTGTGACTTCAAGCCCCAGCCCTGAGAACAAGGTGCTAAGGAGGCACTGAGTGTCCGATGAGCCCCTTGGGGTCACATGTTCTTTCCAGATCCCCTTGGTTCCTAAGAATGGGTGCCCATTTCCCCCCATCAGCATGCTGGTTCTCTCCTTGCTCTTCCAAACAAACACCTTTTGTGACCTCCTGTTTAACACTTTTGCCAGGTGAGATTTTTCTGCAGCTCTTTGTTCTATGTACCTGCATCCTGTCAAGACAACCACCCCCTATTTGTGCTCACTGACTTCCTCCCGAGCCCAGGGAGAACATGATGTTTCCAAGGTGTTCAAGGCTGGGCTCAAGTGGGACTTTTTTGCCTTAAAACAAGTGGCTAGTGACAACATTGCTCTTCTTACCCTGTCTTTGCTGGATTTATCTCTTGTTCTGTGGTAATTTTATTGATGATTTTTGTCATTATGTAGCATTACAGAATCACAGATGGTTTGGTTGGAAGGGACCTTAAAGCTCATCCTGTCCCACCTTCCATTAGCCCAGGTTGCTCCAAGCCCCGTCCAACCTGGCCCTGGACACTTCCAGGGATGGGGCAGCCACAGCTGCTCTGGATCACTGGCATGGTAACAGATTGACACAAGCTGAGAAATGGAAGGGACGAGCAGAGACCCACGGGCTCACTTGCAGTCCTGGAGAATTGAGGGAGGCAAAACTTGGATCCCAGTAAAACTTGTTGGCCTGTTTACCTTGGTTGCTGCAAAGTGATCCTAAAGGGACTCGTCACTGAGGGAAAGAGAGGACAGAGAGTTGCTGGCCCAGCCCTTTAACAAGATCACATTTTTTTTCGTGGTGCCTTTTTATAGTATATGTTTACAACTGGGAATTCGAAGGAAAACCCTTAGCAGCCAGCCAATACAGCAGATACCCCTCCAAGTCATGTTCTTTAGGTCCAAGTTATTTTCCACTGTTTTTCTCCTTTAACTTTTGCAATCATGTGTTTCCCCAGCGATGCAAATCAGCCAAGGGTGAGATGAAGGAGCGTGGGGACCAAAGGACACACACACAGACTTTCTGACAGCAAACCCAGGATTGCTGAGCCAGGGCCCTCAAACGTCATGAGTCAGCCTGTTCCTACCCAGTCATGAGACTGAATAAAAAAATCATGAGCTGTTTGCAAAGGAAATTTGGGCTTTCTTTTGCTTGCTTCCTGATTCTGGCTTTATCCTGTGCCCGGGATATGTTTGCAGGTTTTTCCCAATAAATAAAAGGAGTAGAAGGGGATTTAAACCTCTAACAAAAGGCATTTGGAAAAGCTAGTCAAATGCTAGTTTTGCAAGAATGGGCAAATTTGTAAAAAAGGTTTCTGCAGAGACATAAAGAGAGTAAAACAGTTACAGAACATAGTAGGATGAGCTGTTTGACATCCTTATACAACTCACCTAGTATTTAACTGGGACAAGGACAGGGAGGCTGACATTTAGCCCAGAAAAAGACAGGGAAAGCATGTAGACTGGGAATGTAGTGTGGAAAATAGGATGTATTGGGACATCAGTGGCCTTTTTGGATAAGTTGCTTGAACTGCAGCTTGGAGATTCACATCCATTTTTGGGCTGTGTGTCATTCAATGTCCTGTTCTTCCCTCTACAGTGTGGCCATGGCTGGGGGACAGAATCTCCAGATGGGAGACACCATCACACCCTGGAGCCTTTCTGTGTTCAGCTGGGGAAGGAGAAGGAGCATGGGCTGTGTACACCCAGTGTCCATCTCCCCTCCTCTATTTTGACAGCCCTGGCTACTTTGAGAAAGCCCTCGGAAGCCTTTTGTTTAACCGGCTTTTGGGGGAGAGCTCCTGAGTGAGGTGAGAGCACTCTAGTGCCCTACCAGAATACTGGTGGTCAGGAGAGAAAGCCTCGTTCACTCGAGGGTTTAATCTATTTTTTCTGCTGCTCTGCTGTGTTTTGCAGCCTTTGCACATCTTTTGTTGCACTTACGATTAGTGCAGGGAGGACTATTTAAGGAACCTCAGTATGTTTATTTAAAGAAGAGAAAAAAACCCTGAGAATGCAGAACGTCCTTTTCAATATTCTTTGGAGCTGTTCCCCGTGATTACGTGTTAAGTGAGACATGACCAATAATTGCATTGAACACGGGGACTTTGTGTCATAACTATTTTATTTATTTCATTTCATTTCATTTTTTTAACCAGAGCTGGTGCAGCTCCCAGCACAGTTGTCATACCAGGGAGCCTATGTGTGTGCTGCTGCAATACTAGGAGATAATTAGTGTACCCTGCTCAGAGAATGAGTGCATGGGCTGCATGAACAATATCCTGTTGCTCAACACTTCTCATTTGACTTTCTCAGACCCCCTATTTTGAAGATGATATTCCCACAGCCTCTCTGTGGTGCTCTGCAGTGTTTCTTTCCAGTGATATTAACAGGGAGGGTATTGATCTGAATATATTCCCAGAGTGATCCTCGGAGCAAAATTTGTTGGACGAGTGTTATTTACAAATTCACCCCAATGTACAAAAGAAATTCAATTCTCCTTTTCAAAGCAGAGAGATAAAAGGATTCTGGGGACTGGATCAGCCTTGCAAGACAGCGAGGCTGGAAGAGAAGGACAACAGCAGCAACACCAAAATAGAGAGTGGGGAGGAAGAGAGACAAGAAATACAATATCTAGGAGGTTTCTGTAATTAAAAACAGATTAAATATTCGTGCTTTGCAAATGATACGAATTGATATAGTTTTAAAAAGCCATTACTGGCACTCCACTATGGGAGTTCAATATCTTTCCTGCCCTAGGGCTCTGCTCAGCAGAAGTGTTGAGCAGGGTTTCTGTGTGCAGGAGCACAGGGAAATGGGGCTGCTTCTCCTTTTCATCCCGTTCAGCAGAAATTGGGCTGTCCCGTGGAAACGTGTCTCGGTACTGCTGGGCTTTTTGCACAGAGCCAAAGAGAGGTGAAGGCTTCATTGTAAAGCTCCTCCTGCTCCCTGCTGGGCCACTGTCTGTTCATTGCACTACAAAGCCCTGTTGCTTTCTGCCACAGAAATTAATGAAATGTTTTTTTGTTTGAAGTGAAAGTGGCTTTGGGTTAAACCCCTGCCAGCACATGGGGGAACAAAACCTTGGGACTGCATGTGCAGGCACTTTGTGTAAGAGCAGATTGTGGCTTCAGGCACGTCAGTCACCCGGGATGGAGCCAAGGTGTCAGGTGTCAGTGCTCCTTCTGTGCTGACCACGAGGAGATGGCAGGGGTCAGAAAGTCTGTGGCCTGTGCTGGAGCCAGGCCTGGTTTTTAGGGTAGTAGGACAACCCCAAAATTTCCTCCATGGCTGATGACTTGTTTGGTCAAGTGAAGACATCAGTGGCACAGGTACCATTCCATAATTCAACCACCTGTTCCAGCGTGGTTGAATTGTAACTAGGCTTGGGCTGGCAGCTGCTTGTTCTCTACTACCTTTCTGTACTGGAAAGCTTAAATACAGGATTTTCCAAACTGCCCGAGGGATTTGAATTCATATCTCCTGTTGGAAAGAGGCTTCTAAATCTCCTTGGCAGCTTGGAAACCTCAGGCCTCGAAAGAGACGTTTTGCCCATGACTGTGATTTTCAGTCAGGTTTGTGTATCAATCTGCCCAAGTTATCCCAGGTGCCACTGGGAGCTGAGCCTGTTCAGAAAGCATTTTGTGGAACCAGTTGGCTCATTACCTCCTGCCTGAAAAGGAGGTCAAGGCACACTCTGGAGAGTGATGCTGGAAGGTCTGGACTGCTCATTTCCGAGGGAGGAGACAGATAGGAGAGAACTTGCTCTGAACCTCAATACCCTGCTCAATCCTTCATTAACATGGGATGTCTGGGAGTAGGTGACTTTCAGCAGACACAGGATTCTTTTCTCCAAGCAGATGAGCAGCCCAGTCCCAGGGACCCAACGGGACTCAAGTGTGAGTTCACATTTCCCGGAAGCAATGAAGCGTCACAAATCCAAGGGACCGAGTCACTTGGGGGATGTGAGTTTCTTTTTTAAACCTTTACACTTTGACACAATGTTACGCTGCACTAGCTATACACCCCAGTTCTTATGCTTCTAGCGTAAATTTTTTTAAAAAAAGGGAAAAGGAAAGAAAGAAAACCTAGGGAATTTGTCTACTCTTTGTTTTCAGGTGTGTGACTTAATTCTCCAGAAAAAAACGTAAAAATGATATCACCTTTTCCAGCATGAGAAGAGAAACACCCGGAATTTGCTGATCAAATTTTAAAATATTCCTTGAGCCTCAAGGTCACGGGAGGGATTTTCAGAAGTGTTCAGCATTATTATACCTCATTTGAATTTTACTCCTCACTTCAAAGTTAGTGATGTTAGCCCGGTGTGAGGGCTTTAGGAAATCACACTGCATTGATTTAGATCTCATGGGCAGCCATCACCCTGCACTGACACCATGGGTGTGAGGCAGGGGGGTGTTCCTTCAACCCCGGCACAGTTCCTCCTCAGAGTAAGGTGTTGGGTGTTCTTCCTGCACTGTAGAACTCCTTGACAGAGTAGGAACCTTTTCCAGAAAGGACCCTTTTCTTGAGCAGCTTTCCCCAAGTGTCCAGGACCATGTGGAGTTCAGCTCCCTTTTCACACGGGCTGCTCTGTCATATGGGGGCAGTTCTAGCACTTGGGTTTTCACAGGGTTACACTTTGTATGGTCATTTACATGGACGTAAAAGTCTATTTGGAGAGATTCAAAATGTTCTTTCAAAACAAAAAGAATCGCCTGAGAAGAAAACTCTTTTGTTTTGACTCTTCCCAGGGAAAATGAACGCAAAAATCCCCTGTAGGGAATCATGCTTGTAAAAAAGCAGCTCATTTACTATACCAGGCACTGTAGAGCATGTGATGTGTGAGCAGCAGCACAGAAAAACTAAGTTTGGTATTTAGAACAAAAATAAATTGGGTAGAGATTGGAGGTGACTTTGCCTCTTTGCCCCCAAATAAGGTGTGTGTACCTGGCTTGTGCTTATGGGGGAGTGAGTGAAAGAACTTCGGTCATAATTGCTCCTGACAAGAGAGAAATGTTTTGTGTATCCCTTTTACCTGAGTTCTACGTTATGCTTACTGATGCAGCTGGTTTTCATGAACCCAGCACGGGGGCAGTGCTGCTGAGGCTTGCAAATGTGCCAAAAGGTTGGATATGAAAAGAGTTCATTTCCTTGCATTGGAATGCCTGCTTTTTTCAGAAGTCCTTTTACCTGTGGGTATGCCAACAGAGGGAGGGAGGGAGGGACTTTCCAAGGGCTGAAATGAAAGCAAAAGCCCAGCTGATGGTTTTCACTGGCACATATCCCACTGATAGTTCGTCAAATGCACAAAAATGCTGGTAGCATTTTGCATTTAAAGGGCCAGATCTTTTCTGCAGATGGAATCAAAACACTCTCTGCTGAAGTCAGCACACGGAATAGAATTTTGTCCTATCTTGAGATTCAGAGTCTGCTTGAAGGTCTGAGCCTGTGATTGAGACAGGAGGCTAAAATGAGATAGCTGGAAAAATCAGGAGAAATACAGGAGGGGGGTGGAAGGACAGGATGAAAGGCAGTACAGGAGAGGGCTTATAACACAATGGGAGAACAAGGGACATTGTTGTAACTGGAGAAATGCTCAGAGCTGATAATGGAAAAGAAACCATTTAGTTGCAAACAATGGAATTGAAATCACAAGAAGAGCTCCTACCTCCAGGGGAAGGCCAGAATTTAAGGCTGTACAGGCACCTAACACCTTCTGAAATCACAGAAATCGGTGCTTTGCAGGATGAGCCAGATCTCTAAAGGTGTTTGGGATTCAAGTTTGTAAGGTATAGATACCCTTACAAATGTGGTCTCCAGCCTTCACTGTTGGGGAAATCTGTGTTCCAGAACTGGGATGCAGCTGATGTGAATGAATGGAGAGTGACAGAAGAGTCCCACCAGTCAAATCCTGAATGCCTCGCTAGAGCACAGAGGAGAAAGTTTGCCCTTACAATGACAGGACAAAGGCTGCAGAAAAGACTTAAGATGTTCTATTGTAAATGCCAGTTTTGTAGCAGTGAGTTTCAGAGACAAGCCAAAGTGAATACTGCTGTCTTTGGTTGCACTCTAAAATCACTGTGTGCCTGCCTTTAGATTGTGGCAGCAGCCTAGAACAGCATCCTGGCTCCTGTGAGACTGATACTGCAGCTCCTACAGTTGTCAGTGGGATCCTCCTCTCACAGAGAAAGCCAGGAGAGCGTGTTTATATCTCTCTAGAGTCTTGGAGTTAGGAAGGATCTTGTGCTTGTCCTGACTGATACCAGGAGTGTTTCTGAGCAGCCAACATGTGTGAATCATTTTGGTGGATGTGGAAGGGGTAAAGCAAGAAGATAAACATGTTCAGAAAACTCTTGATCCTTCTTTAAAGCTTGCAGTATTTATACTTCTTTCAAGTTGTGTTTTACATTTGGAACTATTACAAAGTGTCTGTTCTCTTTCTTTTATCCCTGTCCCCCCCAATGAAGGTGACTGGAAGTCTAAAACCCCTGGTAACTGGAATATGATCAAAGGGAATCACTTTTTTCTCCTTTTGCTATTCAAGCATTCAATAGGAAGTGTGGGTTTGTGATGCTTTAACAGCAGAAGCAACAGGTTGCAAGGCATGAGGTTGTAACCTGTTGTAATTGGGTAACTGGAAATAAGAGTTTTCTGTGGCCGAGTGAAACAGAGGACAGGACAGCCAAGAATCAACAAAAGGAATGATGTGATGAAGAGGGAGAGCTGGTAGTAGATGCAATTTGTGGTATCCTAATATGATACATCAGCTATATCATCAGAGGGGTAATAATATACTGGTCCAGAAAAGGTCCTAAGAGGTCATCTTGCCTCTCTTGTTCTTCCAAGGGAGTACTGAGGTTAGTTATTTAGCCTCTTCTCAGAGATCTCCAATACCAGTGATTCCAGCTTCTCCCAAGGGACTGTGCACCAGCATTACCTACTTTTGCCTTTCGATATGTTTTTTGTAATACTTAGTCCAGATCTCCCTCTCTGCAATGTAAATTTAACCCTTCCCGTTCTCTCCCCCTGGATGGGAAGAACCAGTTGTTTCCTTCCTCTTTTCATCTGTCCAAAGACTGTTGATGTCTCTTCTCAGTCCTCCTACTGTAACTCCAAGCCTCAATTAACTCTTTCTTTAAAGATTAAGCATTCTCCAGACCTCTGACTGCTCTTGCTAATGTCTGCTTTCTCTCTAGTTCAGCCACGTGTTATTTGTAGCCAAAGATTTTCTAGCAGGATGGGTAGGAGAGCAGGTGAAATGCTTTGTCTGCCTGGCCAGATCACCAGGTATCAGACCCCTGTTGGAGATGTGCTGAAGTTGTCTCGTCTGCAGGCACCTGGTGCTGCCACATCACTGTACTTGCAGAACCATCTGAGGGAGCAGGATCAGGCTGGATAAAGTACGTGAGTTGAGCAGCAGCTGGAGAGAACTGAAAGTGTGCTTAAAAATACCAAAACAAAGATGAGGAAGAAAACTGCACACAAGGAAAAATAGCTTAAGGAATTCCCGTTAAGAGGGGGTTGCCAAAGTTCAGCAGAGGTCTTTGTCGTGGTTGAGAGGGTAAGGTCTTGTTTCCCACGCTGATCTCCAAAGGAATTGCAGTGCAGCCTGCTGTTGTTCTTGCCTAACAATGCGTCTTTAATAGCTGGGTCCTCTCAGCTTTCAAATGCACGATGCAGAAACGATCCAAGGAGAATAAGTTCTGCTCTGTGACCCCGATTTTACTCAAGTAAAGGAAGGGAAAGGACACAATGTCTCTTGCCCTTGCATGCAAGGGCTACCTTATGAACCCGTGAAGAATGACTGATTTGCAGCTCTGGTGGAGGAATTGTGGGAATATGGGCACTCCAGGTAATGAGACACTGAGGATTTCGAAGACTTAGAAATGAACCCAGAGGATCAGATCTTTGGGCAAATGTTGCATCCTCCTGTATATCTTGGACATCACCATTTCATTGTTCTTCATATCCCTTCCCTCTGGCAGTCACAGGGAACTAATGAATTTCCTGGTTCATTTTGCCTCTCCCAAAGGTTTTTCCACCAGAGACCAGAGGTGGCTACATCTCTCAGTCTCACCAAGATAACCATTGTCTCTAGTCTCCAGTTAAATTGATTTGGGGAAGAGAAAGAAGTTACTTCCGTAAAATAATTCCCATTCTCTAAAGCATCTTCTCAGTTAAGCTGGAGAGATGATCTGAAAAGGGCAGGGAAGGTGTTGCAGGATGGAGGTCTCCAGAAAATACAGGGCACACTACACACCTTTGACAGTCAGCCAGCCTGATGAACATCATCAGCTTCTGGGGGGGTTGAAGTGTGAGATTCATGTTGGATTCCTGGCTGCATCTAATTGGATGCATTAGAAGAAAAATCTGTTGGGTGTCTTGTGTTCTTGATGCAACCATTGCTCCTGGCTCTGTATGCAGGAAATATTGTTTAAAAAAGTGTTATTTATTGCTGCTGTACTGTGCATTTTTAGGTCAGCCCATCATCAGGTAGGTCAGTCTGTCAGTACATTTCTGCAATAACTTTTTGCAGGAAAAGCTTCTGTTTTGGAAAGGTTTGTGCACATAAGTAACTTGATTACCAAGGACTGCGAAAGTGATTCATGTGCATAAAGCTTTTCATGAGGGGAGCGTTTGTAAACGTGACCTCTTGGCTCTTGTTCTTCCCAACAATGTCATACAGAAATTGGCAACTATTTTGGCAACAGAGAGGTTCTGTTTATGTTTTGCTGCAGACACACCCCTTCTCTGCAGCACGGCAGCGTAGTTCTGTGTGTGAAAGCCCCCATCCAGGCTCTGAATGGGGTCTCCACCAGCGGGAGAAAGGAGCTGGTGCATTTTCTTCTGGAGGATTTCTTAAGCCCCGCAGCTTCCATGAGCCAGCATAATCTTTCCAGGGGTCAAGGAAAAATGTGTTCAATCACATGACATGTCACACTTAGTACAAAATTACTTTTTTTTTTTTGTTAGCACCAACCATAGATTTCCATGCCTAAGCAGACCCCTCTGCAGTGCTGCCAGCTGTCCTGCTCATTCTGCCTTTCCTTTGCATTCCCAGCTAACCTGTAAGTGTAAGAGATGGAAGGGGAGCCCACTGAGCTCTTGCTCCCTCCAGCAAGCAGGATGACTTTTACCACCGTATCCCCAAGTAAATTGCATAAAGCTGTTAACATTTTCATAGGTGGCTGCATAATGCTATTGCATAAATGTCTTTGACAGATTAATGTATTTTACACAACTTCTCTAGAAAACAATATTAGTATCAATAACTGAAAAGCAACGCACTTCATTGTGGCTTACAATTCATAGTTTGTGTTTCTATTAAAATCTGTCACCCATCATGGTAGCACTGTAGATACATAAGTCAGTTTTTGACTGGTGGGCAGGTCGAAACAAATTTCTGAACTTTTCCTGTTGGTCTCTCAGTGCTGTGGGGAGTGTAACTCTCACCCCTTGCAGGTAGTGCTATCAAATTGTCCACTCCATGAGCCCCTACTACTTCTTGGCAGGAAGTCAGGCTAACAGGAATCACTAGTTTTGTTCTGATCAACAAGTGATTAATCGATAATGATGAGAAAAAGGCTCTAGCAATAGAATATACATTAAAGCAAATTGGCCAGTGGAATGTCAATGAATTAACAACTAACACATAGAGGAATCCTACTTCACTTGTTTAATCAGTCTTAGTTGAGGACCAAACTCACAGAAGATGTGCTCCGGTATAACCAGAGGTTAAAAAGGAAACATTCCCAACTTACAAAATGGCTTCTGTTGGGCCTCTTATTACAAAATACCTTGTGAGAAGTTACACAGTTCAACACTGAAACATTTTTATAGTCATCAGTATCTGCAGGATTGACTGATTTGTCTTTACGGGTATGAGTACAGTTTAGGTTTTCGAAGTCCCCCCATACAGCCAAGCCATTTTGTTGATTGAGAATTAAATACCCCCGCTGGTATTTTTAATCCAAATACACTACGGAAAACAAACTGACCTAGGCATTATCGTGAGAGAAAGAGTGAAAGTAGTTTCTTGCTTTCCCCTGTTCAAGCTGTGTGCCAACATCAAGCAAATGCTGTAAATGTCTCCCGTTACCTTCACAAATACTACTAACTCCAATAAAGCTCTTCTAAACTGATTTATTTCACTGTAGTGCTAATAGAAAAGTTCAGTTTTGTCTTTACTCCCAATTTTGGCAGGCTGAGAATGTTTCACCATGGATCTTCACATGATTTTAATGTAAGTTGTCTTATGCTTGGACAGAATATGTCTGAGAAGTTTAATGTAAGTTGGGTATGTTGTTTTGGACTCCCAGCACATTATATTTCAAAGTAGTTTTAATTAGAGTATAGTTGATGTAAGTTGGTTTGGGTGTATGTTAGTGTCTTTAATTAGTTTTGAGATGAACTTAATTAGTTATTAAAATTGGCAGCCAGGCACATCTGAAGCACAGTGGTGTTTTAAATACTGACTAATGACTTAGGGTGAGTTTCAACTCAGTGTTTTAGTGCAGGTAAAATGAAATACCAGTGTTCAGTCAGTGCAGGAATGGGAGTGTGTTTGCACCGGAGCTCTTGTCCCTTGCACTCGGTCAGCAAGAACGTGCCCTAAATGTTGACTGTCATCATGACTGGTTCTGTGCTGCCATCCCTCAGCAGTGGGTTCGTTTGAGCAGGTCCCGTGTCCCAGTGTCCCCCACTCCCATCCCGTTCCCCTTGAGCTGCTCCAACCCCATTTGGGTGCTGGTCCTCCCCTTTAGCGTCAGACCCGAACACTGCTCGTCTGCAAGAAAACATTATCCCCAGTCACATTTTGCTTCTTAACGTCTCCGGTTGGACATCGTGTTCTGGGGCATGAGGACTCAGCACTGGGGTACAGCAGCTTCTCCTGGGGAGGGGCAGGCGGCCGAGCATGGGGTTAGTGGGGAATGGGGTGAACTGGGGGCTCCACCATCTTCTTCTATCCCTATCCCTATCCCTATCCCTGCCCTTGCCCCTGTCCCTGTCCTTTCCACTCTGTTCCCTATNGTGTTCTGGGGCATGAGGACTCAGCACTGGGGTACAGCAGCTTCTCCTGGGGAGGGGCAGGCGGCCGAGCATGGGGTTAGTGGGGAATGGGGTGAACTGGGGGCTCTACCATCTTCTTCTATCCCTATCCCTATCCCTGCCCTTGCCCCTGTCCCTGTCGTTTCCACTCTGTTCCCTTTGCATTACACTCTATTCCCTGTCCTATCCCTGTCCCCATCCCTGTCCTTTCCCCTCTATCCCTATCCTTATCTCTGTCCCTTCCCCTATCCCATCCCTTCCCTCCTGTCCCTATCCCTGCCCCTATCCCATCCCTTCTCCTCTATCCCTATCCCTGTCCCTATCCCATCCCTTCCCCTCTATCCCTGCAAGAAAACATTATCCTCCCAGTCACATTTTGCTTTTTAATGTCTCAGGTTGGACATCCTGTTCTGGGGATCCCTATCGCTGTCCCTTCCCCTCTATCCCTATCCCGTCCCTTCCCGTCTATCCCTGTCCCTATCCCGTCCCTTCCCCTCTATCGCTGTCCCTTCCCCTCTATCGCTGTCCCTATCCCGTCCCTTCCCCTCTGTCGCTGTCCCTATCCCCTCTATCCCTGTCCCATCCCTGTCCCCTCTATCCCATCCCCATCCCTCTCTCCCTCCTCTCCCTCCCCGCTGCGCTGTCGCTCCGCCGGTGCCG
>VXAY01007395.1:427220-514718 GCA_013399855.1 Oxyruncus cristatus | reverse complement strand
AAACAAAACCAAACCAAAAAGCAAACCAAACAAACAAACAAGCAAAAAAACCCAAACTTCCCTCGGAGCTGAAAGTGGCAGGAAAGTGCCTGGCAAGTTGCAGGGATGGAGCTACACAGCTTGCAGGAGGCGTTAAAAGTGGAAATCCCGTGTCAGCAGGTAAAGGACGGCGCCGGCGGGGCCCCCGCGCTGTCCCCGCGCTGTCGGTCCCCGCCGGACCCGGTGCATGCCCGGCCACCGCCGTCGTGCCGCAGCGGGAGGGGGGGCGGCGGGGCCCCCGGCCCCCCGCCGCAATGGCGAGCACTCCCACAAAGTACTTTGGGCTGAGTTTTTTGTGTGTGCGCGGGGGTGTGGGTGTGTGTGTGTGTGCGGGGGTGTGTGTGTGGGTGTGTGTGTGTCGGGGAGAGGATGCGGAGCGAACGCTGCGGTCGGTGCTGCGCGAGTGTGAGTGTGCGTGAGTGTGCGCGAGTGCGAGTGTGAGTGTGTGTGTGCGTGTGTGTTGGAGAGATTAGGACGAGACTTGAATATTTATGAGCTTTGCTAGAAACTGACTCGCAGTGTTTACTTGCCTCTTTGTTCCTTACCCCCCTCCCTCCCCCGTCCACACACATACATACATTTAAAAAAATCCATTAAACTTGAAACAGTTTCTAATTCCTCCTTTTTCGGGGGGGTGATTTTTTTTTTTTTATATAGAAACTAGTTGCACAGATGAAGCAAGATCCACAGGTAAATGCAGATCCTTTTTTTTCTCTTCTTCAGTATTTTATCCCTGCCGTAATAAGCGCAGTTGTGCTGGGACAGCAGGATGAGAAACTTTATCAGTAAGAGATCTCATTTTGTAGTCTGCACTGAGCTTTCTTGCTAAGGAGGGTGTTTTGTGTGTGCATGCTTCCGTACGGCTTCGGTGGAACGGTTTTGCCTTTGAACAATTTCTAGCTCGCAAGTTTATTCATTACAGGGGTTAGTTTGCACTTTGCCTTTAATATGCATCTTGTTGCCGTTTTTGCAGAACGGGGATCTTAAGAAACAAATCCATGAAAGGCAATCAAGAATAGCAGCTCTTAATGAGAAACAAGTAAGGAACAGATCGATTCAGTTGTGTTTGGTTTTTCTTCTTGTTTTTACGGTGCACTGTCTAAACATCCGAAAAGTGTCTGCGTTAGCTGAAAAATACCGGCAGCAGGGAATATAACATTCATTTTCCTCTGCGTAGAGTCAGAAAATGCATGTTTTCATAATGAGGTCGGGTTCTCTGATGTCTTGCTGGGGGAAAGAATGATTTTCAGTACTAGTAGTAAAAAGATAAGCAGTAGTTAAAACGTAAAAAAAAAAAAAAAAGAGAGAGAGAGGCGTCCATTTTGAGTTGGTCGACATGTTTTAGGAATATGGAAAATTCTCCTGTCTTGGGCTACTTTGTGCACTTCCGTGTAATGTGCAGAGTAAGAGTTGGGAGGGAGGAGGCTGGAGCCCCGTTCGGAGCCATTTCTGGGTTTGATAACAAAACTGATTTTTATTGATCACTTTATTTCTTTTCTCCTTCTTCGTCTTTTTTTTTTTTTTCCCCTCCCCACTTGCCTTTCTCTTCCCTTGGTCTGATCTGACGTGTTGGCTTTTGATTCGAGTTCACTTAGGCACTTTCACTTTTCCCCCCCCTTCCAAAAATACGAATAAAAACAGATTAACCTGTTTCAGCTGCCGGGAGGTGAAGCGGGGGGAAGCGGGGGGAGCAACCCAGCGAAACGGAGGAGGGGGACAAAACAAGCCGGGAATCTTGCTCCCCTCCTCGCTGCCCGCCCTCCCCAAACTTTGCCATCGCTGTTTTTGTGCGGGGTGACCCCCGGGAGGAGGTTTCCCGGCAGGAAAGTTTTGGGGAGGGGGGCGGCGGGGGCGGCGGGCGCTCAGCACCGCGGACAGCGCTCCCTCTCCCCTTCCCGCCCGCATTCCCACTCGCGTTCCCGCTCCCGATCCCACTCGCGTTCCCCCTCGCCCAACTCCCCGCGGCCCCCCCGGCCCCTCTCCCGGCACTTCCAAGCGCAGGAGGGGCGGTTGGCAGAGCCCGCGGGGGATGTGCCGCCCGGAGCCCCCTCCCCAGCCCGGGGCTGAACTTTCCCCGGCCGCGCCCGGGGTCCCCCTGCCCCGCTGCCCTGCCCCGCTGCCCTGCCCCGCTGCCCTGCCCCGCTCCCCGGGCTCCGCTTCCCTCCCTCGCCCGGCCCCGAGCGCGGCTCCTCCGTTCAGCACCGGGGACAGCGCCCGCCAGCCCAGAGCCGCCCCTCCATCCCCGCATCCCCGCATCCCTCCTGCCGCGGGGACAGGGGACAGGGGCACGTGCGCGGGTCCACCCCTTTTCCCCAATCTTTTTTTCTTTTTTTTTTTTTCTTTATTTTTTTTCCCCTTTTTTTTTCCGGTTTGTGTTGTGTTGTGTTGTGTTTTGTTTTGCCGGAGTTGCGGTGCAAGTTGCAAAGTGCTCCGTGCCCGTTCCCGCGGGCGATGGTGGCTGCACGCCACCCTTTTTCCTCCCAGTTTATTGTAATCAGAATTTGTCAGCACTCTCAGTTTGGTAGTGGAAGCTTCCATTTTGTGAGGAAGGGGTGTTGGTTCCTCCTAACATGGAGAAAAGTCTGCGGAGTTTGCCGGTGGGGGATGGGGCCCCATTCATGCTCAACATTACCATTTTGATTGCTTTGATGCCATTTTTGGAGGGGGGAGGGGAGAGAATACCCTACTCAGCAGAGCACAAAGATGTTTAATCACTGTATAGAATCAAATCAGATACTTTCTTTTTTAAAGCAAATCTGACACTACATGATAGCTAAGGGCTGTTAGTCCCTTTTTTTGCTGTGTAAAACAGCAAGTTGTTGACTCTAATACTACTAGACTGAGTAGAAGGGTGTTTTTTTTTTCTTAAACAAGGTAACAGCCTTTACTACAACAATGCATCTTTATGTGCTCTTTCTTCAATATGGAAATAGTTTTACTGTTCTAAGTGGGTATTTAGAACATACATTTGATCATTTCCCCCTGTATTGTAGCAACTATTTCAAGGCTGTTTAAATTTTTATGATCATAGTAAATGAGAAGCTATTTATTATGTGTCATGTTGGAATTTAGATAAGGCAGAGAGACACATTTGAAAATACAGTTTGAATGTTCTGATTCAGCTCAGGGAAAAAGGCTTTTGCTAAGCTTGTGCAGCATATTTATGTATAATCCAAACTAACTAGTAAACAATGTTGTATATTTATGACTTGCCCTTCTCATAATCTTGTAAATAAATCTATAGACCGTGAAGTAATTAAGCATAAAATACTTAAATTTTGTAAACAGCAAATTTGGCCTAGCAGGAAACCTGCTATTTTTAGGCAAAACGCTGGATTTCTCTTACTGATTTCAACATCCTGTGCAACAAGAGCTCATAAATAAGAGGCTGGCTGGCGGTGTGGTGTCCTCATGCTCCAGGCTGCCACCTCCAGAGGTCTACCCTGGAACCTTTCTCAGGTCACAAGTGAAATGAGTTTGGAGGTCTCAGCCTGTGACCGAGTCACACACCCATGGTGTGACTTTGCAGGCTTGCTATAATTAGCAGTTTCTCCTTAGGTAATGGCTTACAAATGAACTCTGGGTCCTTGAGGGTGTGGAGAAGGTGCCTTGGAGGCTCCTGAGACAATAGCTGGGCTACTGGTGATTTCGTGGCCATCTGAAAACACCAGTGTAAACTTAGGCAGGCAGTGTAAGCAGGGAGGTTATTTTTACATATGTATTTACATTCCCCCTGCCTCTGCCCCCCTGAAGATTTGTTTAGGCACAACTAATTCATAATTCAATAATGTATACCTTTGATTGTGCATGCACTGAATACTGAAGACCCTAAAATTGCATTTCAATTAAACTGCACATGTGGATGATGAAACAGATAGTAAAATGAATGGATCCACATCATCCACATCTGTTAGAAATGTAGCAGGAGTGAGTGTTAACTCTCACTGCCCCTATTCGTCACTTTTCCATTGTAGCCATTGGCATTTGTGGCGATATTTCCTTTTTTTGAAAGTTACAAATAAACACAGGAAAGAACTGAATGACAAACTCAACTTTTGAGGTAAATGTATGAAGTAGATTTACGTGCAGTTGGATTTAAAGTTACAACCTAATTAAGGATCCCTGGCTAGCCATGGATGTTTCTTTTGTGTTGGTGGCTTAGAGACATATCGAATTAAGCATAGTTGTAATATTTTCTCAGTGTTTTCAAATAAGTACTGCAGAGCCATCATTTTCATTATTGGAAGGACACAGCTTCAGTCAGTACTAAATCTGGCACCCAACTCAGAAAGGCAGAAGTTGGACTTCTGTCAGAAGTATATCCTTTGGATGCTGTAGTTTTGATTAATTGTAATCACATTTGAGAGTGGGTTACCTCTTCTTTAACAAGATATGATGTGTGAAGACTCCATTAGTTGGTCCAGTGGTTTTACACCTTCATCTACAGCACATGCAGAGCAGCAGTAACATTTTTATCTAAATTGTCAAGCAACAAGCATTTATATGTAAATAAAAGAGCTATCATAAGAGCTAGCACTGGCCTTAAAAGCACACCAGAGGTGCTCTGCTGCATGTGTATCTCGCTTTCTTTATGTCCTTAAAGAGTCATTAAGGGTATTTTAATTTTAGAAAGTTGTATCTTATTAATTAATAGATCAGGATAAACAAATAAGCAAACCTTTAACCTCCAGCTGTAAGTTCCTTTTCAGTGACGTGTTAGGTGGCAAGCCAGGTCTTAAAAATAAACACTGAGCATGTGTGGGGGACTATATTTTTGCCTGTGATGAACTCTGAATTCAGCCAGCCTGTCCTGGAGCGTGGTAATAAAAATATGTCTTCCTGAAAGACATTATGTATATGCCATTCACTTGTGCAGTGCCTCATTTCTTTACCATAATTTACTATCTATGCAGAAAATCAACATTAGTTTCAGGCAGACTCTCTCCAGCCTGTGTTATTGCTGGTCTGACTTTTTTTTTTTTCTTTTGGGAGGGTGGTATATCTGAAATGAAATCGCTGACTGTATTTTGCCTGTGGTGATCACCAGCAAAGCCTGTTTGTGGAAAGTGTTAGACTTCTTAAGACTGAAGTACAGTTCTTGTGCAAGTTTTTGGGAAACGTTTAGCTCAAGATGCCTGGTCTGACTGATGCGAGCTCTTTGTTTTGGGGAAGAGGAGGACGTCGGGCTTTGGTTTGTTGAAATTCCTGCTGTGCTGTGCCTGGAAATGGCAGCATTGTTTACACATGTTAAAGGGTAAATTATTGACATTTGCCAAAGCTCAGTATTTCATATGGCTGGGTACCTTCCAAACGGGAAAGGTAAAATAAGGGTTGTAAGCCTCAGTGGAAACCGGGACAAAATCTGAAAGGCATTTCCAGATGGAGTTGAACCCGAGGCCAAACTCTGTCCCAAGGTGTGCACAGCGCTCCCGAGTGCTGTGCCAAGAATTCCACCCATGGGTGGCTCTGGGTGCCGGGCTCCCAGGTGGAGTATTAAACTTTTCAGTTGCTGCATTGAGTCTTTCAACACAAAGACAACAGGTATTAAATATGAGCTTGGCTTTGCACATTGAGGTCCCACTGACTTCTCTGGGAATTCTGAACAACTGTGAAATGAAATGAACTCACTAGGTCAGAGTAAAGATTAGTTCTGGGTTGTGATTCAGAAAGCTCCAGTTCCTTTCTTTTCTTTTCTTTTTTTTTTTTTTTTTGAGTTGCAAAATCAGCTGGCAAATTATTGGTTGCTTTGCCATCTGTGGAAAAAGTGACAAAACTAGGGAGGAATTTACCTTCGGCTCCTTAGAGGAGAAACTCAGGAATATCAGGAATACAGTCTGAGTAATGGCAATCCCAGCATCCTGTCTGTGCTTTCAGTTACACCATATTGAGATCCCTGTTCCTACTGAGGAGAAAGGGTAATAAAGGACGTTTTCATGGAGGTGGAACACAATGGAAATATGGCTTTCTGCCTTCCATTGGGTTGCCCTTATAAGATTCATGGAAATTGCACATCCACAGTGAAAACGTGTACTGGAGGGGGTTAGAACCCCCTTTTGTTTGGGAGCTGCTGGACTGGCACGGGAAATGCGATTTCATTCCAGCATTTTTCTTTGACTGTACACTTTTCTGTGCTTGTGCAGTGAATCACTTGGCAGGGCTAAGTTGAAAAGTGAATGTTACGTTCATTCTAACCATTTTAAAGGGTTCACTTTGATATTTTAGCCACTTAAAACACCTGCTGTCAGAACAGTACAATTGATTTCAATTAACTTTGAATTTCTTCAATAAGATGACTCTTATAATAACTCCAGTAATCCCATGATGCCTCATTAGAGGAGCTGGCTATGATGATTATCCCTGTGATTTAGCAATTTTTTCCTTACAACGCCTTTGTCTATTCAGAAAAAGGAATTATGCCAACAATACCTTTTTATTTCACTTCTGCCTTCACACTAATGGCACTTGCTACCTGTTACATGCTGTAAAATACCTAATTTGCACTTGCAGCAAACAGGTATTTGCTCAGATGCTTTGGTGGGGAGATCCTTCCAAGGCAACTTCAGTTCTCTGCATGTCTTGGAGTCAGGATTTGGTTTATTGTTTTAATAGCTGCTTGGACAGTTGGAAGTGGTGTTTCTGCAGGAGGCTTTGTCAGGAGCTCTGGACTGAGGGGGCACATTCTCCACTGGTTGATGCCGTGTGTGTGGCTCAGCCAGAACAGTGTGTCTTGACAGAGGTGTAAACCAGTTCACTTTGTTTCAGGAACTGGTCCCCAGACCTGTTGTGTTTGTGGAAGAAAATGGGAATGTCTCCTTTCCACAGCACGATGCTAGGGAAGGGGCTCTGAATGGTGGTTTTAAACCACATTTCCAGTGGGATACTGCATCACTCTAAACAATTCTGGTACGTTCAAGTAGAGAAAATCCCTTTTCATCTCATTCCAGATTTGATTTTCGAGTTGAAAGCATGAAGGCGTATAAAGACACGTTCATACAGAGTTACTTTTAACTTTTCCCTCTATGCCTTTCTCTGTGTGATCAAAGATAAAATATGCAGTATTTTTGTACTTGATTATAAAATGATACCTCCCTCTCCCCTCCGCCCCCCAAACAAAATCTGAAGCATCAACACAATTTGCAATCGATGGAGTTAAAGGGGAGAAGTTTGCAAATCAATAAGACAAGGCCGTGGTAAACGGTGTCTGTGTGGCCTCGGTGGCGAGGAGGGCAGTTGGTACACACAGAGGAGTTGGAGGTAAGGGAACTATGGAAATGGGCTGCAAGTTTGAGATAAGAACAAAGAAGAACGAAAAAAAAAGAATTGGACTAATTGAAATGCAAATTTTTTGTTCTGCCGTTAAAGTAGACAGTTATTGCAACATCACAGGCTCATATCTGGTCTGTCCAATCCTCATCACACACTGCCCTTATACATGTGGATATACATGTACTTTTATATATATATAAATATATTTTACTTTTTTTTTAACTTAAGATGGTACTACTTTTTTGATTGGGAATTGTTCTTCCTGAGCCAAAGTGCACCTCCTTAAACACGCTTTCTCCCCCCCCACCCCTCTCTTTTTTGAATCAGCTGCTTATTGTTATGTAGTAGCAATTTCCAGAGTGTCATATGAAATTGCTGATGCGGCTTTAGTTCTCGCTCCAACCTGCAACTGCCAATAGAGAGCCTCTGCTGAAATCTAATATGTACCACAGGGCTTTTTGCACATGTGCAGCCAGACCCTTCTGCTTAATATACAGAGACAGTGGGAAACTGAGGATGTGTTTTCTTTTTTTCACCCGTGGAGAAGTTAAATACACGTAGTTTAAACTACAGACCAACCCTTTGAGTGAAGGAAAGTAAACCAGAGGACTGGCTCAAAGTGCGGCTGCAGTAAAATCAAAACAATAAGTGCCTGAGAACTCAGTAGATGTGATGAGTGGCGTTAATTTAGGCTTTTGAGAGGCAATCCCATTTTCAGAGGTGTAATTCAGTTTTAAGAGCCTGGGTGTTAAGGCTGTGGCCAGAACAGCGTGTTCACGGGAAGGCCGGTCTGATCGCTGGTGTTTAATCGAGAGGAGCACACAACTGGTCTTGAAACAGAAGCTAAATCTATGTAGTGAATAAGTTATTTTTGTTTCCACGTCGATTTAAGTTGATCCTGTTGGTGGTACTCTGTCAGGGAGCTCACCTCTTATCCAGGGAGGAGCAGCGGAATCGCCTCTCTGCGCAAACTCCGCTATCGATGACCAATCTTACAGGGTTACAGGGAGTGAAATTGTATATTACATTTTGATTAAGTGAGTCAAGTGAGAATCATAGATACTTTTGACGTGCAGCAGAGATTAACCTGCGTTTTCTGTAACGTTGTGTTTTTCTGAAGCGCTTTGAATCAGCTAAGATTGCCTAAAGATTTATTGGTGAGTCAAAGCTTCTCTAAGAATGAGAAAGACAAGAGAAGCTTCCATTCTCAGAAATGTACAGACTGGAGTGTCTCTGTGTATAAATGTGCTAGTGTGTGTGTGTGTGTGGTTGGGTGTGAGCATAAGGTCTTTCTCTTTGATATCATTCAGGCAGAAAGCCAATATGCGCATGTAAATGAGACTGAAAATGTAATTAAAAATATATACATACTGGGGACCGTGATACAGAATTTATTATGAGATGCAGGTTACAAAGTGACAAGTAACGTTTCCTATATAATCACTGATACTAACTCTCATCTGTGATTTATGCAACTTGTGTGTTATTAAGTGCCAAACAGATAAATGCTGGAATTATTTCTTTAGATATCATTTCCCCACAGTGAGTGAAAGCAAAGCAAGCCTTGCCCATTCTTCTCCCTTCAGCCAAAACAAAAGCTAAAATACACCTACCATGCAAGTGTTACTACGGAGACTAAAAGTATTTTACATGAGGTCAGATAAAGACCTGTTTGATAACATACCTTCCCTGGCAGTAAAATGTGACAAAATAGACATTGGTGTGAATATAATTAAGATCAAGGAAATTCTGCAAATTGTGAGCACGCATCTAGGAACTTGTATACAGATGGAAAAAGAGAAAGATTGCCAGGAGGAAGACGTAAGCAATGTTGTCCTTTATTTCAGTGTAGATAACAAAGACTCACATATAAAAGCCTATATGAGAGGCACCTCAGAAACTCCAAACTTTAGGCAAGAAGCCAGTTTTCTGTGCCTGAAAGTATTTTCTGAAAGTTAGGTCAGAGTGCTGGGTGCAGAAGCTGACGTTTCTGCTCTCCAGCTTGGGGATAAACTCCATGGAAAAGCATTTATTTTGCATTTAAAAATACAAGTTGTAATCCAGAGGTATTTCTGTCAACAGCTCCGTAGCCCATAAATATACACAACCTAAGCCAGTGCCTTATTTACGTTATTTTATTAACATTCTTTGCTGAGTGGGCTTGAATGGAGCACAATCTCTCATATAGAGGATCTAATTATAAACACAAGGGACAGAACCAAATAAGCAGTCTTTAAAGGGAAAAGAGTCTGGCAGCTTTGTTTAAAGTGTCCTTTAATGAACTTCTTTAGCAGCTTGTATCTTAGCAACACATTTTATTACATACCAGTGCGGGAGAAGCAGTTTGCAGATGGAGTTGCACACAGTAATTTATTTCCTCCCCTTTTTTTCCCTTCCCCTTTTTTTTTTTCCCCTCCTCTCCTATTTCTCTGTGGTGACTCAACTGGAATGTGCAGAGTAGCTTTTCTAACACTGATAGCTCACTCGAAACCCCTGATTGGTTCATTTGTATCTGCTCTGTTTTGTTGGTTGATGAAAAAGGCATTTAGTATGGTAAATGCATAGTGATTTTGCTTGCTCTTAGAAATTCAGATATGACTGTTTTGAATAGGCATGGAGTTAAATGGAAAACAAGCCGAGGGTTGTTTTTTTTTTCCAGTGCACTTTTTTCCCTGGATGTCTTGCACTCGTTGCACACACCGAATTCCCAGATTTGGAAGTTATTTACTCTCCGTGTTACATGGGGTTGTTTTAATATGTCATCTTTCACCACTCCAAAACTAATTGGGATGTAGCAGTGGAGTGGCAGAAGCATTGGCAATCTTTTTTTCTGTCTTCTTAGACAAAACCTGGCGCTTAAACTGCAAATATGTAAAAAAATAGCTGTTGTTGTAAAGCCAGTTGAAATACTGCACTACAATCCCTCCTTCAAATGACCTAGAGGGCTTATCTTTGTTGAAAGAAATACTTTTTGTTCTCTCCACTACTAATTGCAGACCAAGTTCTGCTTGTATGTTTTGAGTGAAAAAGTATGTGAGTAGCTTTTCTCAACAGGGTCTGTGGAGGAATGTGATACTATTGAAGATGTGTATGAGCAATACAATCTAGACTTTGTTATTTTTTTTTCATAAATTAAAGGGAGGAAATGCCTTTAATTAAATACTATTCAGTTCAATTTACATTTTCTGCTGGCTAGGCAGGTGTAAATCCAGAAGTATATTTCCCTGGAGTTCACTGGACTTACCCAGCGTTTGCACTGGTGTGATAAAAATCAGAACTTGACCAGAGGGAGAAAAGCAGGTGAGAAGGGGAGAGGGAGGATGAAGGCAGTCCAGGGTGTTGGGAAAACCCAGAAAGGATGGAGATTGTTGGCTTAGAGATACTGCTCTTGGGGATGGCTTCATTAAAATTCTGTTAAGAGCTGATGTATTAGGGGTTGATATTAGAAAGAAAAAACCCATTCATTTAATAAAGTCCACTGATATTTGCAAGTAGACAGGAGGTGGTTTTTGAAAGAGATTGAATTGTTTCTTTGCTTAACATTAGTGAAATGTAATGCATTTCCATTAACCGGCAAACTATTACATTTCTTGAGTCCTTAGTTTAGAAAAGAAGTTTCCTTTTGCTCCAAAGTACAGCTGGCTGGATGAGTTTGAGTCCAGTTTTCTGGTTTCACTCCGTCAGGTGACAGCCTGCCCGTTGTCCCCTTTGGATGTGCAGTATCTCAGCCTTAGTGGCAGCATAGAGGAGTCCTTTGAACCTTAAAATCAGTGAGTGTATCTCAGGGAAGTAAAGGATGCAGCACCACCTGCCTTGAAAACACAGGGATACTGGATCTGAAGCAGCAGGATGTCCTCTGGAGCCAAAAGCCATCCAGGTCCTGTGTGATTAACTTACTTTCTTCTTTTGTAATTCAGTCCACTGTTTATTAACTCAAATTGGATTGAAAAAACTCTAAGCTGGGGGAATGCGCCAGGACCTTGCCCAATCCCCAGGATTAATGATGACAGCCTGAACTGTGGAACAGGCTGCGTCACGGGATCTGCAATACTGCTGCACAAAGGGGTATATGTTTTTCTGGATTGGCCATAAGAAAAGGGACCAGCAGTTACTGGAGCAATTCGTGTCCTGTTGTGAGAAATAGTATTTACATCAGGCACAATGTTTGAAGACCAAGTCTCAGGGTAATTTTTTTTTTTAATGTGGTAGTGGTGTAAAAGCAAGAGTCTTAACATGTTCAGAAATTCCCTTCATGAATGTTGTGGTAACAGAGAACAAAATGAAGAACTTAAGTATTTTCTGAAACACTTAGGAAGGAATTAGGAACCTGTGTATCAGATTGGCCAGAACAAATCAGTGAACTCCAGTTGTTCGTTTTTCATTCAATAAAGAAAGCAAATACTGGTTTTTTTTTTCCCCAGAAGCACAAACATTTCTAGAAACTTCTTTAACCGTTCGAGTGCTAGCACTGCACCTCATTACAGAAGTACTTTTACTAAAGGAAACTTAAAGGAACTTCCATCCCCAGATGAAGCAAAGACTCATTTATAAACAACGAGAGCAGGAACAATAGAAAGCTGAGTGCATTCTGCATGAATAATATAACTGAGGATTGTGAAAAGCCTGTGATTTTTGTATGCCAAACCCAGTGTGGGAGTACTGCATTCAGCTGATTTTTTTGAGAGTGGAGATTGGTCCCTTCTCCCCCCCCCATGTGTATGTGCAAACAGACACACGCAGAGGGGAGTCACCAGCAGCTCCTGGGCACTCATGTGGAGACTTGGGTGTAAATTCATAAAACTGGTGGAACTTGGGCTGAAATGTAGGCCAATAATGAGCTCTAATTTATGCCTGAGGTAGGTGGAGGAAAGGTTGGAGACCTGTTTAAGAGTAGAGTCTGAACTCAGTCTGGATCCTGGGTTGGCAGTCTGATCTTGTTTGCATTTGTGAGTTTTAAGTCTGAGACCTTATGAGGCTTTCAGCATGAACTCCTATTTCTGGCACCTTTAGATAGATCATTTTCATTTATGAGACTAAATCTGGATTTAAGCTCTGCAATTCAGGCCTCTTGGTTAAAAAGTGTTGGCTGTAGTTGGTTACTTTATCTTTTTTTCTCTTTCATTTTCTTAATTAAAGTCAGTCTCCTAAACGTGCTGAACTTTAAGCTCCTTGGATCTGTCTTTGTCCTGTGTGTATTTAGGGTTTGGCTTAATGAGATTCTCTTCCAGGACTCCCAGACCATAAGGGAATGCAAACAGTGAAGGCAATAGTAGCTGATGTTTTGCCATTCACAGTGGCAGTATAAACTTTGCCCAGAACTCATCTCTGAGTGTCTTTGCCAGCTATGTTACAAACACAGAGTAAGCAAGCTGGGATGTTCCTGGCTTAGGCTGCCTGGGGTGGTCCATTCATCCACTGGTATGAATTTGCTCCTCTGTGTTATAGAAAAATAACATATAGTTATGAGTGAGATGATCTTTAAGGTCCCTTCCAACCCAAGCCATTCTATGATTTTCTTGAGTTTCTGGGGGTTTTTTTGCAGTTCAGTCCCTGGTTGCTCTTTGAAATTGCCACCTATTAAACTGAGTGCTGTCAAATGATGGACTTTGTGAGATGATCCAATGCCCTGAAAGCAGGACTGAAATCCACTAATGTATTTCCTGGAGATCTTTCTCCTGTGTGGCCCCTATTAGTTCTACCAGTGTTAGCTGGGCAGAGGGGCGAGCAAAAGCTCTGGCCATAATTTCAATTTCTGATAGTTTCAACTGGAGTTAGCATCAGCCACTGGTTTGCCGATGGTTTTTCTCTAAAGGCTGTGGCTAATCCTTCAGGTTTTGGTGTCTCTTGTAGTTATTTCTTTAAAAAGGTGGCTTTAAACCGTTATTCCAGAACAAACTCCGAATAACAACTAGGTGAGAATTGCTACATATTTTAATTACTTAACAATTCACTGGTTTTTGAAAAAGTTCTTTTGATCCTCAGGTAGTTACAGATTCATCATCTGGGCTGTTCCAACCTGCTGTGTAAACACCTGAAGTTTTCAAAGTGCTCAGTTCTCAGGAGACTGGGCAGGTAGTGACCTGAGGTTCATTGAAATGCAGTTTCTTGACCCAGCTGAACTGAGTGCTCCTGTGGGCCGTTCCACTGAAGGAATGTTGCCTTCCCAGGCTGAGGATCCATTAGGTAGGTGCAATTCCTCCCCAGTCATTACACTGTTTTTAGCTTAGAAAGGCTTAAGCTTGGCATTAATGGATACTGGACTTGTGTGGGAATTTGGTTTGCTATGCTGGATGTGCAATGACAGCCTTAAATAAAAATGATTTGGCTGCTTTACAAACCTATCCAATCTTGTTCTAAGAGAACTCTCTGCTGTCTAAGAGCATCCCTTTTTTTTTTTTTTTTAGTGGAAAGGGCTTAGAAGAAGAAGTAGACACAGGGATTTGTGTTTTGAGGGCCAGATTCTGCCAAACTCAAGGGTGTTGACATAAGCACCCTTCATATTTCAAGGAGGAAAATTCCCCTCCACCTGGTACAAGAGGTTTACATTGTGTACAGAGATCAAAACACTCAAAGAGCATGAGAAAAGGAGTTAGACAAGATACCTGCCACAAAGGGATTAAGTTGAAACTTATGGGTTCCTTGTGAACACAGCAGGGAGGTCCCAGTATTGGGATGGGAAATCAAGAGGGAGAGGTAGAAGTTTGAGATGGGAAGATGATTTTCTGTCCCCATTCCCGACAAAATGGAGGCTGAGGAGGAGCTGCTGGCAGGCAGGCAGGTTGTAACTGATGCACACCCATAGCTGGCACAGGTCTGAGCAGCTTCCTCTTCCCACATTTCCTTATTTCCCAGAAGAAATAGAAGCACAGACTTTAAGATTAATTAGCTAATGATGATAGGCAGGAAGTGTGATGCTAAAAGGGGAGTTACGGTGAGGACTGGTACTCCTGTGCACACCTTCCAGTTTTCCTTTTTTTGCGTGAAGTTGATCCAGTCTGTCATGGAACCAACTTTTGCAGAGTGCAGGGAGCTGTGTTTTAATTTGACTCAAATCAGTAATGTGACTCCATTGTCAAAATGCTGTGCATCTTTATTTCTCAAGGCTAATATACTCCATCTTTTTTCTAATTACCAGCTATAACTGCAGGTGTGATTGATTTTTGCTCTACTGGAGTGTCAGTACTAGCCTTGCTGTATTCAGTTGTCCATGTTACCATGTTTGAATAACCCTCTATTTGGAGTTACCCTGTCCTGGCTCAGAGTAGTGGAGGCCATCCCGACATTCAGGCAAACCCAAGTCTGCTCCCAGGGTTTGAATGTCTGCACTGCATGCAACATGTTATGTGTGCCCCAGAAATGTATTCTGTATGAAGGCAATGAAAGACCAACCCCTGTTATCTTTCCCCACACTATTTTGAGAGCTAGAAATGTTTTACAGCCCTAAGATCTGGGCCATTTCAGGTCTAATAATTCTGGAATTCTACTGAAAGCTTTTGGGTTTTTTTCTTCCAGATGTAAGACCTGTGGCTGGGAACTATGTCCCTCAAGGTGAAAGTCTCTTCCACGGCATAGCAGTATTTTGGGTTGCAGTCTGTACTCAATTTATCTGTGTTAGGAGAAGTTCATGTCCATTGATTTTGTTACCTTGCTTAGATAGAACATTAGAGGGACACTTTCTAACTCCTTATATTTCTTAAGAAAATGCCACCAATTCACTTTTTCAGTAGGAATTATTGCCTCTCTTTTCAGATTCCTAATGTTGGTAGCATTACCCAGTACAGGAGACCCAGAAAATCAATGTGATTCATAAACACAGCTGAAACTTGACTTACTTTACTCTGAACGTTTTGCTCACTATAGACAAGCAAACAAACATAATTGGAAGAAAGCATAGTAGTGCCATTCTTTAGTGTTAAATAATATTGGCTGTTACAAGGCAAGGGAACGAATGAGTAGTCCCCCAACATTCCCTTTAAAAAGCCAGTAGCGTTCTTCCATCCAGAGCTTTACCACTGCAGGCCTTCAGTGCTGCAAGGAGCCGTGTGAGCAGCCAAGTAGGGCATCACAATGCCACTGGTGCTTCCTCTGACCAGACTGGCTTGGGCTGTGAGCTGGTGGTACCAGGGCTGTGCTGTGGGCAGCAGGGCAGGGGGGATTCTTCCCGTCTGCTCCCTCAGGTGAGACCCCCCCGCAGAGCTGCTCCAGCCCCGGGGAACAGCACAGGAGGGACATGGAGCTGCTGGAGAGAGTCCAGAGGAGGGACACCAAGATGATCAGAGGGATGGGGCAGCTCTGCTGGGAGGAAAGGCTGGGAGAGGTGGGATTGTTCAGCCTGAAAAAGTGAACCTACTTGACAGGATCTGAAGGGAACAGCAAGGAAAATGGAGAGAGAGTATTTCCAAGGGCCTGGAGTGACAGGGCAAGGGGGAATGGCTTCAGACTGACAGAGAGGAGGTTTAGATGGGATATGAGGGAGCAATTCTTTCCTGTGGGGGTGGTGAGGCCCTGGCACAAGTTGCCCAGAGAAACTGTGGCTGCCCCTGGATCCCTGGAAGTGTCCAAGGCCAGGTTGGATGGGGCTTGGAGCAACCTGGGCTAGGGGAAGGTGTCCCTGCCCATGGCAGGGGGTGGGATGGGATGATGTTTAATGTCCCTTCCCACCCAAACCATTTCATGGTTCGTGGGGCTCCATAGCCCTGTGCAATCAGTTGTAGGGGGGTTCTTGGGGTGTAACAAACATTTCTTTATAACTCCTGAGGTACGAGGTGTGTACATTGTGCAGTGTCCTCTTACTGCAACTACAGTGGGAATGGGGGCTGGGTCTTGTGTTGGCCTCATAGTGACAAGAGGAATGAGGTTCTGGAACAACTTTCCAATTGAGAAAGTGGAGGGAAACAACCAGTCTTTTAATGTCCAGGGGAAGCCGTGACACACAAAGGCTTTGGGGAGCCTTGGGTGGCTGCAGGGGAAGAAAACACAGAGCAGCCACTTGTTTGTGAGCTATCGTGTTTGCAACTGTTTCTGCAGGATGCAGAAAAAAATGCTAAGGGATGAAATGGTGGCTCAACATATTAGCCAGTCTGTAATTATATCATGTGGGGGGCAGTTCCAGCTGCCGTAAACTTCCTGACAGATGATTTTTTCGTACTAAGAAACTGATTTCAAAATTATTTTCTGTTCTGGTTCTTACAGCATCAGTCATAGGAATGTTTTTTGTAATGCCTTGAATACAGAGGTTTTTTCGAAGCACAGATTGCTTAGTTTGTGGGACAGTGTTGGTAATTTCACAGTACCTCAGACTGTTTCTGGCACTTCATTTTTCATTGGGATTTTGGTACCTGGAAGAGCCATGAAACATTTTTGCAGAGTGTGGGGCTGCACTCAGATACAGGCTGGTAAAGAGAGGGCTCCCTACACGGAGATGGAGGTGACAGTTAAAGTTCTGCCACTGGTATTTCTTTTTTGCTGCCAGGAAGCACCAGAAGATGGCATGGTTTGTACAGATGCGTGCTGGAAAGTGAGTGAGTGAGCTTGTGGAACTGCTATTAATAATCTTGGGTAGAGTGTTAAACACTGCCAGGAGGAAAAGCAGCAACATGCAGTGTTTTAATTCTTATTTCTTCTTTCTGCCATTAAGGGACAACAGTGAAGTCCTGCCTATCTGTCTATCTATCCTTTCCTGGATTTGGGTGGCACAGAAATTGGGAAGGAAAAGGGAAAAGAAAGTGAGTGTGATGTAACTGTGGTGCAACATACACAGAAAGGTCAGCCTGACATAAAGGAGTATTGATGGTGATGGGAAAAGATGACACCTTCCCTCAATAATTTTGATGAAAAACATTCTTTATCTCCTGTGTGTCTGTCAGTTCAAGACTGAGAGCCCAGACTTATCCCTCTCACTTTCCCCTTCTTCCCCCTCAGTTCCCAGAAAAAATTCTGTGAGGAACAGGGTAATAAGGTACTGTTTTACCATCTGGACTGAAGTGCCAGAGTCTGCTGGCTTTGGAGATTCAGGGTGTAAAGGTATTTCATCTTAACATTCCTCGTGTTAGAAAAAGTTGGAGTGTATTTTAAAAGATTTTTTTTTTTTTTTTTTAAATCAGATTTAGGAAGGAAAAGATGGTCTGTATTTTACTGGACCCAAAGTTATCTTTCACACCGATGAAGCTGCTGAAGGTTTCTACCAGTTTAATCAAAGGGTGCTTCAGTGGAGTAGTTCGAGATTGTGGACTAATTGGTTAATATTTCTGTAGCCTTCTGAAACTGTAAAGACCTGCAAAAATGTAAAGAATTTCACAGATTCTTAGTTAAAAATCACTTAGTACAGGTATAAATTTAGACAGGAGAAGCACGAGTTGAAACGGTCTCCCCTACCATAATTGTTTCAGCATGTGACATGCTGTGCCTCATAATCACAGAATCACGGGGTCATTAAAGTTGAAAAAGACCTCCAAGGTCCTCAAGTCCAACTTTTGACCAAACACCACTTTGTCAGCTAGACCAGAGCACAGAGTGCCACGTCCTTCGTCACTGCCTCGTAAAGCTCGTACAAGAACTGTGTGGCTTAGGCTGGTCGTGCACAGTTGCTTTGACCTTTATTTTATTTTTCATCATTGGCTATCCAGGCACTGGTGTTGCCTTTTTAATGGTGTGTTGAATTTAACTCTGTGACTTGTTCTTTTCTGAATTTTTGAGGCAGAGAGCTTAATACAGAGTCTGGTTCTGATGTACACCAGGAATAACTCTGCAGAAGTTGGCAGAGGGCTGGAGTGTGGGAATTGCTTTTACATTGACCACCAGTACTCACAGGGGCACTTGAGATTTGCTCTTTGCCATCCTGTAGTCTTGTTTTTGCAAATGGGACAGCTGAGTGCACAGGGACATCTGTGCATCTTAAACCATCTCTGCTGGTTTAAAACGTTCTGAAATCAATACGTGTATCCCATGGAGAAGTTGGCTCAGTAGGGGTAAAGGTGAGACTTCAACAGAACTCAGTTCACTTCTTTCACAGTCTAAAAGAACTGAAGGAAGGTTTGCATCAGAGTCTTCTTTGTTTTTCTTTTTTTTTTTTTTTTTTTTTTTCCTGGCTTTATTTGACTGCTTAGTGGCTAGAAGTAAACATTTTGTTGGATCATTCTGGAATTTGATATCTGTGCAGTATCATGTGAATCACTTTGCAGACAGGATGCTTCCAAGTATAAAGAGTCTATAGATGATGCAACAAAATGTAATTTTCGAGCTGAAACTACACTAACCACAGTGGGGGGTAGGAAAACGCTGTGCATGTACAAAGCTAACATTCCAGGATTACAGTCAGAAGCTTGTAAGGAGAACAGGGAGTTGGGATTTCAGTGCAGTTCTACACCTGTAGTTGCCTTGGCTCTGCAGCTGCTGTATTCCTTATGGCATAAGGAGCAGCTCAGAGCAGCTCTGCTCTGGGAAGTGCCTGGGTCTGACTCTTCTGTCTCAGCACATTTTGCTTGAGGATGCAACACTGGATTTTCAAAAGCTCTCCACGGTGGCTCCAGGTCTCTCTTGCTGAAGTCAGTGGGAGTTTTCCTGTTGACTTCAGCCCAGGCAGGCAAAATGTTTCTGTGGCTGAAACCTGTCTGTGACTACAGTCCCACGTGAGTGTAGTGCCAGCAGGGACTGATCACAGCAGCACCTCTGGTCCCTGTGCCCAGGCCCTTGCTCTGTGAAGTTCCTGTCTCCAGGGTCAGCCTTACTCCAGCAGCCCCTGGGGTTTTCTGATTGGGAAGGGACAACAGATAGTGGGATGGGTGCTCATTAAACTTCACTGCATTTGTAGAAACTGCCCAAGGAACTTGTTCAGAAGTGACTTTTTTTCCCAATTACCTTCAACATGTTCTCCTTTCCTCTTCAGATTTTTTCTGTGTTGTCACCAGTATAGGCAGGGCCAGATCCAAAGCCATTTCAAAGTCACTGGAAAGGTATCTGCTATACAGTCTGGAGTTGGTTCCACTTTGACACCAGTTAGACTAGTTCTCACTGCCTTCAGTGGGCTGCAGATCAGTCTTGCTGTCCTTGACAGCTGAGACAATATGGGTTTGAATGTATTTACATCCACTCTGGGAGAGCCCCAAACATATGAAAGGGTTTGACTCAGATTAAGAAAACCCCCAATGCTAAAGCCAAAGGTCAAGCAGTGACCTGGAAACTTTCAGATGAGGGTGAAACACTGGTGCTGCAAAGCAAAGGGAAGCAAAGAGAGATTTCATCTGGTTGGGAACCTGGAGTCGGAATTAATTCTGCAAACAGATGTTTCCAAGGCCAAGTTATGCATGTGTGGAATTGAATTATAATAGGTGTTGTTTTGCTTTTTTAACAGCCATCACAGGCAGCTTTTCTGTATTGTTGACCTTCAAAACAATTTAGGAACGAGGCTCAGTTAAGTCAGGCTGCCAAAATGGTGTGGGTCTGAACTTGCTGCAAATGCAGAGCTGGTGTTTCTTAGGCCTAGTGGTCCTATGCCATTTTTGCTTTCTTAATTACATTGTTCTGTGAGCACAAACACTGTGGACACTGGGGGTTTGATGTGTTTTGTGCTTTGTCTTGGTGCTTAAGGAACCAGGCACTCTCTGATTCAAGGTTTTGCGGAGACAGGGGCGTACAAAGGTGCTCTCAAATATTAATTCTGTAGAGCCTGTTGAGAGGTGGTCTGTGGTGCCTGACCTTCAGATAGGCCAAACAGTGAATGTCCCATTTTTGTGAAGCTTGCTGATAACTTAATATCCTCAGGGTATCAACCCTTCTGTCCAGTTCTGCTGCAACTGCACAGAAGGTTCAAAGTAACACACTAAGGTGTTGTAATTTTGCAAATATCACTTCCTTAGAAAACAAGATTTTAAATGGTTTTATTAAAACTTTTTTTTTTTTAATAGCATTTGATTTTTTGAGCCCAGTCTTATCTAGGAGTTTCATCTGCCATCCAAAGGGAGTGGTGGACTCTGAGCTGAAAAGGTGCCCTTGCTCTGAGTATCCTGGTGTTCTTTCCTACCTCATACATAGCCTTTTCAGCACTAGTGAACAACATTTCTCCTTTCCCCTTTATTTTAGCATTTAGCTGTCCCCAGGAAGTGCTGGGAATCCTGCGGGATGAGGCCTTGTCCAGGACACCTGCTCCAAGAGTTGCTGGCCGTGTCCTCTGCTCCCTCTAACAGGAGGAGAGCTTGGCTGTTGTTCTGTCTCTGCTGTCGCCACCAGATTGTGCAGCTGAAATGTATTTTGCATTTGGAACTGGAATTAGCACAGGGTGGTAAAGTTTTGAAAGGGAACAGGTTTTTGATTCCCGCCTGGGCTCTGGGTAAGAGTGGTGTTGGAAACCCCTTGTACTGCCTGGGCCAAGCACCCCCGTTCCTCCCCTGCAGAGCTCCAGGCCACTCTTAGAACCTCATGAGTGAAGCAAATGTTTGGTGTTATTATTTAGGTGCAGAGTGATTCACCAGCCAAAGTTGAGGCAGAGTTGTAACATGCTGCAGATACAGGTCTGAACCACTCTGTTCTTCAGGGAGTTTACTATCTGTGTCCTCCATCTAGCAATGGACTAACTCTGAGTAAGGGCAGCAGAGCAATTGACCACTTGGTAGCTACGTGAAAGCTTAATTTAATTGTGACAGTGACAAAGAAAGGGAGGAACACGGAGGTTCAGAAAGGGCCCGGTATTGACGTGACTTGGAAGGAATATTGTAGTGGCTGGTTGTTGGCTCAGGCCCGTGGAGATGTAAGATCTGCTCCTTGTTTTGGTGGTTTCTTCCTCTGTGTGATTCAGCTGGTCCCCCGAGGCACCCGGGCCTCCTTTCCCACTTTTAAAATGGAAGCAGCAGATTGCTGTAGTTTCAAATAATACCGTGGTGTAATTTCAGAATAAATACCGTCAAGATTGCTGAGTACCAGAATTCTGAGTAGTCCGATTTCAGTGTATATACATTTATACATATAAAGGATATAACTGTAATTTTGCCATGGTCACATAAATAACTGAATTCAAAGATAACTGAATACTTAAATTCAAGTATGTGCAACCAGAAATCCCAGATAAACTGAGGACGTTCTCTCCTTAAAATCCAAAACAAAGCTGCTCTTCCCTTCGGAAGGTACAACCACACTGCTGTTCAGTGGGCTTGGAAGTAGATTTGAGGAGGGGTCTGCAAACCTGCTGGACCACTTCAGATCAAGAGTGAAGGGCTCTTTGTACACTGCTGTGCTGGGCCAGGGCTGAGTGAAGCCAGGAGACATGTTCTCACTGTATCACAGACTCGTTTGTTCTAGAAGTCCCAAAGGAGCCCTGTTTTTATGAGAAAGACAATTTTTACTGTCACTGACATCAGTGGTAGGACTTCACTCTGATTCAGCAATGGCCCAGTCATAGAAGGGCTGATGGGTTTGGGTGCTCATTCAGGTGGGGCTGTGGCCACCCTTCACCTTGCCCTGGTGTGATGCTCCTGCAGGGATGTGATGAGCTGGCCCAGGGAGCTGGGTCACCCAAAGCTCACCTCACTAAATAACAGTGATTTGTTTCTCCTAGGCTATGGATTGGCTCTCCCTGTGCAGGATACGGGTTGTCATTCATCCCAAACTATTCCTTGGGAAAACAGAACTGGGCTCTATTATTTTGCAGCACGAGGCCCACAGCTCAGCAATGTCCCATGTAATGCAATGGCAGCTTTGTTACAACCAGCACACACCTGACATGCTGGTATTTCTCTGATAGGTTTGCAGTGTGCCACAGAATGGATTAATCCCACAGACCTGTCACAGAAAATCTTTCCATTTGGTTGCTTTCTTTCACACAATGTTCTGTAGCAGTTAACTATTTATAACTGTGTTAGTAACTAATATTAAATTATGCTTCAATTTTTACATGAATAATCAGAAAGAAAATTCAAATGAGGAGTATTATCCATATTCTGTCTCCCAGAAATAGCAATTTTTATGTATACATTGGTGCAATCAGCGTGGTGATTTACAGTTGCATAGACCTTCAGCAAGTCATGCAAAATCCATGGGGTGTCTATTGATGCTGGAGTCTGAGCTGGGAATCTGATAGAGCTGACAGATGTGTGCTGTGCAAGCCCTTGTTCCTTCCCACACAGTTTCTTTGTACTCACTCATCTGTGAACTCTCATCCACAGCGCTGGTTCCTCCTCAGAGCCAGAATAGCTCCAGCTCCTTCTCACATCTCAGGCTAATCTCATTCATGATGGAGTGTTTGCTTCTCCACCAGAGAAAGTTTGATTTTTTTTTTCCTTTTTTTTTTTTTTTGCTGTGATTTACTTTGTTGAAAGGGCTCCTTGCTAAACCTCTTGAATCCTGCATGGCTGTGCATAGTTAGGTGGTGTTAAGATACAGAGTCTGCATAAAACCACGCACTGTCTGGAAGTTATGTGATTTGCTGAGGCGGGGTAGTGATCTTGTGACTTGTTTCACAGACTTTATTTGATCTTGGCAGGCTGGAAGCAAGGACTATGTGTCCACATGGAAGCCCTGGTGAAGTTTGGTCTTTCCTTGTGTAGTTCTGGGGTGAAGCTTTGCAACAGGCAAAAAAAAAAAAATTAGGTGTCCCAGTACCTCTCTGAGCTTCAGGTCCTTTCTTAAGCATATCCCTAGAGCACAAGGAATTGATTTTTCTGCTTCCTAGCTGGAAGCAGCAGGTAAATACAGTTGTTGGGTTGGGCTGTACACTCAACCAGTGTGGCCTTTGAGGTGCAGACACCCTGCAGCCCTTCACATGGGCGCTGGGTCTGGCACTCCAAAGTGCAGGGTAGGCATGGCCACATCTGTCTGCTGCCCCAGGTTGTGTCGTGTCCCCTCAGAGTTTTCACATCCCCAAACCATTGTTTCAAAGAAATTTAGGGGAGATTGAGATACAGATACAGGCTGTGATTTTTAGGCATACTGAAGCATTCTTAAGCAGGCCAGATACTTTTTTTTTTTAATTGCTATATTTAGCTAATTTTTATCGTCTTGTCACAGTTCTAAATCTCCCTGATTACTGTTTGGTTCAGTAGCCTCCAGGTGCTTCTCTTCCTGTATGTGGAAAACCTGGCAGTTAGGAATGTTTACTGCTAATGAGTTGCCTTTCGTAAAAGCACATTGATTTCTAGATCAACATCACAATTTTAAATGGCCTTTGTAAACTCTGTTACAAGTAGCTGTTTGCAAAGTTCAAAGACTAAAAATTAATTAAAAGCTGAGGCACTCTTCACTATAAAATATTTAGCTGTTTTCTTTCTTCTTTGTTAGGAATGTCAAATGTTTGTGCTAAGCTGGGAACTAACGGTAGCTGCAAGTTAATTTGGTTATTGCTTTTTAAAGCACTGCTAAATATTCAAATCCAGTTCCACTGTTACAATAACTGTGGTCTTTTCTGCTTTAGCATCGGTAGAAATAGTGGCTGAGGGTTTGGAGCAGGAGTGAAGTGACTGCACATTTACTGATGGCAGGGTTTGAGGATGTGTTTCTGTTGTGACACAAGACAAAACGTTGCTGTTGCTTTTCCCTGGGAAAGCTTTTGGTGTTGGATTTAGGGTGGGAGAAAGTCCTCAAAGACATGGAAAGGTCTGAGAGTCTGATCCTTCAGGAACCTCTAAGTTTTCCAAGAGCTGTATTGTTTTTTTGGGGAATAAACTGCAACCCTAAATCACTGTTAAATGTGTGTCTATGGCAAATTTTCCTCTGCATTGTGTGGGAACTCTGGGTGGAATAGTCAAGTTCACTTCAGTTCAACAGCATCAGTACTCTGGAGCTGCCTTTTTACCTGCCAGGAACTGCTTTCCAGAATGTGTAAATCTCTGGTACACCTTAAAATCCCCAGTTGGATGGTCACTTATTAAAAATGTATAGAACGGTGCAATTTTTAAAGGAAGAAGTTCCAATATTTTTTTCTTCTGTGTGAAGGAAAATCATATATTTGCAAATGTAATTTCATTTCTGGAAACCACATTTTAATTATTTTTTTATTAAAAGAGCCTCCAGAAGCCTGTTAGGGCTCTCATTGTGTTCAGCCAGGCACAGAAATGCGGTGGAGAACATTTTCTGTCTGAAGAGCTTTTGGTTTAAACAAAGACATGTTATAATCCCACTTGCGCAGAGCGGCAGCTGAGGCTCAGAGGTGTTTAGCAAGGTTGTGCTGGGAAGTTTGCAGAGGAGCTGGGAACTGAATCCATGACTTCTGTGTCTGGTTTCTCAACACTGCCTTGTCTTTCTTCTTGGAGTAATGCTTGAAATCAGGTGTTTCTGGATATGTGGACGTCCTGTGAAGGTGCTGCTCACCTGCTCTGGCTTCTAAACAAAAACATTCAGTGCCAAATAGTCTTCCTGATGGCATTTTCTACTCTTTTTGTCTCAGTGTGAAATAAATGAAAAAAAAAAGGCACTGGCCTCTCCAGGCAGCCATAACAACAAAAAAAATGAGAACAAAGCTTCATTTTTTATCCTTGCTGAAATGTTTATTTGAAAGCAGCACAGCAAGGTGGAATAGTTTGATTTGATTAGCAAGTCTAAATGTATTAGCAGCAAGACAGAAACTATATTACAATTAGTGATAATTAGTTGCACTGATTACTTCAGACTGCAATACTGTTTGACAGATGTTTTTCTGTGGTGTGGTATTGAAATAGGAGGGTGCCTCACCCTTCTGGTGGTTCTTGGCTTTCCTTCTTGTGGTACCTTCCCCTTGTTGTTGTCTCCTGATGAAATCTCCACTGTGGCTGCTGCAGTGTTTGGCCTCTTCTTCTCCATGGGAATGGTCCCAGCCCAGCCTGTATCCCTGCTCCTGCCTATCAGCCCTGTCCCTAAAGTCTGACCCAAACACCACTGAATACCACAAGAGCTGCTTCTTTGGCTGCAGAAGACTTTGCATCAGGTGCCTTCCCTGAGAGAGGAATGTGCCTCCCTGCCTGTTGAGCCCTTGGCCTCTGTAACTCACAGCAGGGACTGCTGGTGGTGTCACGATTCATAGCAAAAAAACCCTGGGGGTCAGATTAGGGAGAGTAAAACCCCCTGGGGGACAACATCCCACAGGGAGGAAATCCCTCTTCACCTGACTCCCTCCCACCCACCTGTGGCAGGGAAACCTGGAAAGCCAGTTGCTGTTGTTGGGCTGAGGAGGGAGCAAGGAGGAGAATGGGCATTCTGGAGCTCTTCCTGTGCCTACAAACCGTCTCAGCGTCACTGCTCTGTTAGCCACGAGGCCCTGAAACATTCCTGGGAATTACAGGTGCCACTCCAAGGAGAATCCCTTCTCAGACTGGCTGTCATTTTTGTACCCAGTTGCTCTGTCAAACACTGCCTGGGAGTCCTGTGACACAACCATGTTCTCTGATTTCCAGGAACTATATGGAGCTAACCTCGCTGGCTCAGCCTCGTGGTCATAAACATGTCAGGCTCTGACAATCATCCTGTTCCTTAGGAATAAACTGATACAAGTTTGGATGTCTTGCTTTTGGTGTACGAGCAATAATCCCATTATCAGTCACCCAGAATAAAGTGCATTATGGTGTGTTTTAATACGGACCTGTGCAGTGTCTGTGAGCTGTTTGGGGACAGATAAGCCATAAATATGAATTTGTACAAGGCAAGTGTTTCCGGGTCTCTCCTCAGCATCCACCTCATGTTACTGTGCACGTGTTTTGCTTGTTCTTTCAAAACAGCAGTTTACAGAATCTACAAAGTGCTTCTATCAGCTGGCAGACACGATAGGTCATAGAAAAAGGGATCATTTAAATGTGTGACACAGTTACTTGTTAGCACAGCAGCAAAAGCCAGAGGTTAAACATCTGGGATTGCCCACGGAAAACATTTGAAGATTGCTGGACAGCCAGCTCTGTTAGAAAGGTACTGGTTGCTAATGCTGCATGACTTCATGGCTGTCAACTCTTTTAGAAATACATGTGTATTTACAGCTGGTTGAAGTTATGAGGCAAATTTTAAATAGAAAAAAAAATAAAAGGTGTACTCTGTCTTACAGTTCTAGAGATGAGATGTTTATGCCCTTTGCCAATAAGGCTGTATTTCTGGATGTTTCATTTGGCAGATCACCCATCCCTTGTCACTGCTGTGATAACATTGAACGTTGGGAGGATTTTCCTATCTTGTGAAGTCCTGGGGATCACTCTGTGTGACCCGTACCTCGGACAGTTCTCCTGTTGTTAGCGTGGGCTGTAAAATCAGGATAACTGTATGGCAAGTAGGGAAGGACCAGCTAACCTATGCTGTGAAGAAATGTTCGGAGAGATTAGTTTGTTTTGGTTTGGCTCTTCTCTCTGGGATCCTACCCTTCTGCCAAGCTGTGAGTGCCCTGGGTTGGTGCCTGGCTGTGGGGGATTTCCCAGGGGAGCTCAGCACCTGGCAGGACGAGGCCAAAGCTTCAGCAAGAGCAGAGTGCCAGCTCTGTTCGAGGGGAAAACAATCACAGAGGTGGGGGCAAGTACACAAAATGTGAGATAAATACATTTGAGGAGTACATAAGGAACAGAGAGAGGAGGACTGTGCAGAAGGTGCCTCCCCCAAGTCTCTGCCTCCTCCGTCCGCCCTTCCCAGCTGGGGGCCCTCCTTCCGGGCTACAAAGTTGTCCCACCTTTTTTTCTTCCCACTTCCTTTAATAAAAAGACCTTGCTTTTACATTTCCCTCTCTTCCTTGGCTCTCCAAGCAATTTAATTAATAAGCACAAATTAACACCACACTCCCCAAGCCCTTGCTGTAGATAATCTTGTCCCCCTCTCCTGTGTTCACAGGTAGGTGAGATAAAGGGTGAGGCTTAAGTGGTGTGGCAAAGGTCACGCTGAGAGTTTGTGGCAGAGGTGAGAGGAGATCTCCTTCCTTGTATGCAGACCCACAGAGGCATTTTGCAGTTAATAGCCCCTTGCAATCAAAAGCTTCTGGATATGTTTATGGATCTGGACCTTATTCCGAACAGCTGCACTGTCTTTGTGGGATCTACCTAGTCAGCAGAAGAGGCTGCTCTGAAATAATTATGCCCATGTGGCCGTGCAGCTGTAGCGAACAGGAACTGCACAGTATCTCTTTAAATAGTATATGAGCTCTCCTGCATGTTCCCAGTGCAAACAGAATACTTTTCTTCCAGGCTTATAGAGAGCTGCTTGGCATAATGAGTGGGGAGCCGACTGGGAACGCATGGTTTCCTTGGAACATTTGTATGTAAACTACAACATTAGGACAGCAGTCCACAGAAAACTTCCTTTACTGGAATTGGAGCAGGTGGCATATTTATTGGTCAGCTGAAACAGGAAGCTTAAGTGAAGGAAAAAAAGGGTAGGTGATATATAAATCATGTTACGAGATGCTTCGAATATGGAAAAATTGGATTGGCAGAATTAAAGGTAACTTAAAATGAGGCATTAGAAGAGACATAAGGTAACCTTCTGGCTGTCGTGCTCTATCTGTCTTGATTTTGGCAGGGCACCTGCATAGGCCATTAAACTGATTGTCTCAGGATATATGCTTGGGATGGAGTAAACTACCTGATATTAATTTAAGAAAAGGTGATAATGGTACCATGCTGACAGTGTACATTTATAGTGATCAACGCTGGCAACTGTTTCTTTGAAAGCTATGAAGCCCGAGAGCATGAATTTTCATTAATGAAAGAAAAAAAATTAGAGACATGCCTAAAAATGGAATTAGGACAGCTTTTTTACCAAGCTATTAAAAACTGTGTTTTTAAAAACCATGCCTTGGCTTCCTGCACTGATCAGAACGTTGCATTAAGGGCCCGTCGTGACCTGCTGTACTCGTTGCAGAGAGCTGGCAGAAAGCCTGGAGAAGCCAAGTCAGCCCAGAGCCCAGCTTCACAACTCCATCTTTTCTTAGTTACTTGGCCAAATGACAGTCCCTCTAGCACTCAGGATGGCATCTTAACAATCAAAGTCTGAAGTTGGATTGGACTTTGCAGCTTGATAATGTGCATTAACTTCTGTGTATACATATATGTATATATATGTATGTAATCCCAGCATGAGCACAGAGCTTTAGCATCCCTACAGATTTTTAAGTCTTTGAATCTGACTAACAGAACATCCTTAAAATAGAGGCCCCAACTGAGTTATTTTAAAATATGTAATTTTAAATTATAAATGCTTTATTCTGCATCCCCAGTGATGCTTCTAAGAGTCTTTTGCCAAGAGGAAGTAAATGGATATGAGCATAACAACCCCAGATAGCTGGTGGCTGAGACAGCTAATCAAAAGCAAAACTCTGAACCCATCTAGACTCAAGCTGCTGTCGAATGTACAGCGAAGCTCACTTAAAAAAAATTTTAAAGATTTCCCCTTGCTGCTGTAGTTCAGTTTTAAGAGTCAGTCACCATTTGTAGCCATAATAGATAAAGTAATTTCACTGTTTTTTGAAGCTGATAATGTTTCTTTAACTACAGCATTACGGGTCACACTGTCTTTTATACAGCTCGTCACCCTCAATAAATCTGTTTGGAAAAATCATGTGGCAGTTGTGGAATATATGACAAGTGTCTTATTAGATCTAATCTTTATATAAAGCACACTTAGTGGTGTTCACTATATAATACTTGCCCTGTTGAATTGCATTTACTGTCACAGTTAGGAAATACTGATTTAAAGTGCCCTTCTAGGTGGAATGGAGCAGTGCCTGTATTTAAAAGAGCCATTTTTCTTTCTCTTGTACTTTGTAGTGTTGTTTGACACCCAGTGTCCTACGTTAGGTCACGCTGGGTGATATGCTGGGCTGGATGGCCATGGACATGAGGTGTAACAGTCAGGTGTGTTACAGGTGCACCTGTACTAGGACACTGAGTGGAGCTTGTAGTCCGTGCAGGTTTGTCTGCCCGCTTGCAAATGGAAAACCCCTGGGAGTACCTGACCTGGCCTCTTGGAGCAGATATTTGCTGCTGTTCACCTATAGGAAACAGTGCAGAATTTTTAGATCTAGTCACTGCTGTGCTCAGGATTATGTGCCCAAATGAATTGGAAATAGTGCAGCTGTGTTTTAGCACTGTGGGAATCCAAGTATATACCTCAAACATTTGCCTATGTGAAAGCACTAGCAAAATATATCTGTGTTTTTATGTGTTACACTGCAGCAGTTCCCTTCTGGAAGTTGTGTGCTGGAAACTTCTGCAAATTCCCCGTCCTTTTGTAGGACAGCAGATCTGCTGACTTGCTTTCCTAGCACAGTGTAGCCACATAAAGCATCTCTGGCTCCAATTTCCTCCTGAACCTCTTTAACTTTAATCTCGCAGCCTCCTGCCCTCTCTCGCACTGTTTCCCAGTTATCAGGCGAGAGCAGGGGGTCACCAGGCTTTTCAGAACTTGATTAGTGCCATTGTTATGAATAATTCAGTTTGTTTGGTACCAGCACAAGTGATCCAAGTAGCAATTTGCAAAATCTGATTTAGGATTTACCATCACTGAAAAAAAATTAATTAGTGCCGCTGTTGAGGGCTCTTAACTTTGTCCGTTCATAGTGATGAGTTTAGTGCCAGTGAAAGGCAAGAGAGAAACAACCCAGGAAAACAAGTGCTTCTGTGGCAGAATTCGTATTCTCTTGCAGACACCCCGGGAGCACATGCTCCTTCCTCCTTGCTGGAGTCCAACTCCCTCACTGGGTGCCCTTTTCCCTCTGGAGAGCGAGTTCCAGAAGACGGGAGCTGTAGTGAAGTGCTGCTGCTGGTAACAGGTGTTCCACAGGTGATCATGTGCCCATGACAGAGTTTTTTGTGATCCTACTATGCATTAATTTACAAAACATTCAACTTCCCTTGTCCTTTAAGAAAGTGAAACTGCAACAATTCACCTCATTTGTGAGCAGAGCTTAGTTAATGGCAGTGGTCAAATTTGCCTCTGGGTGAGTCAGTGCGTTTAACTTTGATATCAGTTCGACACAAGCTGTGTCAATACTTCGACATTTGAACAGTGGCACAAGACCTCTGTGTGTTTGGGACAGTTTTGCACAGCTTTTGGGAGAAAGAGGGGCCACTGCAACCATCCTCCAAGGGTCCTTCCCATCTGATAGAGCCCCAGACACGCTGGAGTTTCAACTCGGATTCTGTTGAGTGAATCAGCCACGAGATCATTCCTGGCTTTGTGGTGGGGCTCCCTGTTTGCTGTGCCCCTCTTTAATCTGTTGCCTGCCACGCTGGCAGCTGCAGGGGAGCCCTCTGCCCTGGCTGCTGTTGGTCAGACAGCCTGCACAGCGCACACCAAGCAGTGCCAGGCTCCGTCCCTGTCAGCACGATGCAAATCCTCGGCAGGGATGTTAATGCCAGTTTGGTTTTTATAGCCTGGTGACAGCAACAGCCCTCAATATTAAACACAAATATACGTACACAGCTCGGCAATGATTACTCTAGATGTTCAGCTAGTCATAATATTTGCACTTGGCATGATAAGGAGCTTTGAATGATAATAGCACTATAGTTGAAGCTTGTTAAAGTGACAGTAACCCTGGTGTCATTATGGAGTGGTGCACTGGTGCCTGCATCCTTCCAGCTTTCCCAGGCTGCCCCTCTCCACTGGCCTCTGGGTGATGTGTAGGAAGTGCTCCAGCTCAGCTTGAGGATCCTGCTTGAGGATCCTTCTTGAGGCCCTCTAAACTTACTTCAGAGTTTCATCTGCTCAGGCAGCACTTGAGGGTGAGTGTAGTCATGGGGGTCCTTCTCTACATAAGTCTTGTGTCATGAAAACACCTGATGCAGGGTAATCATGTCCCAATAGATGCTGCTTTTATTCACTGGCAGCAGAGAGGCTCACAGCCCCCATCCAGCTTCTCTGAAGGGTACCAGTGCCAAGGGGAGCAAGGAAGAGCCGTGTCATGAAAGCACGTTGGGTTTTGTCGTTCAGTTTTGGCTAAAGCGATAACGTACCAGAGGAGTAGCCATCCCAAACCCTGTTCTCTTTCCAACGTGCAGCCTGGCTTTTATTTGGAGAATTCCTGGTATCCCACACCGCAGCTGTGCCAGTAAGACCCAGGATATTTCTCCTGCTGCTAAGTGGGTAGAGACCAGCTGCCAGGATTTGCTGGCAGGGTCAGTGCTTGGGTGCCAGTGCACCCATGGGTGTCATTCAGTTAAACCCAAGCCAACAATGCTCCGCTTCCCAAAGTCCCACTCACGCTAGGCACGGGCTGGGCAGAGTTCTCCTGCTGCTCTGGGATATCTGTCAGCTTCCAGAACTTCGAACATAAACCTGCTCATGTACCTGATCTTGTTAAAGTGGATACTTGATGGTTTATAAAACTCTTCCATACACCCGAAGTAAAGATGCAGTGGGTAAACCCCAGTTATTGTGTACAGATTTCCCCTCATCTCTGTCCTTGCTTGGCAGTCCATGCAAGCCTGGCAGCTTTCAGGTGTTTGTTGTGTATAGGAAGTGCCCACAGAAAGAGCCAGGTGAGGTCTGTCTTGCCAAAGCTTCAGCTTCCAGTCCTGACCAGTAATGATTGTGTAGAGAGAGCTCTGAATTCCAAAAAGAATTTAAAGGTATGCCTGGAAACATGTAAATAACAAGAAAAAATACTAAAAATAGATATTCAAGTATGTGGAAGACTGACAGCTGAATACTCTGGTTATTTAAAAGAATACTAATAAAAACAAGGTATCTTTTTATGTCAAAGAGACTTCTCCAGTAAATAACAGGCACTTTTGAATTAGTCTTTAATCTGACCCATCTTCAGGAAAGCTCTTCCCAGGCATTATTGGAGCCCATGGAGCAGCCAGGCCATTTGCTAGGGATTGTCCCACCCGTGTCCCCTCTGGCACAGCCACCTCCCTGATGCTGTTAGAGAGAGATGGATGCAGGAGTCACTGACTGAGGCCGGAACAAACACTAATGAAACAAATCTAGTGATTTCAAATGGGTTTCTTGTTAAAGCTGATGTTCTACAAGTAAGAATCACATTTGGAGCAGGCTGTATTGGCAGATAATGTGCCTTTAATGCCACTTTATGCCTTTGCCTTCTCTTCATTGTGAATAACTGAGATTAGAGCCCATTATTTGCCCAGGAAGCCCACAAAAGTCCCTAACTAAATGTAGTTACCTGAGTGTCCTCACCCAGGAGACAGGAGTTTCTTCTTTGAAGCCATTTTGTTGAACATGTAATGTGTATTTTAATTCCAGTCCTTCTGTGTTTAATATGCAGTGCTGCAGTTTCCACATATATGTGTGTGCTTCTTTGAAAGGATTGGAACAGCTCTTTTTTAAATTGAGTTGCAATTTTGTTTTACTTTTGCAAAATTAATGGGCACTAGACAGTTCATTTATGTTAAAAAACGAATACGTGAGGGGTTTGGACAATGTGACAAAAGACAGAATATTCTGATTTGAGACTATCATTTGCATAGTTTGTTGTGAAATTTGAAAAACATGGAGCAGTTGAACTCTGAGCCAGGAGATATTTCTTTTTCTAGAGAAAATTGAAATGAGACACTGACAAGATACTTATTTTATAGTCCTTTTCTATCCTGAGTGCATGTGTACAGCTACTTAACTAATGCTAAAGGGTGGGGGTGTCTTTGAAATGCCACAAAGTTCAGTGTGTTCATGCAGATTAATTATGTTTGTATCTTGCTGCTCAGGTTCATATTTGCTGTAACCTTGTACGTATTTCAAAATCACTAAAACATTACAGGGTGGCTGTAATGATACCAGAAATAGCTATTATGCATACACAGAAGTAGAGTTAAAAGATTAAAGTTTGCAAGTGTCATCAAGCATGTGTGAATAGGAATTGCAGCATTTAGCCAGCCACGTGGATGTTCTTAACTCTGTTTTCAAGCAATGCCTGGCCTCACCCATACAGTTGTGATTGCCACAGTGTCCTGTTTGGAGCCGTAGTTTTGATTGCTCTGGTTTGTTTTAAAACATAGCAGGGCTTTTGTCCTGTCCTATTTTTATATTTGTGCTCTCAGTTCAGGACAGAGTAAGGGCGACCTGGCTTTCTGTCGTGCTAAAATGTCCAAGAGAGGTGCTACAGCAGCAGTCGTGGCATTGTAACACAAACAGTGGGAGCACAACATCGGTACGTCCTTGTTGTTACTTCATAAGTGTTGAGGCAATTCCTACAGACGTCAGTCACAGGTCAAAATTCTTTGCCCTGCTTTTTACAGAAACACGGAACAAAAAGGACATACCCAGTCCCGAGATCTCATCGTCTGAGTTACTTTAGTTGATAATCAAAATTAACACGTGGGGTTATTATGACCTGAAATAACTCAGTGACGTACTTCTATAATGAACTGACTTCTAGACAAGTGTGAGCACATATTTTTACCTTGACAATAAAATGAATTTTAAATTAAGAAAAAACCCCCGTGTCATTGGCAGTTGGGAAATGCCAATACTGGAACTCCAGTAAAACCTTTGGCATTCTGGAGTCTGTTGTCAAGGGGCAGTAGCTTGTCACGAAAGCCCTGGCTGGAGATGGTGCTGTGTGACTTTTTGCCGTGCTGTCCCTCCTCTGGGCAGTTTGCAGTCAGTGTTTGCTGCACCAAGCTCTGCCTGGGTAAGCTTAGCTGAAACACCATGTTTTAAGCAAATTTGTCCAGACTGCAGTGTTCTTCAATACCTTTCCTGAATAATTAGTAGCACTTTAAAAGAGGTACTGCACTGGATGGGCAAGATTCAAAGCCTGGGGAATCCTATTGGTTCCAGAGGTCAAGAAAGATTGGGATCAGCTAGAAAACTGTGTAGAAGCATCCCTGTTTTCCAGAGACCGCAAATCCCAACATTCCTTGAAGATTTGTATGTCTCTGTTTACCAGCTTTTGGTAATTTCTGCCATCAGCCCGGTGACAGCAGCCTGTAATTATTAGAGCCCCTTTCTCAGCACACCAGAGCCACGGGAGGTGTTCAGTGCTGTTTCACTGTGTGTGTGCAAAAGGCAGTTCATCTTGGTTCTGAAGCACTTGCTGCTTTGAGGGGGAAGCAAGGCAGAGAGATGTGTAAATTGTACCAGCAGGTTGGGCTTAATGAGCCTTTGGAAGGGGATGTTCGTGGACAGGTGATGAGGAATCAGTGTCGTGGGCTGAAATTCCTGTGTAAGGAAAGAAAAAAAGGCAGGATATTGTGATTTCTGTGCCTCTGGAGTTCCGGTCCCACTTCTGTGGGCTCAGGCACAGCTCCCCAGCCTCTCTGTGTTCCAGCAGGACCAGGGTGGCACAGTGGTGGCACAGGGATGGCCTCATTTGGACAGTGCCCTTCATGACGTGCTTTAACTTTTGGTCAGCCCTGGAGTGCTCAGGTAGCTCAACCAGATGATGTTGTAGGTCACTTCAACTGAAAATGTAATATTCTATTGTCTTCTGTAGGTGTTTTTGAATAACCCCTTATTCTGTCAGAGGGCCAGAAGACACTGATTTCCATACACCATTATTAGAGGGGCCAGACTCAAATTTTGTGAGCAAAGCTCATGTTTATCTTTGGCTTAAGCTCTAGAAAGCGTGGAGATAAATGTGTGTTGCATGTATGTGAAAGGCAGGGCTCTCGAGTGGCTCTTGTGGTTGAAAGAATACCACAAACAAAACACTGTGGAGTCCAACATCGTGTCCAACTTCCAATATTGTGTTCAACTTCCAGTTCCTCGTCACTAACTGTGGGCAGATCATTCCCTGTCTCTGGCCTTGATGTCCATGTCTGCTGCTGAGGAGAGTCAAGCTCTGCTTTACTGTCATAGTTACTGTGCAAACGCTTTGAAGCTCTTGCACAGGAAAAGCTTCCACCTTTTCCCTTTAAATATGGGAGATGCCCAGTGTGTCACAATATTTTGTGGGCGCACTTTTGACGTAGGTAACAGAAGCAAGGCAGTGAATGCCATCTCTTAGACAAAAAAAGATAAATAAATGATGAACAACAACATGTTATGACCAGGAGCTCTAACTGCACCCAGTGAAATATATTGATTGAAAGGAGAGCAAGATCAGAGCACTTATGCTTTTATTAATGATACTGACAGTTTAGTATGAGTGGAGAATGGCTTGTAATGAGGTTTGGAACCATTATTGATTATTGTCATTTTCAGTATTGATTATCTTACCGCTTGGAAAAAAAAATAGTGAGGAGCCTCCTCGGGAATGCAGAGCAGGGCCTTTCTGCTCCTGCAGGGAAGAGCGAGCTGCTGCTGTGATCAGATGGAGCCCTGTCAGCCGTGTGGGCTGGGCTTTGAGCTCAGTGATGCTGGCGTGCTCCCCTCCTCCTGCACAGCATCTGGGGCCATTGGCTGCCGTTCCACAAAGGATACACCCATTCCTTGTCTGAACTGCCTCCCAGGATAAATTTCTGAAGGAGATGGGGGGCTGAATCCCTGTGTTTTTAGATGGAGAGCCAAGATTAATGGTAGTTATTTATCAGCTGGTAACCTCTGAAAAGAAAACATATTTGTCACCCACCCCTGCAGTCAATGTTGTATAAAAGCCATGCTTATAATGGCTTGGAACAAATGAGAATATCCATGGTATAAGCTAAGAGAACTGAGATACAAACCACACAAAACTCCTTGGCAAAGTCTCTGTGGTGCTTTAACTTTCTCCAACAATCGCCCCCAGCCTGTAAGAACAGGCACTGCCCCGCCTTCGAGCAGCTCCAGAGCCGCTCCATTCCAAGGGGCAGCAGTGCTGACGCCCCAGCGCACTCCTCAGGTCGAGGTCGTACCAAAAGAGACTCCGGAGCGAAGCAGAGGTGTGCTTTGGGAACAGCAGCAGTGCCCAGGTGGCTCTCCCACTGCGGTGCCGGGGCTGGTGAAGGAGTGGTGTGGATGGCTGCTCCAGAAGAGCGGCAAACCCCCATCAGCTCCCGGGAGAGCAGAGCCTTTGGATCACAGAGAGGTTTAGAGGGCATTCCAGTGACTGGGCAGGATTGTTCAGTGACTGGGCAGGATTGTTCGTTTGTCTCCTGCATTCAAAACAAAACAATAGGATTTCTGGAGAAGAAAAAGATTCCTTAAATGCCCGAGATTTTTTCCGAGCCTTTTGCAGCCAGGGCATTTTGCTGAAGTGGTGCCAGAGTATTGAATTTTTGCCTAATGGAAGTTTCTTTGAACCCAGAAGATAATGTGTTTCCAGTGAATAACAAGAGAGACAAAAGTATGCTATTTTTTCCCCTTGGTCAACTTCTGCTAGATCTTAAGGTTTTGTTTTTTCCACCATTTCTGTTTTGATTAGTATGGAACATCTCATTCCACAGCGGATTTTTTTTTTTTTTTGAAGAACAAAGACCCCCTTTGACCTGGATTTGGATGCATCTGTGACAGCCTACTTCACTGGCTGCCAGCTGAGCATAGTGCATTTAATTGATGAAATAATAATGATGAACCGTGCCTGAACTTGCTTTGACGACCACTTGAAGCAGAAGCCGTAGTAAATCAGGCCAGTGCAGCAGCACCCCAGTGGTCACAGTCCATCCTCGGGCTTGGTGCATGGAAGATACCAACTTCCCAAGCACATCCCCACAGCCCTGCTTCATTCCCAGCTAAGACTCGCCTCTCCTCCCGTTAATTAATAGCCAAGTGAAAAGAATCTGTAACTCTTTAAAAAAGAGCGGCGTTTTTATGCATCCACTTAACTGCCCGCTGCATTAAGCTGATTAAAACAGAGTTTTCCCTTTCTAGGCTGTCTCAATGTAGAGACAGGCTGGGGTGGAACTGCTAAGTAGATACAACAGCAGAACAATATATCTGCCTTAGCAGCAGTTCTTCAGGCTGATTGCTGCTGTGTGTTCCCGCGAAGAGCCTGAGCCTGCATATCATTAGCTCCCAAACTGGAATTGCCAGGGATAACCGAGGCTCCAGCCCTGAAATTTTTACAGGGGGAAGAAATAAAAGTCTCAGCAAACTTTGTATCGAGACTCAGCCTTTTTGTGTACGTTTGTAAAGATCAGTGGAAGGCACCAATGGTTTGTTGTTGTAGTGCTTTAATGAGGGGAATAGATTTGGAGGGGGTTTTGTACGGCTTAATTAACATTACCCATTGCTTTAATGTTGTGAAAGGGCACTTTTAAGAAGATAAATACTTTGCCTATAAAGTCCCCCTAGGTGTCCTTTGCCTTGAAAATTGAGCTTTTGTTTTCAGGACCAGTGTGGAAAGAATAAGTACAGGATGTGGAAGGAGAACTGATTTTCTTAGGCCTTTGTTAGAACTTCAGGCTGTTTGTCTTTTGTTTTTTGTTCCCCTGCTCCCCCCGGGGTGCTCAGACATGCCAAAATGCATCAATTAACTGCAGTAAAGAGATCAAAGCAGTTCTTTTTGCAAAAAAAGAATATTTATGCTCAAATATTGCCTTTTAGAGCATGGGAGTCTTAAAGTTTCTTTTTAAATTACTACAAAGTCTTTTTTTTATTATTCTTCTTTTGAGAGGATACCTAAGCTCACATACTGATGGTAATTAAATGAGCAAATGAAGTTCGAGAAAAGGTGTTTTTTTCAGTGTGGACATTCCCATCATGTTCAGCAAGAAGTCACGAATGGCCTTGGCCGCACCGTTCGGTTTATCGGTGTTCTTAAAGGAGGACTCCAGACGTTGAAAACACTAATTTGTATTTGTGAGAAGGGGTTCCCTGGAACAGTGTGTCATAGCAGTTGGTGGTTTCTGCACTTTGTGCCTCTCAAAGCTGTGTTGCTGCTCTCAGTGGACAGTTTGGTGAAGGCACACAGGTAGCCACGCTGGCAGCTTGGAGGCTGTGACTTGGCTCTGTGACAAATCTGGTGAAGCTGTTGCTGTGCTGGCTGTGATGCTGTGGCAAATGAAAACCTTGTGAATTCAAGATCTCAAAGTCACAAAGATGTCAAAGGTCGGTGCAGATCTTTCAGGAGATCTGTGGTAGCCTCAACAATTAGAAATACATACAAACATGATTTCCTGAACTTTAACAGTTAGGAACTGGCTCTACTTGCTTTGGGGTTTGCCACCCATCATACCTGACCTCTTCACTGCTTAAGCACATTGTCTTAGGTTCATTACAGAACACATGGCTCTGGTTTCAGTTTTATTTAAATTAGGAATGGCCCTGTTGACAGCAGTAATTCCACCCATGCAAACCAGGTGCCAGGGGAGAGAAGTCAGGTCTTAGAATTCCTTCTTGAGCTGTAAAAATCCTCAAAAATAGGCGTGAGTGACGCCTTGTGGGTAGATATTACTCAAATTCTTTCGAAGAGAGCAAATGTTTAGAGTCAAGGCTTTGTTTGCCCTTTTTCTTGTACCTGGATCTTACTCACCTGGAACTGAAATGTCACTGACAAGGCACTGCCATGTCTTCACATGGCTTTAGTGCCATGGTCCACTGTCCAGCAGCATTATGACAGCATGTCTGTAACTGGACGCTAATCTGGCAGTGCTTGAACTGAGCAAAACAGAAGCAAACAGTAGGAAGAGTGAATATTATTGACTAAAAATCGATTTCTTATTGGCCTTGTTATCCTAGACAGTGTATTAGGATGGATGAGGCATTCCCCATACCCACACAGCTTTCAGCTAACAGCATTCCTTTTGAAAATGTAGTCCTATAGTACAATGAAATACTTGTCTTACTCCATTACTTTTAGTTTGCTACAGATCCTGTAAAAATGCCAACAGCACCCTGATAGGGACTAAGTCCCATCTGGCACCAAGTCCTGCCCTTCACACAAACCCTCCAGCCTGAGCTACCTGCCAGGACAGCCCTTGTCAGAATACTTTCCTGGTTTATTATTCCCCACTCAGCACTGGGATTGTCTTTGGAGATCCTGCCTCAAGTCTGGCTGATTTTCTGTCAAGCTAAGGAATTCTGAGAGGAATGTAGGTCACTTTGACACTCCGCCTCTCCCTGGCTTTCAGGCTGTGGTGCAAGTTCAAGCAGCCTGCAGGCCACTGTCCCAGCTGGAAATGGAAAAGGGCACAGTATAAAGATGATAAAAACAGCCAGACTCTGCCCTGCTGAGTGTATGCATGAGCTGCAACGGTGATGAAGTGCATTTTTCAAAGCTCAAAATAAATTAATATTAGGTGTAAATATTTACAGGATTGGTAACGCTTCCCATGTCTCCGGCTCTGAGCAGTCTGGTTTTACATCAGTTGAAAGAGAAGTCTCAGATTTGGAAAAAGAGAGAGAGAGTTTGGAAGGGAAAGGCTGGCAGAGCCTTGATGATGGCTCTGAAATGGAGTTAACCTTCAGCTCCTATAAAAAAAGACGGGATAGATGGAAAGGTGACAGGGGAGCAGATGTAACAGGATGGTGTGGTGACCGGCAAGGTATAAATATGCTCACTGCAGAGGACCCTGATGCTAAAGGAGGTTCATGTCTCACCTTCTGATGGCATGAAATTCTCTGCCTGGAACTGAGAACCTTAAAAAGGCAGTTTCTGAAGTTTCTGTTCAGTGTTCACGCTATATTGTTGAGTAGCGGAGAATCATGGAAAGCAACAAAATGTCTTTAAACCCCTTCCATGGTACCTGAAGGGATTACTCCCTGCTTCCCTTCACATTAAGCAAGGACGTGCCTCTCCAGTGAGTAGACAGGCTCCTAAAAATGTACCTCCTGTCTTAAAATGCCAGAGGGATGACAAAAGTACAGCGAAGCAGATAGAAAAAGTTTAGTGAGATTGAGATAACAAAGGAGAGGGAAGAGGGAGGGAAAGAAAAGAAAAGCTCCTGCTAAAATTGTACCTAAAATGTGAAGAAATGGTGCTTATACGAAGTGACAAGGAGCTAGTTAATGGGATCCATATCCACAAGTTACAATAATGCAGTTTTTAAATTGAGTTTTTGTGGCAGACCGGCTGAATAAAATTGCTAAGCTGTGCTTCAGTTGTGTAGTAAGTGGTGCATGTGGTGTGAAAGACAAGCTGCAGTGTGATAACAGACTATCTCCTCCATGCACAAAGAGTTCTGTATTCTGATCAACTCAACAGCAGGCACTGGTAAATATTGGCCCAAGCTACTTGGTCATTAGAATTTATTGTGCTGGTTAATCACACTGAGTTTAGTCACTCTTCCTGTCTGAATTTGCTGGTTTACTTTTGGAGACACTGCTGTGGAATTATTGCCCTGTGTCCTATTGGCAGGACTTGCAGGATTACCAGGGAGCTTGGTGAGATATAAGGGCATGAGGGAGAGATTGGGATGGGTGAGAGTAGAATCAGCTTTTGCTTCTCTCTGGGCTTTGCAGGTCAATTCCAGAAGTGAGCGTCTCTAATCTGAGTTTTTGGCAGGACTAGAAACAGAACAAATTCTGCCATGGTCCACTGATCACCCCAAAATCATTTGGAGACACTTTGGCTTGTCTTTGCCAGCAGTGGGGTGGCTCCCCTGTGTCTTCCCTCGTTCTGTGGCAGAGCTGCCGAGCTACAGAGGGCCCTGGAGATCAGCTGCTGTCGTGCCTGGGCAGGGATGCTGCTGGGATTCTCACCGGGCACACCCAAAGCACTGGCTTCATTTTCAGACATTTTTCTCCATGGTTTTTCCTCCTGTAGTTTACAGACATTGCCAAGACCTTCTTGGGTTTTTTTTGCTTCACTTTTTAATTTTGCTCCAGTGTAAGGTCTGTTGGTTGTTGAATGAATTAGTGGAAAAGTCACATTTACTTAGGACATGGCTGGGTGCCTTCTGCTCTGGGCTGATGTGGGCACGGAGATCCTGCTGTTGCAATTCCAGGAGTCTCTTGGAGAAATACTCTTACTTGTCCCACTATGTTTTGGGTGATGTGATTTAGAGGTTTAGGGATTCCAGGGGCAGTGCTGGCTGGATGGTTGGACTGGATGATCTTAAGGGTTCTCTTCCAGCCCTGATGATTCTGTGATTCTGTGTTGACAGACGGGGATTAGAAGGAGGTGAAACATATTTTACTGCTTGTGATCTAACCCAGGTGTCAAACCCAGACCAAATTCCTGATTTAAAATGCTGGGACTCTGAGGTTTATGTTGCTGGCAGTGCTCTTGGTTTTATCACAGACCTCACAGCTCACAGTGGGGAATACTTCTCAGGTTAAGGCTCAGCTTTGACCAGCAAATGTTAAACTTTCATTCTAAACAATTTTAGCTCACCCGCTGGTGGAGAGAAACTCAAAAACTCAATCCATTTACAAGAGCCCTCCTGCAACTATTTTGCTCACATCTTAGAGTTCTCAAGCTCATTTCTGTTCTTGTGTGTGTGGGAAGGGGCCTTGGTCTTGAGTTTCTGAATGTTTGGAGCTGCCAGTGTTGCTTTTTATATACCACTGCAAGATTGTAGTCTGAGGTTTTTAGGCATTTGATAGCTTTTAACTCTCAGTGAAATCAAAGAGAGGACAAGCTCCTAATTACCTTTTAAAATTTGATCTCTCATCTTGCACCTTCCCAGCCCATGTAATGAATTCTTTCAAAACAGTGTAGGTGGTAAGATTCTTTTGGAGGGAAAGAAAAGTTTCTAAAATCCCTGAAAGAATTGTTGTCTATTCTGCAGACTTCCCTGAAGTGGAAGTAAGTTAGTGAGAAGATAAGCAGAAGCTTTTTATTTTCAAATTGCAGTCACAGCCACAGCAATTTACTGGATCCAGCTTGCTATTTTTGCCTGTGATATTTGGAGAAATAAACTCCTTTTAAGATGTAATTTCCAGAGTAGTCTCTGTAGTATCTGCAATCATTCTGGCTCTGGAAACGCTAGGAAATACGGGAAAGACAAGTTTAGGCATTCTTTCTGGTGGCAGTCAGGTAGGAACTGAGTGTCAGAGTTCATCATGTCCCTGCCAAGTTGGTGGGTTTTATTCTGGCAATGGTAACTTGAAACAGTATTGGGGGTGACCTCTTTCCATCCTGGCTTTTAACTGGTGCTGGCTTCATAAAAACAAAAGCATAAGAAACTTGAGAGTGACTACCCCGTCTCCACCCATGTTAGTGGAGTGGCCCCTAACAGGGACAAGGGAAGGGCATTGGAACAGGGAAGGCAAACTGGGAAACTCAACCCAACCTCCCACAATTTGTGGCTCAGGCACTTCCTGAGCCAGAGGTGGTCTTTTTGTAACGTCTCTGTAATGGCCCTTAGCAGTCCCTTTATTTAAAATTCAAGTAATCATTTGCCTACTTGGACTTGAAATGATTTTGAAGGCATATTTCTGTTGAAGGCCAGGGAGAGCTCGGAATGTGTTTCTGAGTGCGGATCACCACAGGCAGCGTATCTGGCTGTGCTCAGAAACACGGCCCGGATCAGCTGCTTTCATTAGACTATTACACTTGAGGGGAGAAAGTGAGAGGAAGAAATTAAACCCCACAGCCAATCAATGAAACAAAAGGAGCGGACTGTGGGTTTACAGTCAGATTTTCTGAAGCTCTCGCTGCAAGATGATGGTTGGGTTTTTTAAGCATCTCGGTGCCTAGGATGTGAAGCCTTTTTGAAAATCTGCCTTAGACCCTTAGTGAGGGGTTTCTGAAGCGCTGGTTGATGTCCAGGAGTCATTTCTATTGCTCTTGGGCTCTCAAAGGAGCCCCAGGCTGGGGTGGTAGGGTGGTGGAGGTCAGGGTGGGGGCAAAGCAAGCGGAGGGAGCTGAGGGCAAAGTAAATCCTGTGTGTGATTGACCCGCACAAGGCACAGGCCTCTCACTGAGTGAGCAGGTTATTGCCGCTGCTTTCCCAGCCCTCATGCTTTTCCCAACCAAAGGCACGTCATTCCTGCCTGGAGACCTGTGCTCTCCTCACAGTGGGGCTTTTCTTGTTATCTGTGGCTAGAAACTCGGAAAAGCTGGCTGATAGATTACAGCTCACTATCCTCAAAGCACATTTTTTCCACCTCCTACACTTCTGTGCAGCACTCGTGGGCTTGCTGAGGCATTTGTGTGGCAGCAGGACTGTTTGGAAAGCATCTTGGAGCAGTTTGAGGTGACAGAAGTGGGCCAGAGATACAGTGAATGTAACCCCCCAAACGACCCGTGGGCCAGCACAAGGTCAGCCTGCAAATGCACGCACATTAAATGTAGAGGAAACCCTTGCTAAATCATCACTTGACCTACAAATCCCTGGAGCAGTGCTTCCATCCAGCCACCCAGGTGTGGGGCACTTCCTCCTGCCTCTTCCCATGGCCACAATTGGATGGAGGAGTGGGGAGAGGGTTTTGCCGGGTCACCCCAGGGCCTCCGAGGGCTCTGCTGCGCTCTCTGGTCGGTGCATTATAATTTACTGCTGCCCGTACATCAGGAGCAAATTACCATCCCTTGGAGCCGAGGGTAGGCAGAGATTTGATGCTGTGATGCTGAGGAGGCAGAGTTATCCACGGTGCTTGGGGCAAAGATCCAATCTGGCTCTCCATTGTCAGCGCTGGGTTTCCGCATGGGATCGTTAACACGGAAAAATGTAAACAACGAGCCCAGGGTTTGTAGGGACTCACATTCAAAGTGCAGAGAAATAAAAATTGATCTCTGAGCAGAAAGAAGGCTTCTTCAGCTGTGGGCACAATCATATTTTCAAATAGCTACAAATATGGAATTACTCAACTCATTAATTGACTGTGCAGCTTTATGAGGATGAGCATATGGCTACAAAAGTCTTTTTCTCCCTTCTTCTGCTGCACACCCCCCCAGTGATAATCAGTCTGTGTTTAGACCTGGAAATTCAATGCACCATAAAAACTATTAGAATTCCCTGGCGTTGTGAAGCATAAAAATCTTCGTAGTATCAAGCTCATTATTCCGTTATGTCTATTTAATAAAGATTAGAAATACTTTTGGTCTGGTTCAAAAATTTAAAGTGGGAAATTCCTAAAAGGAAGCTAGAAAAGTTTGTTGTTTGGCACAAATGCCTGTGACAGGACCAACCGACTGAAGTGTTTGTGATGGGAAAGAGGGACAAAATTTCAGAGATATTTTTGTGAAATGTGCCTGGTTTTCAACCAGATCTTTACACATTAACAGTAAGCAAAGTATGATAACTGTGTGCTCTATAATGACATACACAACACATGGATTTCCAAACAAGTATGTGCAAACACATGATTAGCAAAGCAGATTGTTACCCAAATTAATCCAAAAGCAGATTTTTCGCTAAATCACTTACAGGAAACAAAAGCACATTTCATGAAACTTTCTGTATCAACTGTGCAATTGCACAGGTTGTACTGTTGTCTTAGGGCTGAGCTGGTTCTGGCTTTGCAGGTGGGGAGAGGGGACACTTTTTTGTGTCCTTGCATCTGGGTTTGGAAGCCTTGTCTGCCAGTGGGTGTGGGAGCACAGGTTTGCTCCCTCTAGCTCAGTGGGAGCACAGGATTGCTCCCTCCAGCTCAGTGGGAGCACTAGGGGAGGGATGTGCAGAGCCCTGTGAGTGCTCACACGGGGAGAAATAAAACACTACTGGGAGTGGCAGTGTAGAAGGGACCCTGGGCAGGGTGATGGGGAACAGCTCAGCTGCATTTTTCTGCGGGCAGAAATTCCCAGGGGATTAGGGAGTGGTAGAGCCCATCCTGAGGCATCCCCCTACAAAGCTGCCTTGGTCCCAAAGCATGGATGAGCTCCTGCAGCTTCTGAGGAGGGGGGAGAAGGGCTGAGGTCTTTGTGCTCGCCTGCTGATGCTCCATTCCAGCTTTCATTCGCCTCCCCTCTCTTGCAAATACTTCCTCAGTCACCCCCTGGGAGTCACTTCAATGCAGGTCTTTATACAAGCAAATACTCCTTTGAGTTGTGTGGGGATTAAGGCAGACTTGGCCCCCAGTCCCCTCTCATGCTGAGAGGGGATGAGAGAAAGTTGAATGCTCAGTCTGGTGGCACCTTTTCTTTCTAATTTCTGACCTTTCAGCAAGAGCTGAACTGTCCGTGGCAGATGTGACGTGGTTTCCTATATTGCAGTAACTGCTGATATGTGGAGAAGACCCATTTTTCAGGGGGAGGGGGTTCCAGTGCCAAGTCTGTCTCATGAGGGAGCTGAAGTGCGTACTTTTGTTCACCCAAAAAAGTCCCGACAAAAATTAGGAGATCGTAGCATGGTCATTAAATGGGAGTGACAACAGTGCTGTCTGTTTTGTCCCCTGGAAACAGAGCGAAAATGATCTGTCTTCAGCTGATGAACTCTTGAGTGGTCAAAAGGTCAGAAATGAATGTCACCAAAATGTTTCTGGTTGGACTCCCCCCGTACTTGTGTAATGGCTTTTGTGTAAGTAAGCCAGCGAGGACAAGGGAGTGGGAATTAACCCTGATTGCCCTGGACGGTCACTGGTGTATCAGGTTCTCCTAAACCCAACTGTTCTGCTCCACTAACTGGTCAGTGGGTGCTCATAGAAGACCAGAAGTGTAGGTGCTGTCACAATGACCCCACTGGGTCTCTGGACACTCACACAGTGCCCTTATGCCTCTTCACTGACAGGGAGCACCCAGGAAAGCAGGGAAAAGGAGCAGGCCCCTGGTGTTCAAAATCCACACTGAGATGACATATGACTTCAAGCTGTGTGGACGTTCTGCCTAATGAAGGAACCCCATATCTTCTGAAGACTCATAAAAAGTGATAAATACCAATGTTTCTGTCATGGAATGATATCGTAACTGGAGCTAAATCGCCACCTGCAATGAGTAAATTAAATATTGACTATTTCATTGACTGTTAGATTTAATTTGAAGCAATCATGCAGGAGGTATAATGGCACAGAAGATGAGTGACTATTTAATCTTGGCTGTCATCCCTGTTAAGTGTTGAATAATGAGAAAAATACGCACTTGACAGGGTGAGGGAGTTGACTTCATCTTGGGTTTCTCTGTCAGGACTTCCACTTCATAAATTTGTAACAAAGCTGTTGGGAACGGCTGTGGTTGCAGGTTTGCCTCCCTTGTAGCACGGTGGGATTTGGGAACGTCAGTAGTAGTTCTACAGGAGATCCAGCCTAACTGTTTCCAGCAGGAATGTGTGTCCAGGGAGCAGAGGGAATCTGAAAGCCTGTGCTCTGCCCCAGGACAGCCATGCCCAGAGGTAACTCCCATAAACCACGTTGCCTTCTTCAAGCTTACTTGGGAAGTTGTGGGGCCTCTTGCTTTGCCCTGGAATAGCTGGGGCTCAGGCACACATACAGTGTCTTCTCTTGTTCCTTTTCACTTCCCTCTTTGCCAACTGCACTGAAACCCTCGCCTTGGCAGAAAGCTTTGTTGTCTCTTGGGAAATGCTCTCATTTAAAAAGGAAAGAGCCTGGTTCCCATGGAGTTCTGAGGGCTTTCATCTCCCGGTGAAATCAGTGGCATTTCAGGTGCTCAGCACTATTTAGCATCCAAACAAGGCATGTTCACCAGCTTTTCCCAGCTTTTGCTCTCCCAGAATTGCTGAATTTCTAAGGGACAGCAAAGGGTGTTCTTTACAAAGAATAGGCAGTAGATCTTATCCCAGGCTTAAAGCCCAGAGATCAGATAGAATTTAAATATTGTTTTTTTCAATTGAACTTATTTTTTAAGATCTTCTCATCCTTCTCATTTGAATGGGTATTTCTGGAGTGTGGAACATACGAAGGTTCTTGTTTGCACGATGCTGACATTTTTCTCCCTTGCATTCTCATTTCTTCAGGAAATAGAGGGTCTCTCAGCAGTGCATTCGAAGTAACAGCTCTCTGCAGGGGAATGCCACCATTACTATGTATGATGGAGTCTGCTGTAAGATGGTTAAATTGAAAAAGCAGCTGTCATGTACAGGCAAGCATGGAAAAAACTGTCTAAAGGCAAACAGAACCATTTTATGCCTTCTGGCTTTTAAACTTTCTGCAGTATCGCTTATTTAATTGTTTTCTCTTGCAAGTAAGATCTTGAGCTCTAGGTAGTCAACTGCTGACCTCTCTTTGCTTGCATCTGTAGCATTCCAGTCTTCAGCTACACAGAAAAGATTGGGATGCATTTAATACAGTAAATGAGGTCCCTGTGCTAAACAACCCATGATCTGGCTCTGAATGTAATTACAGGCAGTCTGTGTTGCTATATACCATCCAGAGGCTTTTAAGGCTAAGCCATTAGGGCTGTGGGTTTTTTCCTATGTGCTCACAATCCATGAGAACTGACAGTGAAAATAAAGGGCAGCTGGCTCTTGAGAGGACAGTGACACTGATACTCCTTGGAATCAGCGCTGCGTTAAACTTGGCAGCTGCTGCTAGACCTAGTTCCTAGGGTTAGTTCTGGTTTGTTATTTGCAAGGGAGTAGCAGCAGGCTGGCTTCCCATCTCCTGTTCCTATAGTTCTCTGCTTTGCTCTTTTGAGGGGAGGATCACCTGTGGGGTGAGAGGGGTGGAAACAAATCCCGTGTAGGGTTTTGTGGTAGGACTGTGGCTGCTCCATCCCGAGCTTGGCAGGGGCACGGTGGTTCCTTCAGCCCTGGGCAGCACAGGGGGGCTGGTTTGTGCAGTTTGCTGAGGGCAGACACCGACTGGCCAGCACCAACACTCCTCATGTGGCTGGACCTGCTGGGAGCAGCACCAGGAGGCTGCTGCGGTCAGAGCAGCTGCCCCAGTGATCTCCTGCACACGGTGTCTCCCATGGAGACCAGGGAACCACCCTGGCAGTGACTTCAGCCTGGCTTAGACGAGGTTAAGGAGCTCAAACTCAGGCCCAGTATCTTCTGGGACAGCCCTTCATATCCTCTTTGGATTGACGTTTTTGCTGTAGGCAGTGGAGAAAGTGGCAGGGAAGGGATTATTCCCCTGTGCTGGGGACTGGTGCTGTGCTTTCTGTGAGCTGCTCCTGGCAAAAGTTCAATAAGAGGGGGGGGGAAGGTAAAAAAGCCACTAGGTAATTTGCTAATTAAATTAATTATTTTTGAAAAGGTAGGCATTAGAAACGACAACTCAAATTTAAACGGAACTTAGTGATAACTGCAGGTATAAAACAGAAAGAAAGAAAGGAAGCTCACAAGGGGAACAGGTAAATAATTAATTTTTGTGTCCAAGAAAAGATGAATCAGACTCTTCCCCCCTATATTTGGGAGTTCTAAGTGAATCTTCTGCAAGTTGGACTTTTGTTCCTTGGAGTTTGACCACAGTGGCACAGCTTAGAGTTCTTTTAAGATGATGATCATGATGATCAAGCTTGTGTAGAGAAAATGACAACTTGAAAACTGAGTGGCTAATGTACTAATCATAGCCACGATAATCTAGAATATACCTTTTCCAGAGCAGGTAATACCTGTGGAACAGTGGAAGGTAATCTGAAACGCAGCCATTCTGGGTCTTATTGATGCCTGGGAGCGGAAAGGTCTACAGCAATTCAGCTGCTGACTGACAAGAAGGAAAGTGTGTCCCTGCCAGCTCTCTGTTTGCAGTGTGAGCAAAGACTGTAGCAATTTGGAGCAGCAATTTGGAGTAGCAATTTGAACATGTTCCTGCGTGTTGTTCCTGCAGGTTGATTTTTGTGGGTCCTTGCTGCACTTTGTGTGTGTGCTGGGGAGCACAGGTCAGCTGAAGAGCTGTGCTCTGATAATTTACTACCTGGCTCGTTTACTGCCTGGTGACTCCTGATAGGGAAGCAACCGACAGCACAAAATACCTAGTTCATGACTATGGTATCTCTATATTTTTACCTTTCCCTTTTTTCCCTTATGTGCTTCACAGTTTAATCCTGATGTTTATTATTATACAGCTGAGGCATAATCTCAGCTTTGTAAGTAGATGAGATATTACAGTGTTGTGCTCTACTGATGAGCCTCTCAACAGTCAGTGGCTTTCTCTGGATAAACACACATACTTTTTTTGAAGTTTCATTTGATCAGGTTTCCTCAGTTAAGGCAACTTACTGATACTAGTTTCATATGTCCTTAATACAGTCCTCAAATCCAGCACTCAGTTTCAATGTAAGGTAGGATTGGAGGGCTGGAAGTAGACTTGCCGTAAATCAGGTTGGGCGCTGGCCTCCTGAATTTCACCGTTTCCTTATTGAGCTGAAATGCCTTTGAACTCCTCAAGACTTTGTTTGAGTGTAAATTGAGAAGGAAACAACAGTACTGAGGACTGTGGGGAATGAGCTCAGTGAAAGATTTACTCACTGACTCAGTAAAGATCTCAGAATTTTGTCTTGCCCAGAAAAGAGCTTCTGCATGGGAAAAGTATCAACAAACACAATTACTCATCAGTGAGACTGGTCTTCTCTGGATTACATTGCTCTAAATTGTTCAGCAATTCCCAGAGGGAAGAACTACTCCATTTGAGAAACATTCCCTCCAGAAAACATTCAGGGGTTTTAATTGCATTAAATGAAATGCGCTGTGGCTGGATTATATTTCAAGACAGCTGATTAATTAATAAATTAGATCGGCTAAGAGGAAATGGAAGTGAATATGAAAAAAAGCATTAAAAATGTGAACTTACCATGCAATTAGAACGCAAAGAAACACATTTACTGTCTTAATTTGCATAAAGTGAGAATGGTGAGTTTTGTCTTTAACCTGAAATATATGGATTGTGGTGAAATACATGGCAAGTGATAACAAACAGTTTGCAGAACAGAGAAGCAGGAGAATGTCTGGCAGGATGTGAGAACCTCTGGATACCAGTAGCCAGCTCAGGCAAAACTCCAGATCTCTCTCCTCAGTGAGCAAGGACTTCTTTCTCTTTCCCCTCTGACTGCAGGACAAGGCGTTTACACCTCTGAACATTGTCTTAGAGAGCATCTTTCTAAGAATTGTGCTGCTTCTCAGTGCTCCCCACACCTTATTGTACTACCTCCCACGAGGGGCCCTGAACGTTTTGGGGCTTCAGCAGAGGAAAACTTCAAGTTGTTTTCGAGCGGAAAACACATTTCAGGAGTATGTAAACTCCGCTGAGCCTCTTGGGATGTAAAGCCCAAAAGTTTTGCTTCAGCTAATGATGAAAACTGGGGTTGATCTGAAGCTGATCTTTGCATTGAAACAGTCACGGGGAGGTGTTGTATGTAGCTTGTGTTCAAGAATTCTGTTGAGGGAAGGATAATCCTGAGTGAGGACCAGTGAGGGCAATAAAGTGTTTGGCTGCTAAAGTTGGGAGTTGCTGGTCTATGCCTGGACTGAAAGAATTTCTGACATGAAGATTTAAATGAAGCTGACTAAAGATAAGGGAAAAAGGGTTGCACCATCCTAATGTTCCACGTGGGAAAGCAATGCAGAGAGTGTTTCAAAGGAGTGGTAGCCCTTAATCCAGATTTCCAGTTAGAGCTCTGCCCAGCAGACCTATAATGAAGACAGTTTTGGCCTGAATTTGAGTTGTTATTCTCTGATTACATGAGCCAGGCAGCCATGAAGTTGCTGTTCTATCTCTGTAATAGTGAGAATGAAATGACAGTCAGAGATCTGGAAACTGATGATTTTTGAAGCATAGAAGGTATTTCCATATGCGTGAGCTAGGACTGAGCAGACAACACAGCCAAGTCTTGAGGCTCAGATCAAAATCTCACTCACGGTTTGAGAGGTAGTTACTGGAATGGTGAAATGTCAGGAGCATAAAACTCTAAAATCCTGTGCACTGACTAGTTCTCATGATAAATGATGCCTCAGGATAGAAATGCAAATAAAGAGATACTTGAAGTACAGTTGCTTGTGGGTTAGATATCCAGGACCTGCTTCTCAGCTCTGACATGGCCCGCAATTAAAATCAGTAGCACTGTGCAGGATGGAGCTGGTGTGTACAGGGGTGGAGAGCTGGTGCCCTGTGTGCCATAAAACACTGGTGATTTTAAATCCTGTACCCATAAAGTGCCTCTTTTGCTCCCTTTGACTTCAGTGGGGAATGAGAGTGCTCAGGATATTATGGCAAGAGGCCTGATCTGTGCCTATCCACGGGCCTGGCTTGTGCTTTAGGGCCTGATCCTTCTGTCCCTGTCTGCATTCCCAAAGCCATCGGTGCAACAGCTACCGTATGAAAGGGCTACAGGATCAGCCCCATCTCCTTCGTTCTGCAGCTGCTAATTTTTAAAATATGCTGGAGGAAAAATAATGTGTCTAATTAATTATGCTTTTTTCCCTCGCAGCTCTTTAAATGTAAGGTCAGATTTCTAATGATGAGAATTTCCATTGAGAATTACTCATGAAAAACCCCAACCAAACAGTTTTCCTCCACTACAAGACATCCCTCTTAGATGAAACATTAGAAACAATTAAAACATTTAGAAAGTTAATAAAGAGCACTCTGAAGTGGGAGAAGGAAAGCCATGCTCATCTACTGAAGTGCTCAGAAAGAATTGCTCTTACAGTATCTTCCAGTAAGTCCTTTAATATTAATGTAATTAAGAGTGGAATTTTGCACCAGTTCATTCTTGGAAGGTTCCTCTCTGAGATTTTGTGTCTTTTATCCTTTTTCTCCCTAGAGGATGGATTATCAAGCTGGACAGCTCCAGAAGTAATGGAGCAAAAGGGAAGGGAAAAAAAACAGAGTGCAGGTTGTGCTGGTGCTGCAGCAGAGCTCAGTGGCAGGTGATTTGCTGCCGGGCCATTTCTCCACCAGAAATATGCAACTCTCCATTGTCCAGGGGATGTCTTCTTGCCCTCCTCATCTTCCTCGTGGCTGCACATGCGTGCGTGTAATTGTGTACAGGTTTTTCCCCCTCTTTCCACTCTCTCCTTAAGGATAACTGGAGGATGAGCCAGAGAAAGGAACAGCTGGCAGGTTCTACAAATGGTTTTAGGGAGGGGTCACCGAGGGGGATGTAGATGTATGTCCTTGCTCACAAAATGGCAGCCTGCAAAGAGATTTACCAAACGCATCCTGGCAGATGGACTTGTGCTCCCAATTACCGAGGACAGATGCAACTCTCCACAGCACATCCACGAGCGCTTGTCGTGACTGCGCTGCTCTCAAACTGAACAGAAGAGTCCCTTAAACGCCTGCAGCCTCCTTATCTCATGCAGATGGAGCTCTGAGTTTCATCTATGTTGCATGGAACTTCTTGCCAGACAAGTGTGTTTCACGGTGCAAAATGCCAGCCCTCCAGCAGCAGGGAGTTTTCACTGGATTCTTTAAAAATTCATTTGGAACACGGCTTTCCGTCTGATTCAGAGGAGCTTATTCTGGAATACCACGGACTCAATACTACACACCGAAACCCTGGCTGAACTTTAGTTGTGAGACATCTTAGAAGCAGTCAAGGACTGTCTGTAGAGTAATTCCACAGCCCTGGAATTACTGGAATTACCCTGGAAGTGTGGTGCCAGGGGGGTGATTTATGGCTCCAACAGGTGAGGCTTTGGGCTCTAGGCAAGCTGAATGTGTGTTGCATGAGCAGTCACACCAAACTTACTTATAAATCCATCAACTTTCTCTTATATTTGAACACTCAGCAAGAACAGCCCTACCTGTTTGCAGCTAATCACATCTTACACTTAAACTGTAGCAGGCAGCACCTTATGATGTGAAAATACTGGTTTGTTCCCTTATTGCTGATGTTGGCACCTGTGTTTCAGGCTGCTGTGCAGTTAGGAGCCATTTGTTATTGTTTTATATTTTTTTTTCCATTCAAAGTTGACATGTTTCCACTCATTCAGTAGCTGTCAGGAAACTCGCAGTTGCAGCCAAGAGAGCGGGTGGCTGTGCCAGACTACCTGGGAAGCTCACAGATGAGTTGCTTTAAGGAAGTTCTCCTTTGCAGCCTCAAGGAAAGTGTTCATTTTGCAGGGGACGATATCTCCCTTTAATCCTGTGTTTGGAAAGCCTTGGAGTAAGACTGAAATTTGGAGAAAGGGAATTTTTGAGTTGAAGCAAATTACATATTCCATGTATTGAATGCTGTGCAAAGAAATGGAAGCTTAGTGTAATTCCCAGATAAGTCAAAGTCATTGTGGCAATCATGTAGATGGTTCTGTGACTTTGGTGTTTCAGGTGTGGATCTGCCAGGGAACAAGATTGAAGCAGAATAAATCAACTACATTATCTTTTTCTGCACTTTTGGGTAGGAATCTTTTTAATCCCTTCCTCTGCCCTTCCTGGGACAAGGTGTTCATAGAGAAATGAGAGTTTCTCTGAGTTCCCTTAAAAGTTCTTCCTTTGCCTTTCACATCCCTTTGCCTCTTCCTTGCTCTTGGTGATATCGTGCCTGTGTTGCACCTCCCTGAGTTATCCCCAAGCCTTTCAGGCTGTTCCAGCTGCTTTGAAGGCTGTGAGAAAACAACGGTTGTAAAACCAGCAGCAGCGTTTGGTTGTTAAACACATGTCACTGAAATGCTGTGCCTGTCCAGACACACTCTGGGCCACCACATGAGGATGTGGTGACAGGATTAAACGTGATCCTCCTCGGCGTGGCGGGACACAGAGTGTGTGTGTCGTGTGCTGCTGAATTCCACAGGCCAGATGCAATTTTGTGGTCCTAGATCAAAATCCAGGTGGTCACCAATTTCTGTCTGCTAGGACAAAGAGGGGAAAGCCAAAAGAGTAAATAACCATGGTACTTACTACTGATATTAGAGCTCTTTTCATCTTCAAAGGGCTTTGTTAACATGAAGTAATTAATCAGAAAGGCAGCGTGACAGCCAAGGATGGTAAGAATTTGAGACACATGGCAGCCACAAAATCTGTAACTCCTGGGATCAGAGTTGGGAGGTGGAGGATGGAGTGGAACAGCCCTGGGACCCGTCTTGCACTGGAAGAAGTCTTGTGAAAGATATGGGGTGTGTGAAGGGGAAGGGGAGAGGACAGGGAGTGTCATGACTGATGGGAATAACTGTTCATCTCCAAGACCCTCCTAGAGCTTGTCAAAAAATCCTTGCGTTTCCTAAATGTGGTGATCAGACACATACCTGCCAGAGATGTGAGAACCCTGAGCAAGGAAGAAGACCTGCTTCCACCTAGGAACCCAAAAGACACTGTGTGTGCTACTGTACATGCACAGGGGTCTCATCCCCCTCTCTCCCCAGGACACAGAGCCACGCTCTAATCTCTCCGTGAAAAGACCCATCTGTCCGGGCTATTCAAGTGACATTTGCACTTCAATGCCCTGTGATCATCACTGTTCAGTGGCTTCCTGGATATTAGGGAGAGAGAGGGACAGAATCAGTTTTTCTGCACTCACTCCCAGCTCTCTGGTGTGAAATCATTTTGAGGCGTGGGGACTGCGAGCAGCATTTCACAGGAGCGTGCTGTTCCTCGGAGATGACATCAGGATTATATCCCATGACATCATGATTATATCCCATGACATCATGATTGTGTCCCAGGGACCGAGAGAGAATGCAAGGGATTTCTAACCTGGCTGTTTTCCGATATCCTCCAGATCAAAAGGCGTTTGACCTCTCTTCAAGCTCAGGTCACTGTTACTAAGGGGACTGCCCTCGTGTCAGGAAACTTGAGTTCTGCCCTTTGCCTTGGAATTAGCACTGGAAGTGTTTGAATATTCAGTTTATGCACATCTTCGACCAGTACTCAGATGCCTTTAGCAGGCGGTACATGATTAGGATGGAAGGGGGATCATCTCAGTCTTTCATCACCACAGCATTAACCAGTCTCTAGGTTTTATATTTAAAATAAAGGAGTAATTTCTTACCGTGCCTGTTGAAATAAATAAGCATGAAATTCTTTAGTTTATCCAAGATGTAAAATTCAGGGAAAACATAAACATTACAAATGGAAAGTAAATTGAGGTGTTTTTTTTTTCCTTCTGTTGTAATATAAGTAAAAATTAGCACTAATCACAATAGCCCCAAGATGTTTAAATATATTTACATTTTAACCTTTTCACACTGTGGCTGCAATGTAACAACGTGTGACATTTCATCACTAATGGCATATCAGCTGCCTTGAGGAAAACCATCATGAAAACAAAACACTGTTTATTAGCTTTATTCTGGCCCAGCGTGCATTTCATTAACAAATGAAAAGTTTATTCAAACTAATTCCTTCTTTAGTTCCTGGGAGCAGTAATGCTGACAATTAATGTGGCATTTTGCAGTTTGCACTTGTCTCTGTAGCCTGGCCTACACACACAGAGTAGTGGTTGAAATAAATTGGTTTCTAAATCAATTTAATAAAATCACTGTAACCCCCCTGCGTGGATATTCTTAAAAGTGAATTAAGCTAACATGATATTAGCCATTCTGAAACCAATTTATGTGCCCTTGCTTGGAAGCTGCTCCAATTTAGCTAAATTGATTTAGAAACCGATGTAGTTAAACCGGTGTAATTTCTGTGCATGTAGACCAGACTTGTATTCACCATAAATTACTGCAATATCAGCTAATCTAATCACAGAGCATTATCAAATGTTTATGCTTGTGAGAATAAACCAGGATCAGAGGCAAGAATTACAGGTGAGAAGTTTCTCCGAGATGCTTGGTCAAGAGACAGTAAACAGGGCACATAAATTGGTGTATCAGTGGAGTTGCACTGATTTATTTGAGGACCAAGCAAAGTGCCCTGGAAAGTATCTAAGCAACCTTATATGCTGATAATGTGATTTTGTTCTCTGCTTTTATTGTCTGAGAACATTTACACAAATCAGATCTTGCACCCTTACTTTGTCCTGGCTACAGATGTATCTGCGCCATCTGAGGATACGAAGAGCAAGAGATCTGAGTTCCTTGCACTTGATTTTTGAGGTGCTCATGCCAAAATATCCCGCAGAGGAAGTGAGTCCTTAGGTGTTCAGAAACCCAGCGTTCCAATAAAATCTCGTTATCCCACCAGTCTGGCAGCAATGTTTTACATCATCAGCCAGGGAGGAGCGGGGTCAGGCATCTATTGCTGGGTAGCCATCACTCAAAAGCAGAAATTATACAGTGGAATATGAAAGCCACCTTTCCAAAAAAATAGGAAGATGAATACCTTGCCAGACACTTCATGGCATTCCCTCTGTTGTTTCCAGATTGAGGCAGGTATCGACTCATATTTCCTTTGATGGGATACACTCTGAATCTACATGCCAGTAATCTGAAACAAGAAGCCAGTAATACTTTCCTCATGAAAATGATGCAATTAGTGCATCGAAGTAGTCACTTACTTCTGTCCCTTAGGAAAACAATTCACAAATACCTGTGATTTTTACTGATTTCATCAGGGAGCACAGATGGCCCTGGCTGCAATAGTATGATCAACATTTATGGGTCCAGTCAGTCAGAGTTCTTTTCTTTTTTTTCTCCGTCAGGAAGAAAGTCTTTTTAAGAAAGAATTAATTTAGCATAAAATGTATTTATTGTCAGGGCTTAATAGAATGAGTAAATCATCATCTAATGCATTAATATCTCGGGCTAGTTAGAAAAATTGTCAGAATATGAAGTAAGCATTGATATAGCAAAATCCCAGCAGAGCACATCTAACATGAAAGGCTGACTAATAAAATTTCTAGTTTGGCTAATAATTTTTCAAAGCATTAATACTGCAGCTAGCGTGTGGAGTCTTCCGCCTTTAGCACTATGAATTATTGGAACTCTGAAAACACATTGTAAATAAGTTACAAATGTGAGTGTGTTCACAGGGATCTTTATGTTTCCTTTCATTACAGTGAAAAATTCCACATAATTAAGAACCTGATTTCCACTGCCAGGGAGGAATAATGGTTAAAGGTGGAAATGAAAAACGATGCCGAGTGTGTAAACATGGAAACATACTTTGAGATAAATCTTACTTCCAAAGCTCCCCCTGTCAGCCACCATCTGAATTCATATTGCATGGGGAGGGTGTATAGAATACTGCAGCTACACTTTGTAGGCAGCAAGGAGCAAGTAGGAAAACCAGCTTTAAAATTATATAAGACCTTTTACATTTTAAAACGGCTGTGCAGGTGTTATTTCAGCTGTAATTTTGAGCACCTACAGTAAAAGATCCTCTACCGATGTTGCTCTGCTTATAGCCATTAAAGGGAGTAGATTTACATGATCTTATTTTGGTCGAAGAAAACCCTCCTTTTCCAAGCTCGTTTGTCTTCCCAGTGGTGTTAATGGGAGCTCCGTTGTTATGCATGTGAATGAGAACGGCACTGTTGTAATTCACACGCTTGCGCCTAAAACTGGAGTCCAAAGTCAGCTCTGATTTGGCATAACAGTAGAAAAATCAGCTTTCACTCATTAATCTTCATGTTTTAAGGCAGGGAAAGCACAGGTGTTCGAAAATCCTTTCTGGACATCTGAAAAGTGTCTGGAAAAGAGATCGGGGTGAATTTCAGTTTATTTCTGCTGATTCTTTGCCTTAGTTAAGATGCACTGGCAGTATCTACCCCACCAGAGATTTATTAGAATCGTATAGTCACAGAATATCCTGAGCTGGAAGGGACCCACAAGGATCATCCAGTCCAGCTCCTGGCCCTGCACAGACACCCCAACAATCCCACCCTGTCCCCGAGAGCGTTGTCCAAACCCTCCTGGAGCTCTGTCATTCTCTGGGGAGCCTGGGCAGTGCCCAACCACCCTCTGGGGGAAGAACCGTGTTCTGATATCCAGCCTAAAACTCCCTGACACAGCTCCAGCCGTTCCCTCGGGTCCTGTCACTTAACTTGAAGAGTGTTGTAATTCCCGGATCAGAGTGCATGAGTGAAACAGTCTTGCAAAGTGTCCCGAGTTCGGTAATGTTTTTCACTGGATGTGGGCTTTCCAGATCCATTTTCTGTAGTGTATTTCTTATAAATGGACTTCTTAGCAGAGTCTTGGCTCAGTTCCTGCCCCTGAAACCAGCTTTTTCTACCAGGTGAGAAAAGACATGTATGGCTACACAGTGCTAAGTGTCCTTAGTTCTGATTGATCCCAGGAGCTATTCAGGATGTGTCTGGGAAATACACCTCAGCCTATGGATTGCCTCTGTTGATAACCCTAAACCTGTGTCCTCTACAGAAGTAATGATCATAGTACTATCTGGGTATTTTGTAAAGGATGAGGTGTGACGTAATTCATCAGTGTTTGAGAAATTCTCTGGGTTTCCAGGAAGGAATGGGCTCTGTTAGGACTCCGTTTTTTACTGGTGCTTTATTGTGACCCCCGTGGAAAAGGATAGAACTACATCAGTGGTTTTCAGCATGACCTGAGGGGTCTGGGAGAGGTAACAAAAAGCTCAGAAGGTCTGAGGAAGCCAGTCATATTATTGCTACACTCAAATTTATTGTCCTGATATTCACACATGCATGGGAAAATTTGAGGAGTGCACAAACAGGAGCAGCTCCGTTGCTTTGAATTAAGGTTTTTAAGAGCATGTAGTGGCATTACAAGCATTGTTAGTTAAAACTGGGCACTTAGAAAAGGTGTTTCTTTTATACAAAGGGGTCCTTTACTCCCCTCTGTCCCTGCTCAAAGAGGTCTTCAAGCCCTTTTAAAGGAGTGTTATATTGCACTTCAAGCCTCTTTTCACTAACAAAGCAAAGTCCATCGAATTTCTCCCGAAACTGCCACTCCGTGTGTGAGTTTCCAGAGCCCCCTGAGAGCAAGGTGGTTCAGTCTTCGGGGAGATTTCTTTCGGATGAGAGGGAGGAATTCTCTGAGCCAATCTAAGGGGCACCTGGGTAAGCAATAGAGTTTGCAACAGACTTTACTGCACAGAGCCCTGCTGCTTTACTGCCGTCCTTATTGCCTCCAGTCATGTCCCACTGGGTTTCTCCTCTGCACAGGCAGAACAAAGAGTGATGTGAAGTGGGAAAGGAGGGAAGGAAGAGGAATATATCAGGGGGAGACAATACAGTGTAAGGGTTGAACAGTGGTGTCCATGTGACTCCGAAATAACGATTGTTCGGAAAAAAAAAACCCAAAACCCACCTAGCATAATAGGCAATCAAAGTGCTGGTGAAAATCAAGCTCATTTGGGAGATGATTTGTTACCGTTATTTGTGAAGAATGACTCGAAACTGCTGGGTACTTTTTTTCTTTGTGCTGCTTTTGTTTGCATGAGCTGGAATATGTTATATTGTACATCTGTGATAATGTTAGATCTCACAGGCAGAGGAAAGAAATGAGATATGGGACAGGAGGGACACCAGTAGATTTTATTATTATTATTGGTTAGAAAATAAGAAAGATGGAATTTGAACATATTCCCTATTTTTATCAAGAATTTTGGAGTGTAAATTTTCTCCCTTTGTTATTCCCTTACAGATGGGAATAGTAAAGTGGTTTAAACCTTGAAAGCATGTGTAAGTAATCTTAAAGTGAAAATCACTACAGGATATTGCTTTTAAAAAACAAGACCAGTAAAACTCAGAAATCCAAGATCAACTCAAAGAATACCTAAAGCTTTATTTAGTTACAGAGATGCACAATTAAAGCATCTAAAACAACCTCACCTTATCCCTCCCATGGCATCACTCAGTAATTGTGTATTGCAGGGTGCATAAGGACAAATGAAATTACACAGGCTCTGATGTTTAACCCCAGTTTTTCCTTCTTCTCTGACATCACCAGAGATCAGTTTTATGGTCTTTGAGGACTGAGATTTCTGTGTGGCAAGAGGAGTGGTTCCTAAAGTTGATTAATCCAGGACGAGGCCCCAGGCGTGACTTCTGTAAAGCTGCTTCAGTGACTGACTGTGCAGTTCCAATAGCCGTGATTCCTTCAGCAGGGACTGGGGTCAGGAAAGGGGAGGAGGTATGTTTTGGTCCAGTGTCCCCTGTCCCCGGAGGTGACTGGTTCACCCTGAGTGCTGCAGGTGGAGGGTGGAAGTGGGCGCATTGTTCCAGAGGCGCCTGTGAGCCGAGAGTTCTCTCTCTGTTCAAGGAGGCTTGTTATCAAAGGATCAGGAATTTCTCTCTTGTTATCATGGAGCATTTGGCCAGTTCCTTTCCACAAGTTCTCTTCTTTTTCCCTTTGAAGGAGGCTCTCATTGTTCTGTGCCCTCTCAAAGTTGGCTTTGATCAGTGCTGTGTACAGTGAGGTTCATGAGCAGCTCTCGCTCCTGCCACTCACTGCAGCGTCCTGCCCTTAATAATTCTGGCACTCCAAATCCACAGTTCAGCATCGACAAAGTAAAACTTTTTTGCTCTTGGCAGGCTGTACTTTATGCAGGTGAACTATAATTTTCTGCTGCTTCTCTTCCCCACTGTAGAGGTTTTTAGCTTTATAGATTTAAAAACTCGTCATGGTGTGCCTCATTTCAGAGGGATGTGGAGATGTAATGAAAGGAGCTTGCCAAAGTAGAAAAAAGCAAAATGACCTGGCCTGTTTGTTTTAGAAAGAACATTAACAATTCACTAAGACAAATTCAGCCATGGATTAACTGTGTAATAACATTAATATTGTCCCTGCAGTTAGACTCTATTGATTGGTACCACAATTATATTGCCTTTCCCTTACTGTGTTTTCGTACCACAAGGCTTTGTTGTCACAAATTCTAAAAGTACTTTGTGCTTTTTGTTCTGTGACTCTTCACTGTCTGGTGGGTTTGGGAGTACCAAAAAGGTGGTGTGTGTCTCCTGGGTGCTCCACAGACCACTCCAAAGGCTGGCAAAGAGCAGGGAGCTCAAGGACAGGGAGTGTGTTGTATTTATTTTAGTGGCACTCTAGTGCCTATGTTAATCCAGATTTGTCAGTGATCTCCACCTTTATTTCCTTCCCTGTCTACTCCAGCTCACACCTCTGTGGTGTGATCAGGAAATCTCAGTATTTTCAGATGTCTGCCTGTGTTAAGCCTGCATTAGTTTTCAGGTGTCCCCCATTACTAGAAAGCCCTACATTTAAAATTAAAATGTACTATCATCCTACTGTTATCCTCCTGTTTCATTATTCCAGTTTATTAACATTTGAAGGCCTGAGAAGAATGCAGTGAGACAATAGAGGCCCTTGTAATGTGATGACTCGGATGCAGACACAGCAGGCAGGGCTTCAGGAGATTAGAAATGGTAATACTTGTAATTAGAAATTCTGCAGCCCAGAAATGTTAGTTAGGAACTCACAAGCAGAATTTAAGTACTCAGATTAATCTATGTGGTGTGAAAATAATTATGCCAAGCCAAGTGTTTCCCCACCAGGCTGTCTGGGATCAGTCCCTTGGATGGATCTTCATTTTGAGTTCCAGTGTTGGGGACACTGAGCATGAGGCATCAGTGAGTGGGGTGTGAGGTGTGCCACTAAATCCAGTGTGTGACTGCTCTCTCCCACAGCCTTGGGGGACACAGAACTTCCCAGTTCTGGGTTTATGGAGGTGCATTTCCACAGTCAGCCCATCCTTGTAACCTGTGCTCAAAATGCTGCTGCACTGAAAAGCACTGGGCTGAGCAGAGGAGAGTTGTACAGATGAATACCCTTTTTTTTTTCCCAGTGGATTGGTAAATGCCATTACCATTGGATAAGTACGTCTTAATTTTCTTCAGTGCTGAGTGCATGTATTTCCTATCCATGTCTCCAGGAGAGTTGTGGGCATTGAACACCTTGTTTACGATTCTCCTCTTAGGGAATTTGTCATTGTATGAAGCAGTAAACATCGATTTTCTAAGGATCACAGAAACATTCACCCTTTAACTAGCACTAGAAATATGCAGGTTTTGGCAAAATAATGAATACATTCCATTTTTTACCCCTGGTTCACCTCTCTCCCTGCTCTTGAGTGCTGCTTAGCAAGTCAGGGATCCCCGTGCCTGGCTAGGGCTTGTTCTCTGGTGGTTTTTCTTTCACCTGGATCTGCAGTTTCTCCAGCTTTGGCACCATGACCTTGCTCCTTCATATGCTCATGCTACATGTGCTTCTCAGGCCAGTTTTCCGTGCTCCACCTTCTACACTGGCTTTCTTTCCCTCTGGGGAGACTGTGGGATAGGCACATTGGTTCAGAAGCTGAGGTGAAAAAGGTGGTGGGTTTATTTTAATGAGCATTAAAAAGCGTCGGTCATTTAAATGTGACTGTAGACTCAATCTTTCAGTGGCTGGGTTAAACAAACACCTGTTGGGAATGTCTGGATATCCTGGGACACACTGAGCTTGCCTCAGAGCAGGAATGTGGGGACCAGACAGCTGCCCAAGGTCCCAGGGACCCAACACTGTCATGTTTCTATTTCTTTATTTGCATAAAGAATGTACCTTGAGCTGAAAGCTGTACTGGAACACATCCAAAATACTGGGTTGTATCCTTGTTTCACTTCTATTGTGGATCATTATATTTTTAATACTGTAATTGACGTAATTAGAAATATCGATTCCATTACAAATGAAGCAATTTAACTGTAAATGTGCCAAGAGGCCAAAAAGTAATCAATCTGCTGCTACCTTGCATGCATGAATGAATCTTGATCCAGAGTCAGCAGTGTGGGGGTTATTTTCATTCTTTGGTTTGGATCAGTTGCCACTAATTTGGTATTGTCCCCAGCTCCTGTACTTTTTTGATTGCTTGGGGTCGAAGAGACGCTAAAAGGTATAAAATGAGTGTGTTAAAATAATCTCTGATAGTATAATTAGAGGAACACTTAAAATGTGAAACAATTTCCAGTTTTAGTGCAGGATTCTCCAGAGGGGGGCCAGACTGTGGGATTTAAGTGTGAATGTAATCTGGGTCCTGGAGCACAGAGCAGGGACATTCTGCAGGAGAAGGGAGAATTAGAAGTTACATTACCCTTTGTCTAAATAAGGCAGAAAAGTGAAATCTTTATATTGCATCATTTGCAAAACACACTGTCTGACTGGATGCACGTTTCTGAACCAACAAACGTGAATAATGCACAAAGGAAATCTCGCCGGTCTCCAGAGTGGAAGGAACAGATTCGAGCCGACAGTTTAAAAAAAAAAATCCACAAGGAATCTTTTAATCAACATACCACTTACTGAATTCTCTGTGTGTACCTCTAGCACAGCAGTGTGTGATTTTTTTTTTTTTTTTCCTCCCAAAGCTTTAGGGAAGTTCCTGGATGACATTTCTATGTAGTACTTGAAAAGAATGGAAGAAACAGGCAGTGCTGCTCTAGGTCTCCCTGGAGAAAATGCCCAGTCAGTTCCTTCCGGTGGAGGGAAAACCGTGGTGGTTCTTTCAGGAGAACTGAAACTGTAGAAGTGATCTTTAACTATATTTAGCATGGTAAGGTTTGGGTTTTTTCTTGGTTAACTGAAAGTCTGAAGCTGATTTTCAGTTCACTACACATTTTCAGAAAAACGTGCTGTTATTTCTAAAACCTTTTCCTCCATGAGTCTCGCTGCTTTACTCCACAGATCCAAACTTTGTATTCCTAGAAGAACAAACTAGGGAAAAAAAATTGTATTTAAAGACCAAGTTTTTGGTTTCTTTCAGTTCCCTTTCATATGAATGCTGTTTAAGGTGCTTGAGTGAGAAACTGATATCAGAAAATCAGCCAAAGTGGGGAGACACTTATCAAGGAGCTGGTGCACTTACTACCTAAGTACTGAAATGGTACTTAACATATCAGGCTCCATTGTACAATTTGCTTCTAATAGAATAGAATAAAAAGTACTTAAAATAATAAAAAAGCAATCCCTGTCATAGTACACATCAGTTAAGTGGTTCATTTTAGCCTTTACATGCACGTATATACGTATCTGAATTTGTGTGTTTTCATGTCTGTGTGTGTGTGAATGAATCTCCTTGATTTCATTATTGATATCTCAGAGCGTCTCAACTTGCTTACACTTGCGTAGGTTAGGATGCAAATTTAAATTGCCACAGCTAACTGGAGTGGTTGCAAGTGTAGACAAGTCCTCCGTTTCCAAGAGAGATGCTGTGAGAAGCGTGACACAGCCTTTTCCACACTTTTCCCTGGATTTCTGTTCCCGCCCTTTCTGAAGGGGCACGGCTGTTAATGATTCCATTACCTAAAAACACGGGACACTGAGAGGATTTAACTCCCAGCCAGCGCTGCAGGGATTGGAGCCATTTCCCGTTTCACGTGTTTCAGTAGCAGTCCAAATCCAATACAAACTTATCCATTAACTTTTCCTCGGCGTAAAGGCTGACCCTGAAGTGTCAGAATTGTCATCCCCCAGGTGCAGAATAGCAGGGCCCTGTCTAATGGCCCGGGAACGATCACCTGTCTTGCTCTGGGGGAGGAGGAAAAAAGCAAGTAGCTGGGGAAGGCTCCCGCCTGATTGCAATTACTGATGGATTTCTGACTTCAGCAGGAGCAGAGCAGGATCCTACAGCAGGGTAGAAGACATAGCCAGTGCTTTAGTTGATTACAACCTCCCGATTCAGCAAAAGTCAAACATTTCAGTCTTCCCTGAGCTTGATTTAATTTGTTTAAATGTCGTGCGTAGAAGTGGAGGGGCCTGTTGGCTTCTTGACAATCTTACTGGCATTTGATCAAAGTGGAATGTTGCTTGCATTCACCAGGAAAAAAAAAGGAGGAAAACTGGAGTATTCAAAGGTAGATCTGGAGCAGTAAATGTTGCTGTTTACTGTGTAGCTACAGAATTCCCTCCCCACCTGCACTGTGTCACTTAACCCCAGTTTAGACGAGGAACACATCTGATCCCCTTCAGCTGCACAGTCCTGAAAGGACACGCAGTTTATTTCTGCTCAAGGACTCTGTGGACGACCCGTTATAGGTTTGGCTTCAGTTTCTACCAGCCTAGAAGAGAAAACAGTGACCCCAAAAGATGCAGAATGACTTCAGAACTTTTGCCAGCTTATGGCTACTTTCACAGTCTCAGTTCAGAAAGCACGTGCTGAGAGAACAGTTCACTCTCCTGCCAGACTCCTTTGCTGCTTTTTTTTTTTTTTTTCCACCTCTGCTCACTGGGATTAGGCTCAAAGCAGCAGTAACCAATGAGATAAAATACAGATAACTCAGCATTTGAGGGAAAGATTTTTCAAAAGGAATTAAATTAATTAGAAAACAAAGATCTTCCTTAAAAGAAAATGATTCATTGATTTTTTTTTTTCTGATTGACCATAATCAGAAATAAGCCTTTCTGAAAATTGCAGCTGTTGTTCCATTGATTCCTAAAATATTTTTGGTATTTCTTTTTCATCAGCAGCAAGGACTGAACTCTTCCTCCTCCTCATATGTCTTTCAAATACCCACATTTTAATACTTAGAAAATGATTCAGAGTAATTGTCACCATGAACTTCCCTGCTTACTTAGCTCTCACTGATCCAAAATCAGGTTTGCTTTTGAAACAAATGGTGCTCTTAAACATTATGACTTCAAAACTATCCTGCTTTCTGCAAATCGAGTTCTTCTCCATTATAGACCATCCACAAAATCAAGTTACAAACCAAAGGCCTGATTGCTATTATTAGAGCATAATAATGGTTGTCCTGAGTCAGGCTGGATGTCGAGTTTTCCCCTGATCCCGTGTGAGCTCTCAGCACCCATGGTGTCCTTCTGAAAGACTCTCCCAGTCTGAAATTTGGTTCCACGGCTGTCATTTGATGGACATTGCACCTACTGTCTCTGAGCCACCTGAGATTTAGAGAACCTCTCTCGTACTCTCTGTCAGCTCCATGCAAATCTGAAGTATTGCAGTTGTAGTAATTCCTTATGCAAAAGGTTTTCCTTACCTTTGGTCACCATATGAAGCCATTTCAGCACCTTATGGACCTGTGGAGCTTTACCAGTTCTAGCAGTAACCTTTGCACTGGTGGGATCAGAACAGTGCTCAGGGTGCAGAACGTCAGGACTCACTTCTCTAATCTCTAATCCCCCTCATCTGTGTTTGGCTGTCAGAGAGAGAACGACACTGATTGCAACAGAACCTTCCCTTTGGTTGTTTTTGATACTGAGGAAGAAAAACCCACACCAGTTAGGAAATAGGGAGAACTCTAGAGTTAAAATTGCAGGACTCGGAAGAAGGAAGATGGATTCAAGGTTCCCTAGGAAGAACAGGGAGAAGCAGAGACTACAGATGCCATATTGTTACATTACTATAAATATGTTGTTTATCTTCTCTTTCCTCCCTCCAACACTTACATTTGGAATAGAAATGGTCTGCAAGTTTTTCTTGAGCTTCTTTTAAATTTGTCTTTCACCTTGACTTTTTTTTTTTTTAAACATGGAAGAATCTTTTTTATCTAGATGTTCACAAGCTGGGATCTGTAGTTTTTCTCCTAGTATGCAACTTTAAATAAACCAAATAAAGTGCCTGTTAGGTAATACAAAATTTAGAAAGTTAGAAGCTGAATGGTTTGGTAAATGCAGAAAGAAAGCTGAAAAAACCCTGACCACAGCCAAATTGTTAATACAAACTAAGATGGCCTCAGTGAAAGAAGAAGGCAAGCAAATGAAAAAGCACTTCAGCTGTGCACAGGGATGAAACACAGGCAGATTCTCTGGAGAATCTCTTCCAACACAGCTCCCTGGAGCAGAGCCGTGGCTCTGTGCTGGGCAAGATAACCAAAGAGCCCAATCTCCTGTTCAATGGATAACACCTCAAAGATAAAGACACACCTTTAGATTGGTCTTGCTGAGCTTATTATTTTTCAGCTCCGCTCTCTGTCCTCATTTGACATATTTAGTAATGTGAGATGCTCCTCCTGATGTCTGGCCTTCCCTGCCAAGTTTTCAGAATTAGGACCAGAGTTGGAAGTCAGACAAATAATCTCAGCAGATGCACAAAGCAGAAACTGGACTATCTAAAACATCCACTCTGTTTTAATTTGTTTTATGTACACAAGTCCAGCTTTTTTCTGAAAAGTGTTGAGAACCTGTCACCCAAAACAAAAGCACGGTGTGCTGTTTATTGACACTTCTGATAAATCCTGGGTCCTGTGCACTGAGAGTGACTGTCCAGCATTGAAGCTGCTCCCTTCAGAACAGTGCTTGGAGAGTTCTCAACAGAAGTGAAGGTACTTTCCCTGATTTTATAGCTCAGGAGCTTATGTTATTTTTGATGCATGCAAAGCTGGGAAGGAAAATCTAGAACCCAAAGTATTATTAAACCTGATATAGCAAGGCATTCACTCCTCCACCCTGATTCAAGCAAGCATCCAGATACCTTCAATAAGATGTGGTGAGAGGTGTAATCTGATTCACTGTATTCCAAATCCCCACATTTTGTTTGATATTCAGACAGAACAGTGATCTTAGAGGTCTTTTCCAACCTTACTGCTTCTGTGGCAGGAGAACTTCCATCCCAGCAGTTGTCCCAGTGGCTGAAAGATACCTGAAAAAAGACTCCTGCAGTTCTAGTCCTCTGAAATGACAAGTTTCAGAGTGCTAAAGGTCACCAGCGTGGCCACACAATTTAAGCATATTGGTTAATTTGGTCTAGAGCCTTCAAAATGGATAGAGCGAGGAGAAAAGGGAGAGCTTGAAAATCATTGCAGTGCACTGTAAGCAGTCACAATTAACTGCTCTTTAAAAAAAACCCCACAAACCTAACCAAACCCAACCCAAACCAAAACCAAACCAAACCACAGGAGACTGTACAGTGACTTGCAGCTGCCTGAAAGACAGCGCTCATATTTCTTTTGTGATTTGCATTTATGTGTGAAGTGTTTTGTGAGACAGCCCAGTGCCTTCAAATATTTCATTAGAGACCAATCATTAAAACAGAAAGACCTACGTGGATGCAGTCAAGGGCACTTATGAAATGTGTGTTTGTATGTGCTGGTGCTAGCAATAAAAATCAAATAACAGGAACAAACCCAATACTTTCTTGCCTGGTGGCTCCAGGTTCCCTGTTGTGGATGTTACCTGGGGGGTTATTGTTGTTTTCATGGACAGGAGTTTTAAAAACGGCTTTGTATTCTGTCTGAGCTTTGCTGCAGTTAGCAAAATCCTGTAAAGCATCAAATGTGGCAATATTATATCTCTGTAAACAAAAGGTCGTTACTGCCTCTGTTTTCTTTCACTGTTGCAGTTTTGTTCCAACAAACAAACAATCCCCCCTCAAGTGAACCACTTACCTCTGTGTTACTCCTGGTGCAGTGCTGGGGGCGGGTCTCACAGCAAAGAGCTGACTCAAACGGAGGGGCTTTTTTAATCAAATGATATGAGTATTTTATAATAGCACTAATTCTGTGTGTTGAGCATGAAGAGAAAACTTGGGCTCAGAGTCACAAAAGCACTTAGGACTTTGGAACTGAAGATCCCGCAGATGTGAACCCAGAGCACGGTGTCCTTGTCATAGGCTGACAAACATTGCCAGGCACACAGTCATGAGTAGTGTAAGAGTATTGATCCTTAAGGGGGTGCAAAATTGGCTTCATTGTACTTAATTCACCTGAATATTCACATTTATGCCCAGTCCTTAAGCCTCGTGCACAGTCCTTCAGACGTGCTTGTGGTACCGATGATCCAGAGGAACATTTGTACCCTGTCGCTGCTTACAGGAGTTGAAGCCCTGGTCAGGTTTGATACACAAATGTTAGAGGGGTGAAAGCCGAAAGCCTGAAAAGCTTGTGGCTCACCAAGAATGAGTAAGGACTGAAATACAAGCTCTGAACAGCAGCATGAGATAAAATGCTGCCGGAAAATTTATTTTCATCGTCCGCTTTGAGTTTATAGCGTATAAACGGAGCACTGCCAGCTCTAGCAGGGATATTGTGTGTCACACAATGCTCGACTTGATTTTTAAAGCCCTAGCTGCTGGAATCATGTGATTGCATAAATTCTCCACTTCAATTTTTCTCAAAAATTGAATTTCTAGTGATTATTTCTGAAAGTTTGACACCACCACTCCTATAGAATAAATTATTAAGGGGGGGGAACCACTTAAAATTTATTGCTTTTTAGAAGGCTCGTTTTTTTAAATTGTTTCTGTGATTAGCTGGAGATACAGTAATTGAATGCATTACTTTTGTCAATATTCTGAATGAAAATGAAGTTATACAAAGTTTTGGGATGCTGATTTGTTTTGGTTTTAAATTTTGTCCATTCGCATTCACTATGCAAATGGGCCTGGTTCAGAAATATTTGAACAATGACTTTACTGGTGCTGTTCAGCTAAAAATGGTGTGTGTCCTTCACACTCTGGTGCATAAAGGTATTTTAAGGTTAGAGACAACCAATATAAAGGTATTTCCAGGTTAGAGACATAGTTTCTGCTAAAATGGAAGGCAGGCAATGAATTTCTCTCTCAACTGTCTGGGTTGTGGGTCCCACACTGTAGTTTCCACTAGAATTCCAGAGTTACAGCAGTGGGAAGAAAGGCCTGTCACAGCAACAACAGGTCTTCACGCTGTTCCAGGGCTAACTGAAACAACTCCTTTTATTCAATGAAGTATTCTCATCAGATAATCTAATTATGCAACTTAGTCTCCTCTGCCTTTAGGTTCTCAAAAGCAACCCTCTGTTTATCCAGGTTAGAGCAGAATTTTGATTATTTGTTGTATAACTTCCTTGGCTCGTGTTTTCACACGTGCAAGGCATGGGGGCAGGAATGTGCAGTAAGGCCCAGTTTTTCTGCAGAGGGCCAGTTTGGGAATAATCCAGGATGCTGATCTCTCAGATGGAAAAAAACAGTGGTTCGGAGAGAGGGTTGGACACCGGTTGTGTTTTTAAAATCGTGTTATTATTTGAAAAAGACTTTGATTTGGGCATCATGACTGACTAAAACGTGTAAAATGAGAGAGACAGAAGGGTGGGGGAAAATTCTCTAGACCTTGAAAGGAAAAAAAGTTTTCGGTTCCCATCTCTCTGGAGGACCCCAGCTTATTTAGAGGCTGAAGTGAGCTGTGGGACTGCTTAGCTTGTTTTTGACTTCACAGAGCTGGAAGGAGCGTTGAAGGAGTAGGATTTCTCTGTGTAGCAATGAGCCATATGGGGAGTTTGTGTAATATCTCCTTGTGGGGAAAGGAATGAAACAAGATCGTGATTCTCTGTTCCTTCTTTAGAAAGTCCCTCATTATAAGATTCCTGCTCCTGGAATAGACCCCACCCTCTGACATGGGGAGCCAACCACCTTCTTTATAGCAGACACTCCGTTGTAGCACACACACACACACAATGCATGGCTCCACGCCAGGCTGTAATTTGTTTTTGACATCTATCTACTGACTAATGTGACAACCCACACAAGTATTTATTTCCAGAAGGAGGAATGCATAATGAGAGCTGTAGCTCTCCCAAGTTCTGAAGAGCCGTTTAATGAAAGGAGGGGGAAAGAGCAGCCTCCCACCCTCCCTCCCAAATGACAGGTTTTTCAAAGCCCGAGCACCAAATTCAACAACTTTGAAGTTGGCCTTATGCATTTTTTTAGCTGCCATTTTCTCTCTGCTGTAGCTTCAGAGAAGCTGGTATTTGTTCTTTGTTGGGCCGGGGGTATTTGGGGACTTAAAAGAGAGACGTTGCCAGGATGTGAATGGCTGAGAGCTGGAAAGGCAAAAGCCTGGATCACACACTGCACTGCACATGAATGCCACATGCTCCTGCACACTCAGCCCTCCTTGGCTCCCTAAGGCTGATTGAAATACAGAAATCCTAGAGCAACAAGGCACCCATCAGGAATTCTGGCCGTACGAGCAGCCCTCACAGACCCAGCAACCACTGCAGGGCAAACTCCTGAGCAGTTCAAGTCAGAGACTGGGCTGAAGGATTTAAGGGGGAGGGAAGGAGATTTAACTGTTTGAAGGGATGACCAAAGGAAACAGGGGATTTGCTGTTTCGTGAGAGCCTCATCTCGGGGCAGGATGCCTTCTCTGGGGGGTCAGGCTTTACCTGAGAATAAGTTATCGGTCTCTAATGAATTGAATGTCATAGTGGTGTGCTGTGAGATGTCAGACTAGGGGAGCTGGATCATCCTTTGGAGCCTGAGGGTCCATGACTGGAAATGTGTTGGGTTTTCTTCCCTTCAGCTGTACTAGTGCTACTCCTGGGTCCTTGCTTGGATGGGAACTCAGTTCATCCCAGCACGGGTCTGTCAGTGCCCTGCTGAATCTTCAGTGCTGCAGATGTGATGTGATGTTACAGGTACCTGGCTGAAAGGCTCATATTCTTTTAACTTCCTCCTGCTTATCACTATCACCTTAGTAAGGTTAAAAGCAAAACCAGTCATAGAAGAGTTTCCAAAGCTATTTTACCAGAGCAGTGCATCTTCCTGGATGTTTAACACAGTGCCACAGGCGAGCTTCCCTCCGGCGCAGCTCTTCCTCAGAAATAACTTTGAATATAGATTTAGTGTAACTCAAGTGGGTTTTATTTACACAGGATTAGTTAATATAATGGATTAATTTTATGTGAGGCAACTGTCTCCTGGGAAAATCGCCTGACCTGAATCAAGATAATATGGCTTCAGTGCACAAAACTCTGAAGGAAAAATACAACTTTCTGGTGGGTCCTCTGGCCCTGTTCATTTTTGCCCTAGTATTGAGCTGGGTTCAGGGATCAATAGAACAAGCATTGAATTTCCCAGGAACGTGACAAGCTGATTTGGCCCCAGACATAAGCTGAGGCTGTCAAAAATGCTCCCTTATCTTCTACCCCAACCTCAGTGCCCTCTGTGAGTATGGGTGTCCTCAGAGGGGAAAACAGAATCATCATCCCTGTCTTCCAGGAAAGGAACATCTGAGTTAACAGGCAGCTCTTCCCTGTACCTGGGAAAAAGGCATAAGTGGCTAGAAGGTAAAGCTGGAAATAAGATGAGGATTTTCAAGATTGAAAGTCATTACCCTAGTAAAATAGTAAATGCTATTACTAGAGATACTTAAATTGAGGTTTGCCTTTGGTTTCATAATGGCTTCTGGGAAGAAAATGTAAACTTCATGCAAGAATTCCTGACTTAGGTTTTCTGATTTCTGTGTGATAATTACTCAAACACTCCTAAAGTTGCCTAAAAACATTTAGCTTTGCATGTGGTCATGTGCCAAGCACTCTGTGATAGCCAGCAGGATGTGGGAGCCCAGGAGATGGAAACCAATGTAATAGTGATTGTCTTAAAGGTTTTCCTTACTTTCCTTACTATACCAGGCCCAAAGCTACAGCTCCTTTCCTATCAGTTATTGGCCAGTTTATAGAAACCAGGCATTTTGAGAACTTCTGTTTGTGCTTCGATATGAAAAGTGTTTGAAAGTCACTGTAAAAATACTTCTCTATGAAATATTGAGAAATCTTCTCTGATATTTCCAGGCCTTGAAAAGAATCACGAGTGATTAAAAAAAATGGAGGTGTCTAATTATAGTTTAGTCACGACGATGCGAGGGCACATTTTTGTTGCCATGAGTCAATTTTTGCTTGTTCTTGTGCTCTTTGCCAGGACACCGAGTTTGTCCAGATCACTTTGCTCTGTCTCCTGCCTAGTTGTAAAAATCCTTGTTGATAAGGTCACATCCAAGCTTCATTGCTCAGCATGAGTAGTCGTAAGAGCATCAGCCACCCTCCCTGCAGCCAAAGCTGCTCTCACATTACATTGCAGCCTCTCAGAAAAGCCAGAATGTGTTTGAAGTCAAATTAAATGCTAACAGCAGCTATTCAGGAGCTTCCTCTGAACATCGGGAGATGTTCAAGCTCTAAGGCATAAAGGCTTGGACTAAGGCAAGGTGAGGGGGAATCATGGTTGGGGAACAAAATTCCCACAGCTCACTCAGCACTATCCTCCCACTAAATGAGACACTTTAGTGTCCTAAAATTGGGACACTCGCCACTGAGATATCCCAATTTTGTACAAACACGTCTCCCAAGATAAAGAACAATGCATTTGCATTTCCGTGACTTAAACATTTCACTGTTTAATTTTCTGGACTAGAATTCTCCAAATTTCATCGCCTGACAGGGATATATAATTTAGAAGCCCACACGCCCAGTGGCAGTGAAGAGAGACAGAGCTCAGAGGAGAGAGTTCACTGATCAAGTGGGATGATTCTTCCCTCCGAGGTGCTTGTTTATCTCCATGTAAAAGCACCAGTAGGATGTTCCCAGAGGAAGTGTGGAGCTGAAGGCTCCCCCCAAGGTGAGCGTCTTGCTCTGAGAGCGGGCACCTCATCTCCCCTTTATGTAGTAAGGGCAGCAAGGCTCGTCTGGACATGTACATGTGCCAGCCCAAAACAGTTGTTTTTTGTTTGCCTCAAACCTAGAGTTGCTCTTGGAACAGCGTAAGGACTGCACTGGCAGCTCTTAAGCCACGCTTGTCAGGATCAAAAGCCTGGTTTTATTTCACCCTGTATTCCACTCATTCCAGACTGGACTTGCCCTGTTTTCTGCAGCTTATACATGGGTGGCACTGCAAGTCCTATTATACTTACAGGCTGTGTGTTAACTGGCAGACTCTCTTAGGAAATTGCTCACGTGTCTTAGAGCACATCAGAAAACAAAACCCAACACAAATGTCTCAGCTGAGAACATATGTGCCCTCTTTCAACATATGCACCATCTTCCATTCGTCCACACCCTCCCCAGATAAACCATCAACTAATAAACTTCCACCATGTTGAGTTTGGAGAGGAAATGCTGACAAGCCCTGAAGTGCAGCGATGTTAGTGGGTGCTACTGATATCATGAGTAGCAGGACATTCAGTCGTGCTCACGGCTAAAACACAAGGAGCTCTGCTTGCTTTCCAGCTTGGAAGAACTTCTGTTTACAGATTGCTTTGCCCATGTATAGATTTAGCTACTACTGAGTTCAGCAGTCTCTGTCTCTTGCCACTTTGTCCACTTGCACATTAAGAAGGCGTCTCTGATGCTGTATTTACTTCTTCCTGAAACTTTTAGTTAATAAACCTGAATGCATCTGCCTTAAGCAAAGCCCTGCATTCCAGCCCAGCCTGCTTTTGGTTCCTGGAAAGAATGCTGGCAAAAAACCCTGAAGTTTTGAATGCCTGTCCCTCAATGTCCAGTTTCTCCCTTGCCTGCTCTCTCCCTCTGCATTTAACTGATTTTTTTAATCATTTCTGTTGAGTTGTTTTTTTGATGGCTCCTGTTCCTGTGATTTATTTCTTATTCATCATGTCAGCGTAAGATTGGGAGTAGTGTCTTGTAGGTGGATGTGTCTACTTGGGTATGTGAGTGTATATTAAACTGGGGTGTGAACTTGTAGTGCATAAGCTCTTCTGGTGAAGGTTGGCTGTAGGTAGGAATTGTTATTAGAATTATTAACTTTAACAGTATCATAATTTTTATAATAAAGATATTTATTTTCCTAGAAATGGCTGTTGAATATACAGAATGTATTCCCTGACAAGCTATAAATGCTTTAAGACAGGTCAAATTTTAGATCTAAATGACTTGACAGAGACCTATAATCCTCTGAGGGTTGAGAGGGTAATTTATTCATTGTGTCCACGCAGCCTTTAGCCTCTCTGCTGAGTCTGCATGTTATTAGAGGTTGTGTTGTAGGCAGTGGTCACACAGGCTGCTTTTCTTCAGTTTCCCAGCTGAAGCAAATGAGTGTTGATTACTGCTGGAAGTAGCATTATTAAACTAGTTGGCCTTGCGTTGAAAGGCACAGTGGCTTTGTGCTTGGTCCCTTTGGCCGAGGTGCATCGTCCCAATGGGCTCCAGCACATCTTCTGTTTCTTTCTTTTACTCTTTAATCCTTTCTTTTCTATTTCCCATTTTCCTCCCAATTCCTTGAGAAGTTGCCAAGGCTGAGCTCATGACTGAGCCCATGGCTGCCCCAACACCAGCACTCTCCTGCAATGGTGCTTTTCCCTCCTCCTTCCCTCTCCCTCCCCAGTCCCTCCTCGTCCCGCGCTGGACCACTTGTTTCTGCAGGGAGGGTGTGATCTGAGGTGGGCAACTGATCTCATTAAAAACTAGGTTTTTTTCCTTTGCCAGGGTAGCTTTAATTAGTAGGGCCACTGGTTTATTGCACAGCTGTTTTTAGATTTGATTAGTGGAGCTACTGGTTTATTGCACAGCTGTCCTAAAGCTGGTACAGTCACATCAGTTGGGGTGTCACAGGAGGAGGATCCTGAGACCAGGAGACAGTTTTCCCTTGGAAGAACTGTGAATTTATATTGGTGTGCCATGTTTGGTAAAACATGGCCTATTCCTCTCACCTCCTGGAGAAGGCCATCGTTTTTAGGCTTTATCTTATTTTTTTCCACTGTTCCTTTTAAAGGCTTCAGTCCTTTAGAAAAAAAAGGACAAAAAGCAGAGAGAAAGCAGGAATAAAATGATACAGAGCTGGCTGCAGTCACAGTATCTACAGAGAAGCTGTGCAGAGAGCTACTTCTTCCACATTGAGTGTTGTTAACATCCTCACCTTCTGCTCAGCTGGAATTCCCTGGAACGAGCTAAGCATCATTTTGCCCCTTATCTGCCCCATTCTTTTTCTCCATCATGCCTTTGCAGTTCACACAACTGCAGCCCAACCTTATTCTGGGTTGGGGGCTACACCCCAGGTGATTTTGGAACATGGGAACTGGAACAAGGACTTCCTTTTTCTTTCCTACTTGAACTCAGAAATCTAGGGGCTGCTGCACAAACCTGCCACCAATTTCCTTGCCTTGTGCTCCACTCTTGCAGAAGGAAAGGTGGAAATGGCCTAAATGGAGAGGTAAAAAAATTGGGTGTGCTGCAGAACTGGAGAGCCAGAGCATCAGTTCCTCCTGACCACCCTGTCAGTTTTTGTACTCAGCTTCTTTGTAAAATGGCTTTTATCAGAAGAGAAGCTGTGGGCTGGGATAAATGTTCCGGGCAAAGGAGCTGGTTGATGGAGGTGTGGAGCTGGTATTAAATGACTGTGATGTTTTGCACTCAATGGGAAATGTTTGTTCTGATCCTTAAATACTACAAAGTTGTGGAAAAAGTTTACTGCAGCTTCTATCAGTCTCTTCTTGCCTTTCTTTTGAGCCCCTGGACCCTTTCTCTACACACCAGATCTGTCACTCTGCAGCTCCCTATAGAGGCTGGAGTATCCTAATGCTTTCCACCACCATAGCAGGAAACAACGTTCAAAATGTCTCTCTTTCTCCTGTCGCTGCTCCTGGGAGTAGTTCAGAAACTGGTTCAGACACAACTGCAGAGTAGGGGGTAAATTTTGCAGAGAATTCCCATTTTATCTGTGTGTTGTATAATCATCTCCATCTTGATGTGTGAAGGCAGAGGCAGAGTTGCTGTGCAGCGCGTCCTTGCCTTCTCCTTAGCCATTGTATTCCTCTCCTCTTGTTGTTTTGAAGTGGGCCCAGGCCCTTCTTTCCCTCTTCTAAGTTCCATTTTATTTACTGCCATTGGCACGATCTGCATTATTTATTGCTCGTTACTCTCCCTTTGGCCTCTGGAATAATGGTTGTGTAGTATCTTAGTTTCAAGGATCTACACAGTGCTTCATTAACACCTCTTTTGTCTCTTTCTAATCTTCTTTCCAACACTGCTGCTGTGTACTTTTCATTCCCTTTAAGCATTATCTTATCGTTTGCAATTCCATTAAGTTATAGTGAAAGCATATCATTCCCTTGTTTCTTAAATTTACACAATATTTTCAACATCTGCTAATATATTTGTACAGTTCAGTCATTTTAAATAGTTTTTTTCATGCATTCTCTGAAGTCTCATTAAAAGGAAAACATTACATGCTGTATCCCCATCTTGTTATGACTGATCAATTATCTGTACCTAGTCAAGTGGTATTACTTGGGATTCTCACACTGTGTACGTCGGCTGTTGATTTTTCACACGTGTGTACTCACAGAGCATTCTCTGTCAGACTAGGGGGGATTAGGGAGGGGAGGTTAATTTTTTTATCTGCCTGAACCACCCATGTCCCTGGAGGAGGTAGGGCATTATATGTCCCCACATAAAAGTAAAGCGTTGAAGAGTGCTCTGAGCACATGACAGAGGGCTTGGAGCTCCTGCTTTTCAGTATCCCCTACTTCTGTAAGAGGTGGTATTTTGTCAGGGGGTGTTCATTCAGCCGGGTTTTGAACATCACCCTGTGGTTTTGATAGGACTTTGTTTGATAATCTACCTCTTTGAACGCTCCCTCCTGGAAAGGCAGAAACCTGTCCCCCCCAGTGCCGTTTCTGCCTGGAGTGCAGGCAGCCAGCCCGCCTGTGCCTTCAGCTGGGTAAGTGGGACTGTTCACATTTCCGTGTGGGATACCCCACCAGGCAACTGAAGGAAACATGAAGTGAGGAGTGAAGGTGCTCTTGCAGTGACTAAAGTTTTGTGTTCGTGATGTCAGGGTTCAGTTTCCAGCTTTGGCTTGGAACACCCTGCGAGCGTGTTTCTGACCTCAGGTCTAGCACTCAGAGTTGCTCCCTCTGGAGGGAATATCTGTGAATGTTGCAGAGATGCTCTGAGATCCTGGGAAGGAACGGAAGAAATCATGGAGACTGTCATCCCCTGTATATCAACGTGGATTCAAAAGGAGGAAGTCTTGAGATTAAAGTCCATTTTCAACTCGTCCTTCTAATTTCCTTCTGCAAAGCACCTGCACAATTGTTTATAATTCTCACTCCATCATTTATAATAAATAGTTTCATGTTATGATACAGGAGGAAAATGTCTCAGATGTTGTCCTCTTCAACCCCTCTCTGTCCATTGACAGTGCAGCTCCAAGACAGCTGTTGTGAGAAATCTGGTCCTCTGTGTGTCCCTTCTCCTGTTCCTTCCAGCTTCTTTGAACACCTTTCTTCTTCAGACTTGTAGCACCTCTTTCCACATGTGCAGTTATCAGTTGTGTGTTTGTTTGACGCTGGGCTTTGCTACATTTCTGGCTCTGTAGATTGCTTTTTATGCAACCTGTGGAAAGGAAAGTGCATGTAATTACCTTTGTGCCCTCCTCTTAGTTCCTTCTGTGGCCTGGCCTGCACACACAGACCCAAAAAAGTACTTGGAGCTGTGCAGTCTCACCTTCATCTCCACAAGGGTTCCTTTGGAGGGCATGAGAAAATATCACCAGGCAACATTAGATAAACAGGGCACCACCTTTGATTTGACAGCATTGAGATAAAATCGTGTGATTTAACTTGGCTTTAATAACAAATAAACAGCATTTAGTGGATGCTAGCAAGTTCATTTTCACAATACCTCAGTGAGGGAGATATTATCAAGCTGGGAAGTTAAGGCAAAGGGGTTTCTGCAGATCTGGGAAGGCAGATCTGGTCACACCTCAGTCCTGATGTGCTTTAGGCGGCAGCAGACAGAGGTTGGGGTGGAAGGACCCTGCTCTTGGCCAAGCCACAGGGTTCTTCATGAGTAAAGGGTGCTAACACCAGATGGGTTTTGTAAAAAACCTCTTCATAATGTTGCCTTCCTCTTTTGTCCTCTGAACTAAACAGACTGTTCAGGTTCTGTGACAAACTCCTGAGTTCCATTGCGTTCCCGTACTGCCATTCCCTCGCCAAAAGGAGCAGGATCCCTGGCTGCAGGGGTGGCTGTGCCTCTGGCCGCTGCTGCCCCTGGCAGATGTCCACGAGGGCCTGGATTTGGAATGAGGTGTCCAGACGTAGGCACTCAGTTTGGGATTTTTATTTCCCCTTCTGCTTTGTTTGCTTTCACCAAAACTGTGCTTGGGAGTGATGGAAAATGGAAAGTTTGCTCGGGGTGGTTCCATGACTCCCGTGGAAACGTGCCTGCCACGGGAAAGCAGTAATCACTCCAGAGGAACACAATCATCCTAAAAACTCCTGCTGTTGGGATGAAACCTGCATGTGTGGAATTGCTGGGGAAATGTCTGCACCAGGTCTGGAGAGGAGGCAGGGATTTTTTTCCTTTCTTTGCAACTTATCTAGAATTTCTGATGGCAATGCTTCAGAACTGAAGCTCTGCCTCCCCTTGGGGGAAATGCAACCATTTAACTTCTTTCTTCTTTCTGTGTATACCGAGGAACTGATGGTTTGGTCCCACGGGAAGTCTGTATCTGTTCACAGTTACATTTGTTCATTTCAGGAGGATTCTGTGTTATCTGGGGAAAAGAGGTGGTGGGGGAGAAAGGATTTGGTTTGGTTTATTGTACTGCTGGTCCTTCCTGCCACACTAAGGAAGATGTGCACTCCCAAATTTGATTTTAAGCTGGGTTGAAGGAGGGAGAAATCAAAGGAATGATTATCAGGTCGGGGCGGGGGCTGGGGCTGATAGGAGGAATGGGGGGCAGGGAATGTGAATCAGGAGGCGGCAGCTTTGGAACTGGAGACAATAAATTACTCTAATTTATTGTTAGTTTTTCTGATTGCATGCAGTTGCATCTCTTTTTTTGCCTTGCTTGGTCATAGGAAGCAAGTGCATTTTTAAGCAAAAGTCAGAAGCCCCTGAGTTCACACGGACATGTAGGATGCAAACTTTAATGAAGAGCAAAAGAAAACAGTGAGGCAGAGTACTGAAACAAAGGGAGGCGGGATAGCAAGCAATGTGAGCTTTGATGCCGTTAGAAAGGGTCTGGATCCCATGATTTATCTAAAAATGACAAGATGCCCCTCTAAAAATGCAAATGTCTGCCCTGCATCTTGTAGCTGTAATGAATGAGTTTCACACAATGGAAACATTCAACTTGTTCTGGGGCACTGACTGGGGCTCCATATGCTGAGCTGCGTGTCCCTGGCCTTTAATCACTCTGCCTTTGTTTTCTCCAAACTTAAATTAGAAGCGCGTCAGTGTTTATATGGTGTACACCCGGGGGTTGGGGGGTTGTGTGTTTGTTTGTAGAGAGTTGTTTTTGTTTTTCACCAGCAGATCAGCCAGATGAATGCAGCTCTCCTGAATTCATGGGACCTGGCAAATCCTGGGAAACTGCAGTTGGCAGCAGCAAAAGGATGTAAATTTTGAGCTGGTAGTGGCAAGTAGGACCCCGGCTTTGGGGCTGGGGGAGAACCCGTGTTGCACAGCGGGGCGCCCTTTAAACCCTCCTCTGACCTGCCAAGGGGGATGCCTCTGTGCTTTCTGCTTTATTCAGAGTGAGACCAAGCCCAAGTTTTCCTCTGTGGCAAGTTTGGGTTTAAAAGAAGCATTTCAGAGCTGTGCAGACCTGCTCCAGGGCACAGTGACCCCCACCCGAGGGCTGTCATTACTGGGGGCTTTAGCACGGGCTGCATCTTACTATTAGCAGTTTACTGTGCATTTTTTTCCTTGGGATTAAGAGAGAGAATGGAGATCCATCCATCAAATAAAATAGGAAACCAACTACGCTTTCCATGGAGATTTTTTCGGGAGGGGTTTATCCCCCACACACAAGACATTTAATTTTCTGGGTGCAGATATGCAGCGTGTGTGCGAGTGGGCACACATGTAACTCTGCTGCAAGTCTTAAAAGCTCTGTTTCTGGCAGAAAAGTGGGCTAATTAATAGGAGTAGGAGTTAATAGGAGTAGGAGACAAAATGCCAGCTTGTAGATTTGTTTCCCCTGCAGAAATCGCCCCCCCTGTTACGCTGCTCCTTCTTGATCTGATGTAACAAGAAGAGAGAGTCAGCTGTGAATCAAGCGCCTTGTTCTCATTTCCTTGATCATTGACATGGTTTGAGAGGGAGAAAGGAGGAGGGATTATTTGTGAGGTTATTAAAAAAACCCCAACCCTAGCTCCCCCTCCTCCTCTCCTCCAAGATGCACAGGCACTTCCAGAATGTTCCATAATATCAATCTGACTTTTCTCATTAAATATCGGCCTCTTTCCCCCCTACTCCGTTTCAGTTTAAAAGTGCTGTTTACACGTCACTAAGCAGCTAATTCCGAGCTTTGACGATGGATTGCCAGTTAGCAATGCGGTTGAAAACATCGGGTTTTGCAGTCAGCAAGCTGTTTAATGGGTTCAGAAATTAAAGGCTAATTGCACTTGAGTGAATATGTGCATTTCTAAGCCCACTGTTACCATTGTTGGGGTATTTATCAGTTCGGAAAATTGTCTCTTTACATAAATCTGCTAATTCTTCCTTGCCGCCCTGTCCTGGAGAGCAGCCACACCGAGAGTTTAACTCGAATCGTTGCCTGTCCTCGCGTTCCTGCGCGATGGTTTTGGCTGCAGGATCGTACAAGTTTGTTCACGTAACATTCAGGTCGTATACCATCCCCTCGCGAAAGAAAATGGCACGTCGATATTCTCTTTAGGATATCAAAGAGATAAGGAACTCGATTGTCTTTGGAGGAATACAAGGGTAGAATTGGAAGCGGAAAAAGTTTAGCTGTTGTGTGCTGCAGTATGCTCCCGCAACAGATAAAATTGCTGATGTGCAGAAGAGCCTGTGAATGCTTCTAAACCAGATTTTTAGGACCAATAATCCTAATGGAAGCCTTTCCTGGAAAACGTGGCTGGTCAGAAAATCCAAAGCCGTTGCACCTCATAATAGAGAGACTGTTTCGATATTTCCTGGCATTTGCTTCCCTTCTAATTAATGTCATACACAGAAGGGGCAATCATTCAGCCACCTTTCCAGCTTAAAAAGAGTCAAAGATTAAGAAACAAACAATTACCCACTGTAATTAATTTGAGAGGGGATTTTGCGGGGTATATTGATGGGGGGGGGGAGTTGGGATGGGGGTGTTGTGCGTTGTTCCCCTCTTCTGTATCAGGCAGTGTTTGTCATTCTTTGGCAAGAACGACTAATTTATTGTCTTACTCTCCAATCTGGATTCATAACGGGTAGCCTTCAATCCCTCCCCCGCCGCCAAAACTCTTCTGATGTGCCGTGTGTTTGTTTGGGAGGGGAAAGAGAAGAGGGGGAAGGGAGAAGGTTATATGTTTCTGACCTGCTTTACTGCTTTTCAACTGCAAGTAAATTAATGCACACACTAGATTCCCCTCCGCTGTGCTGATTGGATCCTTGTGCCGATTAAATATTTCACACTGATAGAGGGATGCTGAAAGCACTCAGCTGGTAATGCAGTATGTACATCAGTGATACAATAACTGACTTTCAGGTTACAGTCAAACAAAACCCCCAGTTTGCTGCAGTTTTGATTAGAATGAGTTTCACTTTGAATTTAAATCCTCGAGCCTGCTGCAGCGATGGCTAATTAACTGAGATCTGATAGAGGCAAAGGAATACATTCTTACTTCTAATGACAGGCAGGCAGGAAGTTGTCAAAAAAAAAAAAGAAGGAAGAAAAAGAAAGAGAAAGGAGAAGAAACCAACAGACAAAAGAAGCCTTAAAAAAAAATACTAATGCTGAGATTGTACTTCAGCACACGTAAACCTCCCTGCCCGTGTTCCACACTCAGCCTCCTCTGGCTGAAAGTCCGCCCCTGGAAAGGCTCTTTCCATCGAGTCCCAGATTTTTTTCAGCTTTTTTTTTTTTTTTTTTTTAATCCTCCTAACAAAAACTAACACCCGAGTCCCACCTAGTCGGGCAGTCGCTGCCTGCTTATTTATCGGTCGTGCTTTTCGGGGCTTCCTTTAGGAAAGGGAAGGAGGACAGGAGCAGCCGGACTGAGGAGGAGGAGGAGGAGGAGGAAGGCTGCCTGCCCCCGGGTACCGCACATCATCCCGCGCCGCGGTGACCTCTCCCTGGGGGTCATTAAAATACTTCTGTCGAGCAATTTCTCCTCCCTCCCCTCCTTTCTCCCCATCCCTGCCCCCCGCCCCGGCTTGGGCGTCGCAGGGAGAGCGCTTGCATCAAACTGACAGGTCATTTACCGAGCGATTGGCAGCGGGAGCTGCCCCAGCCTTCCTTAAAACGCTCCTCCTCTTTCTCCTCCTCCTCCTCCTCCTCGGTTGCACGTCTCGAACCCCATTATATCGAATACAGTGTTTCTGGAAACAGCGCATTGAACTTTTCCATGCGTGGTCTTCGTCCTTGCTCCTCCGAGAACCTGCTTTAATGTCTCCCCAAGGGCTGTATGCAGAAGGAAGCATTTTTTTATGGGAACCCGGGGATAAAACACAGACTGTGGAGCCTTTTGCCTCCAGGAACATCCACCAAACTCCTCCGGGTTCCCCTGTGTGTGTGTGCTCAGCTGAAGCCCTGCTCGCTTCTGTTTCAGAGTGTAACGTTATGCAGTTGTTTGGCTCAAGACTTAAGGTGCAGATCAGGCAGGTTCAGCCGCGTAGATGAGAAATATGTGTAAATTCATAGGACTGGATCAAAACCCTAAGACACTGTGCTGAAGTGCCACAGCCTGCCTGCAGTGCATTTGGGTGTTGTGACTCTCTGAATATTAAATATTGTGACAAATGGGTAAATGAGCAGAGGCCATGGCCCTCCTTGGTGGAGAAGTCTGTTCGGCTGGTTTGCACACAGGGCTTTAGATTAGTGCTGAATGTTAAATTATTAATTGACAAGCCATCATTTTGGTTTGAAAGTGGATGGCCAGTGTTCTGCAAGCTAAATAAACTCTCAGGGTTATTCTAAATAAACTCTCAGGGTTATGCCAAATGTTTTCTCATAGCCATGGGGCCACTAAGGGAAAGAGCTGATATCGCTCTGAAAACAATTGCAGTTTTTCACAACGAAACTGCTTTGTCAGGGTGTCACTCTAGAAAGATTAATGGACTGAAGTCTCTATCACAGCACGTAGGTGTTAAAATAGAAATGTGATGGACAGTGAATTTTAGGTCCTTTTTAAATAGGCCCCATATTTTACTGGGAAAATGTGAAGGTTTGGTGAGAGTCACGTGCCTGTTTTAAATCCCTGCCGTGGCAGAGAACAGTCAGGAGCCCAGAATAACTCCCTTGCAGAGTATGGCCATGTTCTTATTTGACATGTATGTGTGAAGGAAAGTTGACATCAGATCAGTAAAGGTTGGGAGATGTGCTGTAAGCTGCAGCAAAGTGAAAATGAAGGAGCCAAACCCTCACAGTAGACGTGATGCTGTCAGTGTGGAGTCTGGCCGGAGCTTCCGTGTGTCCTCTTGCTCAGCCGCCTGCGAGTCCTTCCTCCCATTGCTCTTTCCATCTCTTTATTCCCTAAACAGAATGATCTGTGGTACGTGATAGCAGAAGTAGCATTCGAGCAACCAAATTTGAGGCTTAAACTGTTGCACGGCTGCCGTGTCACCTGCAAACCTTCCCAGCACAGACCTGGATAGGCAGGAGGGGCAGGGAGGGGGTTTACACGCACAGATGAATGGAAAGGCCAGAGGTATTTTGATACATATGGAAAAAAATATTAGCTCTGCTTTGAGTAGTTGAGCCCGTGCCACGGACAAGCTGGGAAGTCATAAACAAGTGGCAGCTTTCCAGCACGTTGTGGTGTGTTTGCGTGTGACCGGCATACATATTCCAAACTCCGGATTGCCTGTGGCATCCTGCGGTGAAAATGAAAGTTGTGTTGCTATTGAAAAGGCGCTGCTTCAAAATTGGTGTATTTTGAAGGCTATTATGCTGAGGATGAGAAGCAGAGACCTGCTTTCCAGCATTTAAAGCCAATATTTTTTTTCCTTCTTCCGCCCCCCCCACCCCTCTTTTGGCTCTTCCATTGTATCAGCACATGTTTTCCGCTGCAGTGTCCAAAGCTTGCTTAGTGTCTTATTGTTCGTCATTCCAAAAGTGTCAGAGGATATGTTATGCTGACTGATCCTCAAAATGCAGATTTTCTTTCTCTTTAAAAACCAAGACTATTCTTTTAATTAATCTGGCAGAAATAGAATGCAGCAGATGTAGGTTTTGTTGAGGATTTTTTTTAATCTCTCGTACCGTAATCTTTGTTTCTGCCAACACTCCTTTATCAATGTCTTCTCAAAATTATAGAGTAAAAATGGTTGTAACAAAGAAAAAGCACATTATAGCTCATCTCTTAACTAACATAATCTGATTAAGGGGGGATTTTTAAAGTTTTGGTAGGTACATTTTAGAAAATTAATAAATGAGACACAGAAGAGATGCTGTCGCTGCTTTTCCCCAAACCGACAGTTTCTGTAACTCTCTTTTGGAAGCTGATCTTGAGCACCTGATCCTTTGTATATGCTTCCATATTTAGTTTCTAAAATTTGCAGTTATTTAAATAAATTTAGCATAGCATTTTTCCCTCGGGAGGTCACAGACGTGGCCCGATTGGTCCTTGCAAGCCCATCCCAGGGACACAATGTTGTCCCCGTATTTGTTTAGAAAAGCCACAAAACCTGAATGAAAATGAAAGCTTCCCATTAGGAGATGAATGTTCAGTTTTACAAGCATGTCATATTTATCCCAGCTTGGACTGAAAGCAGCAGTAACCCTTATTTCCTCAGCGCTTTTGCTTGCATACACCTGAACAGGCAGGGCTGTCAGACTGTTAGGGAAATAGTTAACATTCATCACATGCAAAGACACACAAAACTGACTCACACAGGGAGACCAGTGGGAACTGGATGGAGAGTAGTTTGAGTAGTGAATTTGTTTGTTTACAGAATTTCTGCTTTTGTCGGTACAATCTCCTCCTCTGAAACAGGACAAAAAGCAATCAGTTGCTATTGAATTTTGTCAGGGAAGTCATAACCTACTCCTACTTAATTTACTTCGGTTTTCCACTGAGCTACCAAGGACTGTCTGTCTTTTGGGATCAGGAAGTTTTATTTGCTTAGATGTTTTCCGTTGCTGAACTGCCTTGAGAGCAAAATAAAGCTGCACTAATGTCACAAGGATATTCCGTATTAGGAATTTATGTGAAAATAGGGAATCAGTACAGTTCAGGGGTTAAGAAGGTGCCGTGCAAGGAAATGTTTTATAAAGCAGAAGAGGTGTTGTTCAGCTCTCCCCCATGCCGTCCCAATCCTGTTTGGCCCCTGCAGCAGCACCGGGGCGTGGAATAAGTGCAAGGAACACCACTGGAAAACTGTGCTACCACAAAACAGAGAAATAGAGTTTTACAGAATTTTGTCTTAAGTAACTTTTCCCACCTACATAAAACATTCCTGAGCTTCCACTTGAGTACTTTCAAACTAACAGACAGTATTTCTGTGCTCAGAGAAAAGTTCTTCTATCTTCAAAACATTCATGACACACAGCAGTACAGTCTAAGGAGAATATTGCCTGTGCTTCCTTGGGATGACTGTTAGGATAGAGGAGAATGAAAGGTAAAGTAAAACATGGACAAAGCTTAAAAAAAACAGTTTATACGAAGTCACAATTCCTAGAGTAATGCTGACATTAGAATCACGGAAGCATGGAATCATTCAGGTTGGAAAAGACCTCCAAAAAAAAAGTAATTTCTGTCTATCAAAACCTGAAGCAAGTACCTCTGGCAAAGCCCATGCTTGCTGTTTTTAAGAAACACCAGAACCACAGTTCCTGGAGCAAACATATTTGTCCACTAGGGCTTTACAGCCTTTAAGTGTATAATGGGTTTAAAGGTAAGAAGGGATGTATTTTCTTGGAAGTCAGTTGGTTTTGTATGATGAGGCTTGTACTTTATGCTCAGAAGTAAGATTTTCAGCTTTGATTCTGAAAAGAACTAACTATACCTGTGACTTTATACACACACACACATATATATACATATACAGTGCATTGTAAACAAGCAAAGTGGACAACAAAACTCTGGCTGACTTTAATAGCAGAGCACAGCAGTTTCCCAAGGCTGTACATTAGATGTGATTGCACTGGAGCCCAGAGGTACATTCAGTTAAACAGAGGCAGAAATCTTTGCAGGATTAAGTACCTTAGATGTCAGCTCTTGTAAAAATGAGATGTTTAATAATTAAAGGTATCAAAAGAGGCTTGAACCGGCTTCCCCCCCCCATATAGCTAACTTGCTTAAATGACATTAATAAGAAAAGCTCCCGAGATTATTTTAAAGTGCTACAACTTTATAAATGTTTTCTCTTTCCTTTTCAAAAGTGAGCATTTTATGCAGACACTGGCATTTGTGAAAGGGCAACCGGCCAGTGCCTGTAGAAATCATCCTGTGAGATGATATAAGGTCATAGTCAATGTGCTGCTATTACAGGTGACAGAATAGCCACTCTAGCAGTGTAAAAGAGGAACTGTTAAGAAAAACAGAGAACTGCGAGTTAAAACGGTGCTATGGAAAAAAGATAGCTTGGAGGAGGATAATAGTAATACTAATAATAATAACGATGATGATGATAATAATAATAATGTAAATCGTAAAAAAATCCAACAAAAATAGTAGAGGTCTGTGAGAGAGAAAGAAAAAGTTAAAGGGAAAGCAACAAACCGACTCCAAAGTCAGTCGGGGTGAGGGAACACACGAAGTCTCCCAGCGGTGGGGTGCGGCGGGCACGTGGAACGGATTCTCAGGCCAATGGAAGAGAAAGTTGAAAATAACATTCTTTAAGCCTCTCATTATTAATTGAAGCTGCATTATTATCTAGAACTATGCCAGGGTCATTTATACCAGGATTGGGGTATAAACCAGAGGAAAAAAAGCCAAAGGGGAAAAAAAAGTACTCTGGAAGCCCCGAGTGCCCCCGCGAGTCCCCGAGCGCCGAGGGGGAGCCCAGCCCTTCCCCTGCCGAGAAGAAAACCGTAAAACCAACCAAAGCCAAGGGGAAATAACCCCAAATCCGTGCTGCGGGGGGCCGGGTCCGGTGCAGCCCTGCGGTGACGGTGCCGCTTCTCTCTCTCCCTTGTGTCTCTCCCGGCAGAAGCTGGCGGTGCTGGTGGGCAGCGGCTCCAGCGGCAGCGCCAAGCCCGGCGCGATCCCGGCGCTCCTGAAGGCTCCGGGCGGCGGCAGCGCCGGCGGCAGCGCCGGGCACAGCCTGCCCATCCCCGGGCACAGCCTGCCCATCGCCGGGCACAGCCTGCCCGTGCCCGCGCTGCCCGCCC